>JACBWW010000015.1:15131080-15605572 GCA_020086605.1 Lanius collurio
ATTGTATTTCTGACTTGAAGTCCCTCACTAGTTTGCTTTAAAACTAGCACACCAAGTCCACCAAAACAGAGCCAAAACCTCACAGGTAAGCCTTAAAAGAGAGTAGGACTGAAACCTATGAGATCTTTCAGACAGGCTCTACACATCAAGAGCACAACAGAAAGGCTGGAGTTTTTCTGTGGTCCTACAAAAAACACAAGGCAATTAATACCATATATAGACTCTGCCACATCAGTTTCCTGGTCACCTCCGATGTTAACAACTTTTAACAATAAAAGTGAGAGTCCATCAAATTCATGCAGGCAGTAAACAGCTTTGAAATTAGTGTGAGCCAAGTTCCCTTGAAGAGAGGTACATGCTTGAGAGAGACAATTACAGAGGAGCCAAGCAGATTTATATCAGCTGGTTTAGCATTAAATCTCTTCAGAGCTTTTAAAAACATTAAATTGAGACCTTATTAAAAACTCGGCATTTTTATTTCACCAGATTAATGACACATACAGTACTTAATTCAATCTGTAGTTTCAACCACCACCAAACAAACACAGCTCTATCTAAGTGTAATTAAAGAACAAGTCATCATTTTGGGGAAAATTTCTGGAGGCGCACTAGAAAGCTTGATAAATGAAAGGAACTCACTCTCAAATGGGAATTTGAGAACGTATTTTTTTTTTTCCTTTCTGTGTACAATGAAATATCTTGATAGCATAACGTTATAAAACAGTTTAACTGAAGGGACAAGGCTCACAGCAGGCTTCACTTCTACACACCAATTAATTATCATTTATTGGAAACTTTGCACTTCTATGTTTTGGCTGCAGAAGCTTCAAGTCTGAGAGGTTTTGTCTAAACAGTAGATTGCCAGTTTTGCACTATGTCAGTAAGAGCTTTTGTTTTCATTTTTACTTGAGGGGAGGAAATCTAGTCCTTTTGTCACAGAGGCATATTGCTTTGTAAGGCAGGGATCCACTTTCACACTCTTTTCAAGAGATAATTAAATATGCAGAAACACCGTGCACAGTGGCATGCTATTTTAAAGCAGACACTGGAACATGGATTCAGAATCTGGTGCTTCAGCAAAAGAGAAAAGGCTGCAAATTACCCTTTATAGTAAGTCAGCAAAGAGGAAAATATTTAATCCAGCCTTGTCTAGAAGAGAAGATACAGATAGCTCAGTAATACCATGTACTTCGTAGAGGAATTTTATTCAACATGTTAAAGATCTCCTATTTCCCCAATAGCTTAAGACATAATAAATTAAATACTCATACATGGATGATGATGTCCTGCCTCTAGCTTTCCTAACCTAGTTGAGAATATCCTGTAGACTGTGAGAACATCTAATGCAAAATGTAATCAAGTGTTTTGAGCTATAGTTGAAATCCTGGCCTATGTATATGGAGAAAAAAACCCTCAACTGTAGACCACAAATCACATCACTGAAGCTACTGCCAGGAAAACAAGTCACTTAAGATCAGCTAAAATACAGAAGACACATGCCTACACTCACTAATGAGAAGGAATAGCAGTCATGTATTTGCACAGTCATGCAGTTTAGAAAGTACAGTACAAGATTGGGAAGCCTGGTTTTCCACTGAATGATACATGATTTTGGCAATTCCTTTCTTCCTTTTGCTACCCACAACCAAATGAAGATAACGACATCCCCAAGGTACAACAGATAGCTGATCTGGTGACAACAGCCCTGGGAATTCCAGCCAGAAAAGGCAAGTATACAAGAGGCATAACTGAGACTGACTGCTCAATCCTTTTTTCTTCATCATCACCTCTGAAACTCCCTTGTGTTTGAAGAAGCCACATTAGCCACGTATTAGTGGTACTAACATTTATGTTGTTGCTGTTCTACAGCCCAGGAAATCATACATTTCCTTATTGCCTTTTACAAAACATAAACAAGCTATTTACAGCAGGACCTGATACTTTTTCCCCAAGAAATGAAGATTCAAAACATTTTCAAACATGGTTATTTTTAAAGCATCTAGGAGACTTTAATTTCTTGCTGCCATCAGAAAACTATCAAAGCAGCGTCCAAAACAAAGAAAAAGAGGATAAACCTGAGTTTATGGGGTCATTTTCAGGAAACCACAGGTCAGTCCCACCTAACACCAGCACCACATCCTTCTTTAACAAGAAGGTGTAAAACATTTACGGGATATAAATACAAGGAAAAGATACAACAGAGTATCCACAACACCTGCCAAATGTCACATTAGTTGGTTGCTGTGTGTGCCATGTCCCAAACCTGCAGATGCTTGGTGGGACAGACCTGCCCTCCTTTGGGCACAGCCTCAGGTGTATGTGTTGTTTGCATGTTTAAGGACATCTGAAACAGAGACGGATTCTGAAGCAGCTGGTTATACTGCGTGGTTGAAGCAAAGATGATGGGGCTTCTTCTCTCCCCATGCATACTCTCTGATTTCATGGTTCTTTCTTTACTCATGATGTCAAGACAGTTGTGGCAATAAAAAGCTTTTTCTTGCCTTCAGACTCACAGACACAGACCAACTGCTCCAAAAGAAGAAATATAACTTTTCTCTGGAAAAACTATGGCTTTTGTTACATTCTAGTACAGACTGAACACCATTCTACTTTTTCCAAGTAGTGCTCATGTCATGTAAACCTAAGAAAAGGGAGAGGAGGAGAGGGAGTGAAACTCTTCTATTATTTATCAGCCACATAGTCTAGTCTTTGCCCCCACGAGCTATTTCACAGATCTATGGATGCAGCATCTGCAGAAGATTTTCTTTCATTAATACTTTCAACCATGATGATTTACAACACAATGCTAAATTTACACACCACTGCTTTGAATTTTTGCGTTTGTCTTCAGAAATTATTCAAAAAATTAGATTCCTTTGCCTTTATGTCATAACAGTGTGCAACAAAGTGGGATATATCACAGCACATTTATCAAAGCTCATAAGTTATTGATGTGACTCTTAAAGACTAAGCTGATAAAGCCATTCCACTTTTGGTGATTTACATAATTATATTTTAGGTAAAATTTACTTATTATTCTGTTGCCTACAACAACTTTTAAGGAAACATTGTGTGTATTCCTTTTTAACTGGAAGCAATCAAAATTTCAGTACAAATGCAGTTTTACACAAGAGCAGAAGTCTCTTCAAAGGAATCTCAGCTACTTGTTTCAAAGCCATGGATAATACTCAGAGGAAAAGAATAATACTTATTATCACCTCTTTACAGTCCTGTGACTGCTCATTTGTTTATATCACAACAGCATCCAAATCAAAGACCACAGACATTTGCTAGTTGCTTGACAGATAAGTGTAATTTGGGGATTTGTCCACCTGCCTGTTCTTGCTAAAAAGCTGTTTCCAAACTGCCCCAGAAAGCCCCGCACACACCAGGGTACTCGCTTTCAAAGCACACGTTCCTTTTCTGTTATCTGACACAAACCCAACATTGTGTTCTACATTCCATTGTGAAAATTGTGCCCCCGAAATTCCCCTTCATGCCAGCTGGGAGGAGACAAGCAGCAAAGCAGTCACCTAAGCTGGTTCCTCCTAAAGGGAAAGTCAGGAGGGGAGAACAATGCACATACAAAACAAGAGGGGCAGAAGGGAAGTGAGTCAGGGTTGCCGGAAAATATTTACTTGCAGATTTGAACACAAAGGAATCCCAAGCATTCCTTCCCTGTGCAGTGGATTTGCTGCCGCAGGCTATTTAGTGTAGAAATCTGCCATATTTATCCTCCAGCCATGTCAGTTCAAGTTACTCCCCTGGGGCCCTGACAGCACAACATCACTTTGCAAGGCATGGCCAGCTGTGTGAGGAGGCTACACCATCTCATGTTAGAAAGGAAGTTCACGCCTAAATCCTTTTCAGGACAGCAAGAAAGATGAAAGAAATTAGCAATGATCTTGAAGCAAGGATGGTAGAAGCAGGAAGCCTGAACCTCCTAACTCCATCAAATTGCTTTGTGGGACCTTCAGCAAGTCACCCAGTTTTGTGTTTCAGTTTTCCTCCTAATAAATAGCCACAAACTTAATGCACATAGGTACAGCTGACAGAAGACTAACCCTAACCCTGCTACAAAGGCCCACCCTGCCACAAACCCCAGGGTAGGAATCGAGATGCTTGAGATCTGTGCTGAGGTATGGCAAGCAGCAGCATGACTTCAGCACTTCACACCTGCAATGAGATACTGCTGATAATCAGCACTGAAAACACTACTGCTACAAACCACTGCACTACTCGTGTCACTAGTGCTATCCTCAGTTTGGGGCAGGTTGAAGATGGGCATTAATAAAATCATCTTGTACCTCCTGTGGTCCTTCAGGTCTATGCCCAAGCAAGTCAGGAGTTAAACATTAAAATTATAGTACTTTTGACACCTGAAATGTATCAGAGTGCCCATATAACTCATATATCACAAATATGATTTGGCAGGATTAAATTTGAAAATTATATATCAAGGATTTGTTATTGGAAGGGAAAAAAAACATTTGCAGCATACAACAGACCAACAGAAGAAAAGCCTGATTGCTGTGATGAATAATGCATATTGCCTATGGTACTAATTAACCTTGTACTCCAGTAAGATATTATGGAACAATAAGGCTAATCGGAATGTGGCCCGACACTCTTCCCAATGGCATCTGAAAATCAGTCTTTGAAACATGTAAAATTTGAATTTGTTAAACCATAAGCCTTTGCTCAATAAACTTTCAGGAGGAGTACTTTTGTTTCTCTATATTCACAGCCCACACTGTTTCCACGCATGTATGCGGTGCAAAACACTGAAGGTGACTCCACAACCAGAAATGTTCCAGCTCAGCTTTCCAGGGGCCCTCACCCACGTGCCAGCAGCACACGAGCAATAACAACATGCCTCCCACCAAATCCCACAACGCACACTCAGTCAGTCCTACAGACAGAACTGCAGTGTGACTGTTGTGCTGCCTCTGCTTCTTCCCAACCAGAGTGGCAAAATACTCACAGTAAGCTCACTGAAAATGAATGTTACAACCTTAAGCTGGTGCTTTTAGGCCTCCAACCTAAGAGCAAATGCCTCCATCTGAAAACATTAATTCTAGTTTGGGCTGGTTTTGCTTTTCTTGTAAAATATTCATTTTCTTCTTAGCCCAGAGCTACACGTGGTATTAAACACAGATGCCACATTAGAGGCATTGTGTTTTCAGTTGTGTGCACAGTGCCCACAACGTACAGCAAAATGACTTGTACATACCTGAACGACTGAAGACACAGAAGGAGTCATGCACAGGCATCTTGATAAATGCTTTTTGTGTCAGTTTACAGAGTCACAGAATCAAGTTTCCAGACAACACTGGCCAGTGTTTTATACACCAAGGTCTGATCTAGCATTTGTTTTATTTCGAAAAAAGCCAACAGCAAACTAAACCCACAACAAAAAAAAAAAAACCAACCAAACAAAATAGGATAAAAGAAGAGGCCACCAAATCAAACAGTCCCACAATATTTTGGAAAGGCAGGATTTGGCAAGGGACACTTTCCCCATCTACCAGTGCACTTAACACACTACATTTCAGAGCCAGTGCATGACCCACTGCCTTCACCATCAGGATGACACAACTCATCAATGCCATTAGCCATGCTCAGAGCTCAGTCAATAACAGACTCACACAATCATTTCACTAGTCCCCAAGCACCAGATTTCCATCTGGCAGCCATCCCACACACCCCAGCAAAAACAGACCAAGAGACGTCTGACCTGACTGCTGAGTACTGTGTTACTGAGGCATCCAGGAGACGAGAGCCTGAAGACATCAATGATGAGGATGCCAAGTGCAGAGCTCTTGCTCAGTTGAGTGTACAGCATCACAGCAGCCCCTTAGGGAAGGCTTCCTATGATGCACCACATCCTGCAGGCAGGCTCAAGGCTTGCTGTGCCATTTTAAACTAATTACAGTGACTCAATACCTCTTCCTTACTCTTTTCAATGGAGAACAGTGCAGAAACAGGTGGATGAACTTTAGCCTCTGTCCCCTTGCATGAGACAAGAAAAAGACAACCACAAAATACCAGAAACTCTCATATTTGGGAGGTTTGGAGGACATCAGGATCAGATCACGTGCTGACAAATAGGTCTGATCTGAGTTACACCAATTATCATGAACTAGATTTCTTTCCTATAGGCTGTGTTCTGCTGGCAGTCAGCGCAACACTTAAAGATCTAGGCCAGGAAATAATTTAGTTAACATATCATAAAGGATTATCATCTCACTCCCACCAAAATCAATGATAAAATCCCCACTGACTACAGAGAGCAAAAGATCACATGCAACTCATTTCTGCCAGGAGACCTGCAACCAGATGTATCAGTCTGGCAGCACTACCCTGCAGCAAAGTCTCTCAGTGTTCTTTCTGCCAGGCTCACTAGTGCAGGCACCAACAGGATGGTTCCTTTCTCTCTGTAGTACTAGCTAGACTCTCAATCTGGACCAAAATGCCTTTGCACATGAATGATCGATTAAGTCTCTCGAGCATAAGCTCGTCTCCACATCTGCCTGTGTGGGCCCACACTGCCCTGACCCAAGCCATATCTGTAGGCATTGCCCTCATCTAAATTCCCTGCTGATGCCTTTGTTGAAGGATGCTACTGCTGTCACAACACAAGAGCAGGTTCCAGCTGCCATGACACTTCATTTGTCTGGGCAGCAGCAATGCCTGGAAGGAAGACTGCCCTGCTTTAGTGGAAGTATGCAAGACAATCAAGGCTGGCTAAGCAAACTAGTTTTGACACATTAAATCATGCTTGAACTGTGAGAGCAAAGAAAAATAATGTAAAAGCTCTTCTAAAAAAAAAAAAAAAAAGCTTTACAAATAAATAAATAATATGAGCCAGTCTCGTGCCCAGGGAGGGGAGGAGAGCTTTTATCTGAGCCTGAATGAGGACTCTGGGTAGGCAGAGAGGAAAAGATTATTTTGCAACACCGATACCTGCCTTTTCTTCAGAGGTTTGGAGCCATTTCCATGCATTTCACTTCCAGAAAGAGTCTCTTGCTGATCACCTGCTCTGGCAGTGAAGGAACATCAAGTGCTCAGGCAAAAAGCAAACCCAAAACCAGGTACGACAGGAACAGTGAAATCTCATCATCTGTCTGCTTACCTCTTATCAGTACACTTGTGCCTACAAATGCCCTGGTAGTGGAGGGTCCCATGATTGTTTTTCCCACGGTACTCCATGAGCCTTAAACCATTTTTGCCTCAAATTCCCTCTGCAGGCACTTTACTCTAGACATTGCAGCCTGCAGTGACAACACTCAATCTGCTGCAAGTCAACCATTGCAATGCAGGAAATCCCAGCAGCACAGGTCACAGGGCATCTGTGGACCTTGGCAGTTATCCATGGCATCTCCCCATCATCCTGGACCTCTTCCTGCCTGCTGTGAATTTCTTCCAGTAATTAACATGCCCAATTGCCTTGGATTTAAACTAATAAAACACTGGCTCCTGTCCCAAGATTCCAACATTGCTGTCACTTCTTGAACCTGCGCAGAGCCCCAGCAGTAATGAAGTCCACAGTCTCAGCTCTATCACTGCCTGGGTTGCCGGCTATCTGCAAAGCAGTTTGGAGCTGGGAAGCTCCAGCCCTCAGGTTGCTTCCTCCAAATTACAAATTAGCACAATCCCCATGCTCTGCAGTAATTAAAAAGCTTCCTTTCCAGGCAGCTTTTGAAGGAAACACTGTGACCTCTGTCACCACTGCAATGGGATGACAGACTGTCCAACTCGGTGTAAGACCTCTAATGCATTACTTGTGGAATTAGTACTGCACCACAGCGACTCTTCGGTGCACACAGGAGACAATCATCTCACTTGGATGGCAACCATCACTTGGAGCTCAGCAAAGATCATGTTGGCTCCCTGGACAGGCTCGCTTTATTCCAGTAATACCAGTCACACACATGCAGAGGGACTGGGCAGTCTGGGGCAGGGGATGCCTTCTTACATGTTTGCAGAGGGTCTGGTACTCAATAACACTGAGGCTTTGGCAGTGAAATGGACCTTTGGGCAGAGATGGATTCCTTGGCATAGCTGCCACACTAGGCAGATCCTCTAGCTGATGTGAGAGTCCTGTTCAGAAAATGCACCTCCAGGCCAAGTGGTTTTCTTGAAAGAAACGTCTAACTGATGTACAAAAGCAAGCCTTTTGAAATGACAATTTCTGTTCCAATTCCATCTCTAGAAGAATGTTAAGTTCATTGTTACTTCCCAGTGAATCCACCTGGAGATGAACAATCTTAAAAGGGTTTTAGGCTAGTCTAAGAGCATAAAAAGAGCACACGAGATCAGGTACAGCACTGATACCCAAAATCATGATTCAGGTTCTAATCTCTGAATGGCACTGAGTAACTCAGTCTCCAGCCTGAGGCTGTCATTTGTAAAACAGGGAATAGTGACTCCGACCTACTTCATAAAGTGGATAGTTCAAGATCCAACAGAGAAAAGCCCTTTGTATGACCTGGAAACAGTTTCAGTAGTCTGTATTAACTACTTCTTTCCTCACACTGAAACACTTCTCAAGTGGAAGCAAAACTACTCATAAGCTCCCCAAAGCCTACCTTGAGGGCTTGGCTCACAATACCCCTCCAAGTCTCACTGCAAGAATGGGTCACTTCCTAAGTCAGCACTAACTCCAGTGCCACACTGGTCAGGCAACCCTGCAGGGAAGCTGAGCCCACCATCATCACTACCACAGCGGGCTGTACAAGGATCATGAAGATGCAGACGAAGACACTCTGCTGATGTGCATCCTCTCCCACCCACCCTGCTGCCAGGAATGTAACTGTGGGTGGCAAGAGGAGGAATGCAGGCAGGGATAGTCTTGTTTCACCACCACTCCCACCCCAGCCAGAGGCTTTGTCCTGATACTGCCACTTATCTGCAGCTCTTAAAGCCTGAATTTTCAGGAGAAGAGGAGTAGAATTTTTCTTGGCATTAAATTGATTGACTGTCAGTGACAGTGAGAAGGAAGTTGTCATCTTAAATCCCAGTTCTTCAAACTTCAGCTGTTTTTTTTCTTTAAGGACATAAATTTATAAAGACAAGTGTATGAAAGTAATAAGGGACATCCACAGGCCTGGAATTGCCTCTTTTGTCTTGGAGTTGTTTTTTTTTTTTTTTCCTTTTAATCTGTTTTGGGTATACACTTCAGGGTTTATCTAACACCTACCTCTCCGAGTTTGTTCCAATGTTAACAACACCTTGACCACCCTGAGGGAAATCAAAAATGGAAGCACATCAGAACCATGCTCAATACAATTTAACCCTGTGCTGTTCATAGATACAATTCTGTCTATACTACATTAACTTCTTCAGTGACAGAAAATGAGCAATCTTCCAGCAAAATAAATGGGTACCTCTTTTATCATGAAGAGCAGATTCAACTCTTTCTACAGACATATGTATTGCAGTCTCTGCTCTTACTTCATTCTAATGAACACATGTAAAAGATACAAGTTTATTCAGCTAAAGAAATAAAGTAAAATGTAAGATGTGAATCTGTTCATACAAGATACAATTGGAGCCTGCTTTTGTGAAGCCTGAATTTCAACCTCAGTTTTAACTCAGAGCAAGTGAAAATGGTCAAGTTGTAAAAGCATGCAGAGAGAAAAGCTTATTATTGAAATGTCAACACATCATTAACTACTGCTAAGCATTTCTAAATGAGAAACACAGAACTGAAAACCCAAATTATGAGTAAAACAACAGTACCACTTCATTTTATACCCCATATCAATTAGGTGGAATGAGGGTTCTGACAAACGAGCTCTAGTAGACCCTTGGCAGTTCAAGTGGTTGCAACCACCCTTCTGCTACAGATCACCATGCAGGGAGAGTGCCCCCAGGCCAGGACATCAAGACAAGCACTCCACTGATCACATCAGTCATGGGCAAACTACCCAGTTCTTCAGAGCCAGCAGCAGCTTCCAGCACCGGGACAGCGTGGGCAGCTGGGGACAGCTGTATCTTAAATCAAGGCAATTAAATTCACTGCATTGCCAACAAGTACCCATGCACTTTATCCCTAGTGTTTCTCCAGAGTCCTTAATTGCTTCTAAAAACCACAATTAATAAGTGAACTGTTTCCAAGCCATTCAGAGTCGAAGATGGCAATCAAAGGAAGCTAACCACACCATGGCCAACACTTCTTTCATCCTGCAACACCTCTGCCATCCCATAATTTAACAAATTCCTTATCTACCAATGGACATCCAAGAATGATAAAACCAAACAAAGGCACCATTCAAGTAAATATCATTTAGTTATCTAGGACCAGACTAAAAAGCATACCCTAAGATCTCTCCCAAAATATCTTATGGCTAAGAAGCAAACATGACCTTCACAGTTTACAATTCTGAAGCCATTTCTAAACCTTATTTTATTTGCACTGCTCAATCTATACTTTGTGAAGGGAATAAAGTACTTCTTAACTGTCCTTCTGAAAGGTGACTGCACAGCAGCCACACTGCAAAGAACAGGAAGGTTAAGTTGGTCAAAATAACAGCCTAAAAACATCGCTGCAAAACAAGGAAAAGATCTTCAGTCATGGGGATTACAATATACAAGGTAGTGCAGAAAGTTACAGCTCATTAGTAAAGCATAAGGTATTGCACATAGATGGACACTGTGCCTCCTATAATAATGAGGGCAACTATACACACAAAACAAAAGGAAAAATCTTTAATCAGTCCTGTTGCAATACAGTTTTGATCTGTGCAAAACATTTCCCTGCTCTTGTTAATTATTTCAGCTGCAGAACAAAACACCTAAATATGTACATGCACACACCTCTCTACAGAATCAAACCCATTCTCCCTCCAGTGACAACTGCATTTTGCATTCAAGTGACTTTCTTTACATTTGAAAAGATAATACACACTGTGTGGCTAAAAATTCAGCTATTCTGACACTGGCTGGGTTTGTGACTAATTAAAATTAACTAGGTACTTCAGCTCATAATTATATAAACACCTACCATGCTATACTCCCAGCCAATTTGGTTTTAATCAGAAAAACGCACAAGAAGTATGAATGATGGGCAAAAAACTCCCTGGAGGGGCAACTGTACTTCCAAATTCAGTATTCTCCATATACCAAATATTTCCATCAATGTTCTTCTTGCCATGTAATCACCTCCCAGTAGAACAATTAAAAAGATATTTTTATTTTTTTTATCCCTGGACTTTGCTTGCTTTCCACTCCACTACGAAGGTAAAAGCACACTTGCCTTATCCACCTGAGTCCAAGCTGAGAAGTCTCCCATAAGACATGCAGGATTTAGCAGCACACTGCCTTTCTAGCATACGTAACAAGGAGAAAAGAGAGAGAGAATTCAGCCAGCTTGAGGCAGACAGACAGGCAAGCAAGTTGTGGAAGGGACTGAAGAAAATTTGCAGCTGTATCAGATGGAAAAACAGAAACAGTGGTTGCTCTGGAGCAAAAGCCCAAGTTTCAAAATAGGGTTACCTGTGCAGCAGTGTGTTTCCATTTCTAGAAATAAGGGGATAGGGAAGGCAATGGCTGAAGCGCTGCACTGTGTCACCTGAGGAAATCACACACAATGTACAAATATACAGGATTTTCTTTACTGTGGTACCAGTTATCTGTTTCATTCACAAATCAGGCCTCTGGGATAGCTGCTGTGCAGACTCAGAAACACAACAGTCAAAAAGCATGGCTCTGCCATCACTACATTTTTAAGCCCTCAGTTGTCTCCCAACCCTTCACAGATGGTGCCTTCTGCTCCTCACCAGCCAAGGGTCCCTACCTCTGCCTGCTTGCCCCTGCACAGCTGCAAATAAACAATTGCCTCTGAATATCCTTCCAAGGGCTGTTGAACAGGATGCCAATCACCGCTCTTGGAAAGTGCCGTCGCACGTCTGTACTGATTGCACCGCTTTTGGAGGAAGATGAGTAGCTCTGCTTCACCCCCAATCAGCCAGCAACAAAATCATTCAAGAATTGATTCAGCAGGTAAACTTCTAAACTACATAAGCTAGCTACATATGTCGATTAGTTTTAATTAAGTCCAAATTAAAAGACCTGTGAACATAAGGCTTTTTTGCAGCCCTTGTTTTCTGTAAGAAACTCATTTCTCTTGGCAAGAGCTCAGCTGAATCACAACACAAGTAATGAACAATCAGCAAAAATAAATATGGTTTTGTAAATGCACTGAGGTATGTTCAGCAAAGTTGATTAAGGGAAAAATAATCAAACAAACACCAGTATTTAAGACAGCAGAAGGGCTTGAATATTATAGAGTTGTTTTATAACAAAAAAATATCCAGGTATTTTCTCTGGCAGCAGCTCCTTTCTAAAACCAGAAACCATACTCCAACCCATCTTTCCTTCAGCCTTCAGTTTCAATGTTCTCCCTCAGAAGACAGCAAGGGTGAAGAAAGATCTCACTGAGTTTTCATCCATTATTTTGTCCATCTGTAACATCTGTAACCTTGTCTATACCTTCTAGTTAGCTAAAACCAGCTGTACACCTTTTGATGTCTCTTCAAGTGGCAGTATGAACCAATTCTTGGAAAGGAGAGTGCCATGACCTGGAACTCATTACTCACCTTTTCCCTTTGGCTCTCATTCTGTGCAGTTTTTCTTTTCTTCCATTGTTTCTTTACTCAAATATTTAATTAAGTTGTGCTTCAGCGCTAAAATCATATGAAAAAGATCAGGCTCCACAAAATCAATTACATTTGCAGTTACTAGTCTGCAGCCCACTGAGACTAGCAGGACCTCACCACTGCAAATGTATTTGGCTCTCATCAGCTTAACATGTCACCATCTCCTTTCTTCCAGTAGCATGGGCTCAACTGTCTTTAAAGGCATAAAAATAAGTACTTCTTGCTGCTCACTTAAAACATACTGGGCTGAAGGTGAGGATGAATACAAAGAGAAGTGCCAGAAGGTGCCCTTGTCACAGTATTAATTTCCTACACAAACCCTGATGGTAAGCTCTGCTATTTACAGTAAGCAACTAAAACTGAAGTTACGATAAAACTCACCTATGCTAGTGCAGGAAAAAGGAAAGCACAGACTGGGCAGATAATTTTTTGGCCAAACCCCTAAATGGGTAAAGGCAGAAATGTCAGTGGCACTAAACCAATTTTTACAGCATTTTAGGATCTGTCCCTCAGCTTTGGTTGAGTACTGCCTACTATGGTGGAGCCTTGAAACTGGCTAAGCAGACCTCCTCAAGGATCAGTTCAGAGAGCAGCAGCTGAACCAAGGCAAAGCCCACAACCATCAGCTCTTTAGTGGTACCAAACCACCACTCTGGAAATCAGCATCGAAATTCACAGAGCAACTGCTTTAATTTCTCTTAGTAACTAGTACAACACAATTCATTCTTGTGAATAATGAACCTTAACACTGGTCCTTTACAAACATGTCCCAACACAGTCACGATTTACCTCTAGCTGTCCCTAGCAGTTGCTGATAAATGTGCCATGTTGCCAAAGGAAGTGTAAAAATCCAAGCAGTTTGGGTTTTCACAATAACTACTACTTAGCTGCCTATATTAATCGAGAGGGTGAGCACATTATATAAGGAGATTAGACCATGTCATATTTACAACCTCAGTGTCTCCAGTGAGAGAAACTGCTCAGCTGTTACTGTCAGTGCCTTCTTCAAACAGGAACCCTGCTGACAAGATGATGAATTCAGAACATCGTTGCCAATTAATGATTTGTAGGCAGAAGGGATTTCAATAGTTCCCATATGTTTGTGAGGATGACTGGGATTTACATCACCTCTAATAAAAGAGTGTAGTCTGCTCTGTCCAGACGCGACACTAGAGATTGGAAAATGTCATCTTTGCAGTAGAAATTTTAATAAACAAAGCCAGGCTCTTCTGGGCTGAGAATGTTTCCCAAAGCATTTTCATGAAAAACCTGCTTACTAAGTGAAAGCAAACTGGGAGACCACTTGCAAGATGCACCCAAGCGATTTACAAACCAAAGGTCAGAAGTTATTTAGGTGTTTGTGAGAGCTACACAGCAGAGTGCCAAGACCATCATTATGTCAGCCAGGAGCATGGAGTGCATTTCCTTAACATCAATCAAACTGGGAAAAAAAAGTTTGGCATTTACAAATACATAGGACCTTTCTTGGTGTTACTTACTTTGCTTAGAGATGCAAAGTTTAACTTTGCTGTCCTAGAAGACAATCTCATCTTTGTGAATCCAATAATAAACAAACCAGAAAGCATTTTACTCACATGGGATATCAATATAAACTCCATACATGCTGAATTGCAGACCTCCTGAATGGCCTAAGGCTGAATGTCTCCTATCAACTGAGCACCTCAGAGCCAACCAGCAGGGAATGCTTGGAACAACGACCTGGGTTAAACACAGGACATCCAAATGGAATCCTCAAACAAAATTTGCCATAGGCACTCAAGTCCCACTGATTTGGTGATGGAATTTAGGGCTATCGCACAAAAAATAATTAGTGGCTTTGATACCTCTAGAGCAATTAAATTGATAAACTCCTGTTGAGGGTGCAGGCTGTAGGGGAAGTAAAGAGTAATTTATGTGGATATACCTTAGGAACAGGGCAAGGATACACCACCACAAAGCATCTTTACACTTCCTAATTATGATCACAGGCCTACCCAACATGGTCATAAATTGAAAGGCTAGATATCGTCTTCTTGATTAAGAAAAACAAATTAAAAAGAAACCAACCCATACCAAAAAAAATGAAAAGCACAACTTTTAATCACTAAGGCCTTCTGAAAGCACATCCCAGGTTGTTATCTCAACATTGCCAGATATGCAACCCCTCTTAACCAGCAGTGCAGGTTCTCCAATGATAATCTCAGATTTCTGGTTTAAATCCATAGATTTTTGGGTTTGGTGTTTTGGCTTTTAGTTGTTTTTTTTAATGGTGTTTTCTTTGTTCTTGAGACCTCTAAGAGTGCTTTGAGAAATCCTCATGCAACATCAGAGGACAGGACTTGAAAGCTGACCAACAGAGGACTCCTTTCCTCCAGAAGTTCTTACAGGTGGACTGACCTCAGTGTCTAGACCTAGCACCAAACCAGTGTCTGTCACTTTGTGACATGGTATTTTCTGCCATAATTAAGCAAAACCTTGCTGATCTGTTGACCCATATCCCTCATCTGAGGCAGTCTATATTTCCTCAACTTGGGATAATGTTGATCTTAGCTCCTCCATTGTAAAGTATCAAACATCAAGTCAGTCTCTTCTTCACCCCTAAATAGGAGAAATATCTTTCTTAAGCACAGCAAAAGCAAAGCCAAGACAGATTTTGCTGTATTGACTACATCTGTAGCAAAAGGAGACTGTTCTGGTCAAAATCATTCCACATGCTGCTCAGGAAAGGTTTCTCCAACACAAACATTTTTCTCCAGCATTACATTTTCTCTCCATGTTGGCCCTTGAAGAGACTTGAACTATCTCCAGGGGCACAAGCCTGTGACTGAGGACTAAAGGATCAAGGCCACAGTTTGCTGTGGCTATGCACTGATCTATTCTTTGTACCACACTACAAACAGCAATAATGAGTGTCTGGAGTGAGGTGAAGAGAAAAAGCAACACAGATTTCAGTTGAAGTGGAATTCCTCTGCCTTCCCCACAGTATCTATTACTATCCATTATTAAGTGGCTACAAAGACAAGAAAATTAGGGTGGGGCTGATGACCAACATATATTAATTTTGCAAAAAGCAAACTGTATTGATTGAAATCTTTATTTGTTTACCCTTCTCTTCTACAATTAAGTTAGTTTTAGGCTACCTGTTACATATTTACAGGGGAAGGGCAGATTTTATATTTATATTTATGTTGTTCTTTGTAAGTATTCTTCTTACAATCGTGAACTTTAGATACCCTAGATCTCTTGCACAAGGCCTCTGATGATTCAGGAGATCTGTGCTGACCAGCAACTTGGGAACTTCAGCCAGCTACTTGTGTGAAAACTTCTGCACATGTGGAAGCATTTTTATCAGTGAGGCTTTAAGTTTAACTCTGAACAGCTGAGCAGCTTTGTATTAAATTATTTACCAGAGAGGAAAATCAATCAACCCACATCAAATACCCAGCCCCCCACAGAGTGATAAAGACAGAAAAACATACTCCTTCAAATACAAAACCAAAATGCATCCTCTATAGAGAGATTAACTTCAAACATTCCCTGGTACAGTCCAGAAAAAAAAGAAACCAGGCTTCTAACTCGTAAGGAAACCCTGATATGGAAGAAAAATAACACAAATCTCTAAATAGCAGATAAGACTACAATTGCCTCATGGACCCAACAGTACAGTGCTCCAAAGGTAATAGCAGAATGCCAGATTCTCCTTGTTCACAGCCCTGTAAGCACCAGAAGCACCCGTACATGAGCGTCAAGTGCCACAACATCCACCCAAGACCTCTGTCTTCCTTCTGTAACAGTTATTGAAAGGACCTCAGTGGAAGTGGGAACCTGACCCACCACTATCAACTCAACCAGGCACAAAAAACATGAAACAGAAGAAAGCCCAGACTGCACACCACGTTGGAAGCTCACACAGCACCCTCCCTGCAAACCCTTACCTTGGCAGGTGTTGTTCTTCTCCTCGTACCCTGCCTTGCACAAGCACTTCCCGATGGGCACCAGCCATTCCCCCTCAGCACTGCAGTGCATCTTCGGTGCCTCCTCAGTCACGGAGTGGTTGATGCAGACACCTGACACCTCCAGGAGCTGTGAGGAATCCGCACCCGTGATGGTGTCAGGGAAGCGGGCCAGGTTGCGGATTACCGAGGGGCATTTCTTGTAGTACACACGCACGGAGACCAGGGCAATGCAGGCACCCACGTCCTGGAAAGCGAGGTAAAATCCCTTTTTTGTTAGGGGCCCAACGTCTCTCACCTCTGTGTTAAGCTTCATGACTCTGTCGCCAAGGTCTAACTCTGTGAAGCTCTCATCAGCAGCAATGGTATCAATCTTGATGTACTGGTTTTCTTTGATGTTCCTCCCATCTTCATCATCTGACTCAAAGTAATACATGTTAAAAGTCTCCTTGCAGGTCCCAAGTCCTCCTGGAAGGCTGTTACAGTCCCTCAGGGTGAATTTGAGCTCAATGAAGATGCGGGATGCCCCTTCATTAGAGATCCAGCTGGTCAGAAGCCAGTTGTTCTGATTCTGTTCCATTACCTTGCATACTTGGTATGTGTGTATCGGAGCGTAGTTTTCATCCACCTCACCAATTTCTTCCCACTGTATAAAAAGGAAAAGTAGTTTTTAAAACAGTCACAACTCATGTGAACTCAGCTTTCCCATCTAAAAACATCTTGTGCTTCAGCACTTGGGACTTTCGGGGGGGGAAATATGTTTTAATTGCCAAAATTTCTGTACTGGAGGCTCAATATACTCCTGATAAAGTCAGATGAAAGATCTTCTATAAATAGAAAAAGGATGCTAGTTAAAACTTTTTGTTTTAGGCAGTCCAAAAGTGGGAAAACATATTGCTGCATTTGTCCACTAGAACTCAGTTAGAAAACAAAACAAAAGCAGATGGGGCCATTTCCGTGGGCTTTTCCAATGGATCCACACAGGAGGAAAAAAAAGCTATTTACAGTTTGTCTGTCCCCATTCCTCCAGGCTCCTTTCTACCACATCCCCAAATCACTGCCCCACACAACAAAAACCACACTTCTACAAGCTATTCCCCCCCACCAAACAGCATGCCAGAAAATCAGTGGAGTGATACACAAAATAAATGGGCCTTTGCTCTCCCCAAGTGCACTAGTCAGAGGAGTTCTTGCTCATGCAAATAGGAGATTACTTCCTATACAGGTTATAGGGACCTGCAAATCTTGAGCTGTTTATGTGCTACACAGGTTTTTAAGCAGAGCTTCAGGCAACTTTTTCAGCTCTTTGTGGGAACTGTAGCAACTGTTTGTTCATTTTATTTTAGCCATGCTCTGAAGGGCATCACTTGGAAGGAATGCTTTTTCCTAATGCAGCACAGTCAGTAGCACCACAACTATGCCTACAAGAGATACCCATTATCATTTCCTCTCTGCTTTTGACAGCCATAGTGTTGCATTAAGAGATTAGATTAACCGTCTAAGTGCAGCGAAGAACTCAGGGGAGCCAGTGTTGGTTTCAGTTTTGTTCCCTTCTACTTTTGACCCACTTGTCTGCAAGGGCTTAATTCCCAAAGCCTGCTCCATCCTCTGCTCAGCACTCCTGCACACACCCGGTCACAACTGCAGATGCAGCACAAAGCAAACACACAGAGCATAATTCAAAGGTACTCCTGTACAAGGTAGTAGCTATAATCCAAGCTGCCTATCTTCCAAGGGCCAAAGGCCAAATTTTTCCTTGGAAATACAGCCTGAGATAAAGTTAAGAGTGTTCTCAGCCCAGATGTTATTATTACTACAAGAGCCGAGACAGAACACTCTCAGAGTCAACATAACAATGAAGATCTTTTTAAGGGAAACATTGTTTTACATTTTAAATTAAATCAGCAGCAACAAGTGACATGAGAACATAACATGATGATATAGTCCAAAATGAATTCTAAATGCCACCCTCAGGAAAACATTTCTTCTCCTTCCTGACCTGGGATGTGAAAGCGGGGACTTGTGCAGGAAGACATGCCCACTGTGATGTGCAGAGTTCATCTGTACCACCAGTCTTCCAAGTAAGGAACCTAACCCAAAGACATTTCTGCCATGGCAAACAGTACTTTCATTTCTAATCCTTTTTTATGTCTCTGGGCTTAAACAGACCACAATCCTACTGTGATTAAGATGTACTTGTCACATGGTAGCACCACAGAATTGGACAAAGATATGCCTGCAGTGAAAGCCAGGCAGATCTGTGCAGGATTCATGCCTAACTTTAGGAGAGGCAATTAGCAATTATAAGGAAAGTCACTGAGAAAACACACAGGATAGGTATGCAACCTAGAATAATTCTGTAGCCATATCTTCTGTGTTCCAGTAAATAGGGAGGTTTGAGATATGAAATTAAAAGCAGGAAAAAACCATTCTTCAACAAGTGTGGTAATTTAAGTGATAAATATGCTGGACATACATACTTCCAATGAATTTGTCAAACACTGTGCTAGTTTCAGCTAGGACAGAGTTAATTTGCTTCTCAGCAGCTTGTATGGGGCTGTGTTTGGGATTGCACTAGGAACACTGTTGATGATACAGAGATGTTCCAGTCACTGCTAAACAGCACTTACACTGAGTCAAGGCCTTTTCTGCCTCTCAGCCCATCCCACCAGCAAGGGGGCTGGAGGTGCACAAGAAATTGGGAGAGGACACAGCTGGGACAGCTGGATCCCACCTGGCCCAAGGGATATTCCAGACCATATGGTGTCATGCTCAGGACATAAAACTAGGGCAAGAAGAAAGAATTAGGAACAGGAAGAATCATGGCATTTGTCAAGTCAACATTATATGTGAGGGAGCCCTGGTTTCATGGGGATGGCTGAACACCTGCCTGCCCATGGGAAGTGGTGTCTCCAAGGAATTTCTTGGTTTACTTTGCTTGCGTGCGTGGCTTTTGCTGCACCTATTTTAATGTCTTTATCTCAACCCATGAGTTTTCTCACTTATACCCCTCTGATTTGCTCATTCATTCGCTGCAGGGGAAGTGAACAAATGGCTGTGTGGCAATTAGCTGCCAGCTGGGGTTTAACCACAACAGTCCTTTCTGATGGCCAGTGTGGGGCTGGAAGGGTTTGAGATGATGACAGGTTTGATTAGAACGTGCTAGATTGAATTTACAGTTGTTATTGTTGTTTAGCTATTCATTGACAGGCTCCTGAGCTTGCCATGGGGCTTGATTGCCTCACTGCACCCTAAAGCCTGGTGCTCATTAGTGGCTGCTCCTTGGTTCTGCTGGCTTGCTAAACTGCTGATCACCTTACTCTGCTGGGCCTGGGAACATTCTGATGCCAGCAGTGGCAAAGCATCATGCTGCAGACACTGTGGCACATAGATAAGGCTCCACTTTGTGCAGGTAAAATCCTAAGGGAATGAAGTCTGTGGCTAAGTCCAAAAAGGAGCAAGGGCAAGGAGAAGAGCTCATTCCACCATTATCCCAAATGGCCTAGTCCAAAGGGCCCATGGATAGAGACTGTAATGAAAATACCACCCCACTTACCTGGAATGACTGAGCACCAGCCAGCCTGTGGGAAATGGTAAATTAATTCCTTGGTTTGCTTTGCTTGTGCATGTAGCTTTACCTAGTATTTTAGTATCGTTATCTCAACTCATGAGTTTTCTTACTTTTACCCTTTTGATTTGCTCACTTGCTGGTGGGGAGTGAGAGGAGCTGTGTGGTGCTTAACTGCTGGCTGGGGTTAAAATATGACACTATATAAAGGTGAAGTGTTATTTTTATAAAGGCGGTGGTGATTCTCCATTTGATGAGAAGGGAGAGTAACCCTCCCCCCTTCCCCCCAACCCACAGGGAGGTCCCTGCCAAATCAGCCCAGGGGACAGATGAACACATCCCAATATAGCCCAGGAAATACATGATGACTTTAACTTTGCTTTTTTTCTGGCTGAAGGTCAGAGGATCACTCAAACAACTGCTCACATCAACAAGCATATAGGAAAAAGTGTTAATTTCCAGCAGGAAGTGGTGCAAAGCGTTTCAGGACTGAAATTGCTCAGACCAGTTTTATCAAATGGAGATGTGTATGCATGGCTACAAGGCACACAGTGTAACTCCGTACGACATTCAGAGAGCATTAATGCATAGTTTCTTTCATGGAACTGACACTCACAATGACTGTGAGGTTGCAGCAATATCATTAGTGACCTTACTTGACAGCTTGCTGAAAAACATCATTTGACTTTTTCCATACTTGCCAGGTCAATTTTCAAAGACCCAACCATGATGCTCCCCAGAGTTACGAAGTTAAGCTCACTTCCACTGTTGCTTTAGGAGTTGTGCTTTTGGGAGTGAGTACAAAGTTCATTTGTCGAAAAACTAAGTGCAGTGATTCTAATGGCTACTTTCATGCACTGAGAGCACCAAACACCATGAGGAGAAAGGTCCAAGCATAAATACCTCAATCAACTGAGCTAGAGTCTAATCTCAGCTGTAAGAAATGGCACATGACACAACATCTCAGGCTTCAGGATGTGCTGCACTTCCAGTACTGCACCCCAGATTACAGCAAATCCTGTCATCACCACCTGCCATCAAACCTAAAGCAATCATCAGAGCACGAGAAAGGGGAGGTGCTAATGAGCTAAGGCTGCTTATCTCTGTATAATCCTCAAGGGAAAGTCAACCAGATTTTATCAGAGCAGCCAGTATTGTGCAAAATCTCTGCTCTGTCATTTAATCTTCTTCTCTCCTATCTGCATGTAGGACTATACCATTTCTTTCTCTTCAGCTGGATCTGTCTCCCCCAGAGACTGTAAGCAACCTGCCACCCTTCTACTTTTACATCCCTCCACGAGATGGAGATGGCAGTAAGAGCCCCTGCACCTTCTGCCTGGTCCCAGCTTCCCAGTCACTACAGACCTCCGATGAGTCTTTCAGCCAACAAAGAAATATAAACCAGAGGATGAAATGCAGTGCCTTACAGTTAATGAAAAAGAAAACCCACCACATTAAATAGACAGCATCTAGATGAAAATTTCTGGCATAAAAAAAATTAAGTACAACTGAAAAATTGTCTGATGTTATAATTCCTCTCTGCAGCACATATTTTTTGAGATATAAATCAACCCCATCTGCAGGATTAAAACAAAAATGCAACCATTAATTTGGTGGCAAATGTTTTCTCTACATCTTTAATAGCCCTAAGAAGGAAAACACAAATGCATTTCAATGGCCTGATGTTAAATCATTTATAGAAGACCTATTTCTGAATCAGAAATTTCCAGCACACTACTGCTGGAGAGTAAAATTGCAGCTCCATCAATAGGAAGCACACAGTCCATAGAGGCTGTCTGTCTACAGAAAGGCCAAAGATATCACACCTCTAACTAAAGATATGAGAGTTAAAAAAGCATTCAGTGGAGCAGCCTTGGGTTAAATGGACAATTTTAAAACACATTCACCAGCTGTCTGCTACTCAGGCTTGTTTCTAATCTTGGAGATTTCCAGGAGTGCAATTTGCTACCACAGCACAGCAAAAGGCTGCTGCCCCAAAACCAAATACTGACAGCAGGGATGAAAATTTCAGTGCTTTTGTTGATTTGGTTTTTAGGGGATGAGAGAGTTGCAGTATGAGTTTTTGTTACTGGTCTTCAGTAACTCATTCACTTTCTTTAGCATCCACTAAAGTCAGTGTAGCCATTTCAAGCCTTGCTCCTAATTCCACACACTCTTGCACAGTAGTTGAAAAAGAAATTAGGCATTTAGAAAAATTCTAGGAATTTTAAGAGGGAAAGGGAGCCTAAGAACATTAAACAAAGGTGTTCCTAAGACTTACCTGAAACCTTCCCAGCAGGACTCCCTCACTCCAAGGGCTGTGGAATCTGCCTCTCTTCCCACTGCCTATTTCACAGGCTCCATGGTATGAGAAGCCTCATCCTCTCCTGTTTAATATTTTCACCCCACCACACAGAGCTCTGCAACATATGCATGTTAACTCAGGTATCTGCTGGCCCAAAGATGTAAAATTAAAAAAGGATTTATGTATTTTATCTTTTTCTCTTTTGGATAAAAAGCAAGCCTGGCACAGATCTCTGATCTCAGGCTTTGAATGTGTGGAAGCATCAGAGATACTCTATGTGCTTTGCCCACAGAAAGGCAATTTTACCTCAAAATACTTCTGTCAAGCCCACCACAAGCACATACTGGTGCAGAGGACAGCATGGCATGGTGCTGTGCAATCCCTATGCCAAGTCAAAAGGGGACACTTGATGCCCTTCCAGAAGGGCAAACCAGCCTGGTGTTTAGCTCAGTACTATCTATCCTGCCTTTCATCCTGGTAATATTTGGGCAGACTCTTCGATTTCCTTTTATGCAGCTGATGTTAAGACCTGGCTGCCAATCAATAGCCTCCAGCTTAGCTCCCACACAAATGTTCCCTCCTGCTACTCAACTTTACCTTGCAACCTGCTTCTTCCCTCCCATCCCAAAACCCAAAAAGCAAAACCCCACTTGTGAGGTTTTGGTTTTTTTTCTTAGCTGCCTGCTGGTTTCCACTTGCTATCGTATTACACAGTTATAGCAAACAAGCAGCAGGCTCTCCTCTGTGCAGTTTCAGTGACTTCAGCGAGGTCACATAAGGCTAAATGTCTAGTGAAAGCCAGGCAGAGCACCATGTATCTTTTCTTCTGCACTGCAGAAGGCTTAGCAGGGCTGTGCTAGTTGTAAAATAAGGCTGATTATGTCACTATCTTGCCTATTGCAAAACAGCAATTACAAACAGGCCAGTCCCAAGATTCAGGTGCTTCAAATCCTGCCACCAAATATTGCCAGCGTTATCAACACAAGCTGTGATACATGGCATTGCCCAGATTTTCAGCCTGGGAGCCGTATGATTAAGCAAGAGCCTGATTTTGCAGGAGGTGTTTCAATCTTCATTAAATGGGTTTTTCTTTCTCAAAGAACAAGAGCACAAAAGGAGGGACCCAAAAGTCATGTTACTTTTAGCTCTCTCTACAGCAATGCTAACCTCAGGACTGGCAGGAGCAAAAGAGTTTTATCTTGAACACTGGCATTGGCAAGAGGTGTCTGTATAACCTACGTGATCTACTGATCATGGCAAGAGTCCACCAGCACCTGAATGGGGCACCTGACAAGTCTGGTTCCCCCTCACAGCAAGGCACAATGACCCAAACCACTCTCAAGCACCAGAAAAATGCAGTAAGCCTGCAACAATGCTGCACATTTGTTTGCAAGTCTGCTCTTCCCAATGGGTGAGCAGTGTGAGGAGCAGAGACATCGAAACAGCTTTGTCCAGGTTTTTCCATCAGTACCAGGTCACTAGACCCTGCTAAACAGTCCTCTTGGGCAACAACTTTTAAACACTTGTGCCAGGGTAACCACACAGGTTTAAAACTCAATTTCTGCTTTGGGGCAGGATGCTTGCTCACTGGGACAGCTCAGCAGCTTCCCCACTCCTGCCCCACACCAACCAGTGGAAGGACACCAACTAGAGCCACATGACTTTTCGTAGTAAATAACAATTTTGAAATAAAAATAATCAGGAAACCAAAGTAATTCATGTACTTGGATTAAGTTAGAAAAGGAGGGGAGGAAACAACAACAAAAACAATTAGTAAAGGAGAAAACCAGCTAACTTGACAGCCTCACAAACCATGTCTTTACAATCTTTTCTTCTTGAGTTTAAACAAAAATGAGAGCAGATAAAAAAATTGGAAAAAACTGTTCTGGAGTAATATGAACTACTTCTTTCAGCCTCAAACACACTGTTTTCAATTTCAGCTACCAAGCAACAAGAAATTTATTACTTGTGCAAACTTCTCCAATACCAACATCCACTTCTACAATGCAAAAGATGAAGCTATTTTTACACATTCTCAGACTGTTTTTAGGGGCTTTGGAGCTCATTTTAAGGGCAGGAGCCAGTGTCAAAACCAAACTGAATGAGTTCAATGCAAACATTTGGCACAGTGTTTACTAAAACCTTTAAATACCAGAAGCGGTTGCAACCTGGGATTTTACTATTTCCATACATCTGACAGTGCCCCCACCCGAGACTCAAGCCTCATTTGGATGGCAATTTTACAACTGAGACAGATATACATACAGATATATATTCCTACTGACAGCAGTTACTAGTCAAGCAAAAAACATAATGGATAACAGAGGATAGAGAGCATCTGATTAATCTCCCTACTCAGGCAGAAATCTGGCCTAATGAAAGCTGAGTTTCTGAAGAAGGAACTCTACATTTTCTGGTGGCTTGGCACATTCCCAATTTCTCCAACCAGGAAAATAAAGTGAAAATAAGAACACTGTAACTTTCAGGCTACTCTTCTTGTTTTACTACTGGATTGCAGTTTCCTGCTGTTTCTTACAATGCCACTCTGGTCACTAAGCTACATAGTCCGGTTAACACACAGCTTCAGAATATCCTGAGGGTAATTAGCTGAAGTAAATATAAGTTTCCTCACTCAGTACAGATTTCCCAGCTAGAAGCTAAGGATCATTTTTCATAAACTAAAATATACATGAGGGGAAGTAAATAGCAAAGAGGTATGAACTGGAAATTTAAAGCATGACTTTGAGATGTGCCATGTCACACTATTGAATGTTTTTCCTCCATCTCTGTAATAGCAAAACACATACTCCCTAGTCCACATGTGATATCTGCCTAGCAGAAAGCACACTCAGAAAGTCACTTCCATTACCACCCCCTCCACCCACCTCCCACTAAAAGGGCAAATTCTCACCTCAGCAGTTACAGGAACTGCCAGACGTGCTTCTGACTGACTCCCTGCAATGTGTGGGCAGCAAAGATGCTAAGAGGAGAAAAAGGGTCTTGCTTTATGTTAAAGGCTACTCCCTACCATGTCAAGAGTTAACAAGACTCAATTTCACTTGGTGCCAAGGTTTCACATTTGGCTTTGCACTGGGACAAAGGGCAGGAGATGGAATAGCAAAGGTGGGGAGATGATTGATGTTTCATCTCCACTATAAAAAACCTACACTGAAAATGAGCTGGGTGGATGTTCACAGCACCATCATGCTCCATCCTAACTCCACCGCTGCCAACTGCACATTCCAATACTCAGAACAGCTCGCCAGCAGACGTCAGCTTAAAAAAAAAAATGCAGTTTTCAGAACTGAGAGCTTAAGCATCTGGGTGGATAGTTCTATATCTTACAGTGTTTTGCATATTTTTAATTCCACCCAGGTCAACCTTTCACCACCTTGTGTGCAATCAAGCCTTCTAGAAATCCTCCTCCTTCAATGAAGTTATGCCAAGAAAGGTTCATCACACAGTCACACTGCTCAGAGCAGAGGGAAAACACCAAACAGGAGAGCCCCAGGTTGAAACTATGAGACAAAGCATGACTGCTCCTCTCAAGAAGAGCTACATGTGAAGATGTATCAGTCACCTAAAGTTACATGGAGAACTTCATAATCATCAGCTGCTACTGTGCGAACATTTGAATTCGCTACTTGAACAATTTTTCAATATTCTTTTTTTTAATCTGTAACATGCATGTAAAGTTTGCTGCCTCACCTTCCATTTCTGCAGCTGGCTGTGCAGGAGACTTGTCAGTAAAACTGCCTATAAGGCAAAAGTGTTGACAATTCCTGGATTGCTCTGCACCACTAACTAGGTAAGAAATAATGCAGATTTCTGGAATGCTGTGATAGCATCTCAAAACACAAGCAGCAATTTGCACCACAGAGTACCACCCAAGCAAATGGGTAAGAAAGAATAATTAAAACCTTAAAAATTATTTTCAGTACAAGCTTATGATGAAATGTGTTATCTGTTCAGAGACCTGCAAAATTCAAGCTGTTGAAAAATGGAGAAACATCACAACAAAGTCACCTAGCCTTTTCAGTCTGCACACCAAGATACATGGGAAAAAAATGAAAATGGGACTGAAGTTTAGCTCAGACTTTGATAATTTGCATGATCAATGAAAGATGTCAGCACCAGAATCCAAATGGAATGAGAACCCAGCTGGAGGCCAGCAGAACTGAAATGGAAAGGAGCAGAAGCCCTTCTCCAGCATGCCTAATAAGGGACCGTGCCTTCCCAGAACAAAGCAATGTGTTATCTGGAAACTCCACCTCCCCTCCCGCAGGTTTATTTTTTTAAAGGTTTGAAATTCTCTGTACATCTGAATTAAAACATCCATTTCAGATCACAGTCCAGCAACGGAGAGAAAGACAACAGAGACAAAAGTGAAAGAAGCAATGAAGAAATAAAATACCATTAAATCATTTTTCACTGCTTAATGTTACACTCATTGCAGAGTAACTTAACAAAGGCCAGAACCAACAGTATTGATGCCCTGTGGTATAACCCACGCCCCGTGGTATAACCCACGCCCCGTGGTATAACCCACGCCCCGTGGTATAACCCACGCCCCGTGGTATAACCCACGCCCCGTGGTATAACCCACGCCCCGTGGTATAACCCTGGGAGGCTGACAGAGCCAGATCTTCAGAAGAACTAAGGATTGGGTTAGGGTTGGGGTATGAGTTAGGGTTGGGCCTAGGGCTAAGGCTAGGTTATGGTTTAGGGGTTAGTGTTGGGTTAGGGTTTAGGGTTAGGGTTGCCTTAGGGTTAGGGTAGTGTAAGGGTTGGGATCAGAGATGCTTGGATTTTCAAAGGTTTTGGGACATTGTTCACAGAACAATTTTCAAAAGCAGGAAGAAAGTAAGTTTTCCTTATTACTTTAATGTTGTCCTAACATTTAAATAAATAAAAGTCCTTGTGGGGATTCCAACTGTTTACTCCAATTGAAATAATGCAAAACATTTGGTTTATTTTTAATGCATAGAACTGCAAAAATTTGCAAAAACTAACCTCAATTCTTAATCTTTATCCTTGTTGTTGTCTTTATAAAATCTCTTGCAAGGAAGTACACATTTAAGGGTTTCCAGTAAAAAAGAAAAAGTTCTTGATCTAGACGTTTATTTAATGAATATAGAGCAGATTAAACTGCTTGGTTTTCGAATATTTCACACAAAGTGATACAATTATCCACGTGCTGCACTGGCAAAGTCTAACCTCTCAGGCGTACACCAAATTTGACTAGATTACAGACAGCCCATACACTGTATCAGATCCTCCAGCAAATGCATTATTTTGCCACTGCTCCCTGGTCTCTAATCTACCCAAAGCTTTTCACAGAGATAATATTACATTCATGGCTTAGGCCTTGACAACTGCACCCATAAATCAATTTTAAACCTCACATTAATCATCTTTCTGTAATCAGTGGCTATTCAGCACAAATTTACATCTCATTTTTGTTGGCCAAACAGCCACATTAGAGCTTTGAAGCTTATTCAGGCTTAAATGATTATATTCCCCTAATAAACACTGAAGTCCTCTCAGTCCAGCTGCTGTGAGCTGCATTAATGAGGTGGTGTGGCAGCAGGGGCCATCTGAAGCCAGCCTTGTGCAATGCTACAAGCAGCAGCCCCCATGCCAAACAGATATTTTGCATTTCCAATACCCTCAGAAGAAATGACAAGGCTGCTCTGCCTGTGCGGACCCTCCTACGGGAACTTGGAGTGCGCAGCCGGCACACACAACATGCAATTTATTGCACCTCCCCTTAACAGCTCCATTTGCCACCTCTTGAATACATGGGGTTACCAGTAAAAAATCCCAAATCAGATTTTCTGATTCCCCACACGCTGAGCACCTTAGCTTACTTTGGGTTTGGTGACAGTTCTGTTGAATCTGAACCGTGTACAAAACCCACTTTTCCCACTTGTCAGACAGCTCTAACTTTGTGCACAGCACCAACAAACTGTATCTTAGCATGCTTTTCTTTGATCACCTCAGAATTGGGCATTACATTTTTAATATCTGAGTGCAAATTTTTTCCCTGTTTTTTGGGTTGGTCTCACTGCTTTGTGTGACAAAGATTATTACTCAGGATTACAGTAAGCAGCTAAAACATGATCAGTTCAGGGCAGATTTTGCATGTCCTTGCCTGCAACCCCTATAGCAAAACAATCTATTCTGATTGAACAAAGAGAATAATTATTTAATTAAAGAACCTTGGCAAGCCTACATTATTAAACCTGCATAAAAAGGCTCACATTGATTGTATATTCACTTTCAGTTAAGGTTTGAATCAGTATGCTAAGATCCACAAATGAATGAACAGAATAGGTTTATTATAACTGTTGTTAAGTACTTACCCTACTATAGGTAATAAATTATATATGTGGATGCCTGGAATGCTTATTCCACAACATAATGAAACTTTTAGTTACTTTTTATTCTATGGGACTTAATTCCCATTGTATCAGATTTATGTTACTATTTAAATAAGGTACCAGAATTACATGGATGTAAATCTGCAGGACAAAGGTGCAACCCGGATCTCAATGTTTCTTTTAATATGGAATTGAAGAAACACAGATGTGCTCAATTGTTTGCGACAGACGTCCTATATCCTAACCATTTCACAAAGGACACATTTCATACCTGCAACCTCCACACTCTCTCCTGGTATCTGATAACCACCAAAGAACCACTTAAATGTCAACATGCCACAGCTAGGAAAAGAAACATAATCATGTGCTAAATACTCAGCTGAGAGGCCTGCAATGCAGAAATAAATGCTGCTTTGGCAATTAGCTGTGATAATGCAATGTCTAGGAAAGCTGCTGAAGTTTTCTGAAGAAACTGAAAAAACTCAAATTGTTTTCTTAACCAAGAGGTAAACCATGGCTTAACCTGATGGTAATACTGCAACACAAACACAGAAGGAAAAACAAAAAAACCTGTTCTTAGTTTGCTTTTTGCCTAACCAACAAAAGATCCTGGAATTTAAATTGAATGCTTTTGAAGAGAAAGGAAGATAACTTTGTTATTGGGGGGCAGGGCATAATCAATCACTCACAGTAAGAACTTGCCATGGGAGTCAAACCATCATTCAGAACTTTTAAGGTGTATGCAAAGAAGTTTCAGAAAAAAGTATCTGATCAGGCAGCCAAGCCTGTGACAAGCCACGTATACCCATCACCTAAGTAAGGTAGCTTAAATCTAGCAACATGCCCATGCTATGTGGGAATAGAGAGTGGGTACACAGAAAACTAAGATTCATGTATATTGCCCTCACCAAATTACAATAAGAGTCTCTTCCAGGCCCAAGTCCCGAAGGCACAGAGGTGAAGAGCACAGAAATGCTGAAGACATGCGATTCCTAAGAGAACAAACTACCAAAAATAGTTGAAACAGAAAATGAATTAACTGGTCTATTGCTACACCTCTGGCTGCTTGGTTAAGCTACAAGCTCTTACTACTGTTATTTTTTATCCAGGGTGAACTGGGATTAATGGTGGGTTAGAAGTTGGAGAGGCGGAGTAGCAATAGCAAGTAAACATACGGACATGGGAAGGGGTTACATTTCCTTATGAGAAAAGAGATTGCCATCAACCAACCCTTCCTCCAGTAGATTTGGGTTAAGGTGAGAGATCACAGTTTGTTGATCCCAGGTGGCAAAGGATCTGCTGGATTTTGGCCACCCCGAACACTCTGATCTGCCATCCTACATAGCTCCAGCCTTTGGTGTTTCCTTTCAGTGCTTCTTCTTCTCTACCAGCCCAGCAGGCCAGTCAGAAAGCCCCAGGCAAAGGCCTCCCTTGGACTTGCTTATCAAAGAGACATTCTTACGTAGGGCCATTATTGAATGAAACCCTCTCTCAATTTTGTGCATTTTATGGACAGAACTCAGTAAAATTGCAGCAATAGCATTTTACAGCTAGGTAAGATAATTCTTGTATGAAGCTTGAATTTCTGGTAAAAGAATTTTTACATAATCTTCAGGAGTCCCTGAAAAGTACCACTTGGCACAGAAACTACAGATGATTATTTATCGAGCTCTACTCTAGGCCTTGTACTCACTCTACAAAATGGACTGATTGGCTATTTCACACTAACATGAAATTACAACCACAGTTTCATCCTTATTTAGCAATTAAACCATTAAATAAATCCCCTTTCAATTTTTGTATCGTCAGCTTCAGAGCCTTTCAGCAAACCTGGATGCATATTTCACAAAGTACTGAAGTTTGAAAGGCAAAGGATGAGTGAATGCACTTTGAAAAATAAATTAAAAGTACAGTTCTCAGAGGAAGAGCTAATTAGCATAGAGAACAGCACTTCTGCAGGTTATGTGGTTAATTGACATCATTCTCCTTACCAAAACACATACCCACTGAAAAGAAGACTGCTGAAGAAATGGTACTCTGATGCTGAAATGTTGCCCCCATAGTATACAACACACAAAGCTTTCTAATAATGTTTGCTCTCATTCATAAATTATTGTGCACAAAGAAACTTGAAACAGTAAGCAGTGAAAGAAATTTTGTGCCAAGTAGAAGAATTAGCCATTTAGGAGAAGGACAGAAAAACCTGTTGTTGCTTCTCAATAGTTTCCTCTTGCCTTGTGAGCAAGTGACATTGGACCAGGCCCAAAAGAACTCTAGCACTCATATACACAAAAGGGGAATTCTCATATTTGTGTGGACTGAAGCAATCAGACAGGCCATCCAAGCACACAGGTGATTTTGGTTCTATCTCTTTTGCTCAGCAATGCAGACTCCTGAGATGCTGAAAGGTATTTGGCTTTGCAGGCATACTTCCTTTAGTTGCACAGAAGCTGGTTCTGAGCCAGGACTAAATCCTACCCTTCCTAGGGCTCTAAGAGGTTCCAAGGTTATATCTTCCACTGCAGAAGGAACCTGTCTTCCTACCAAAAGCTGTGTACATGGCACACTCCTGTAGGAGCACATCCACCTCCCATGGACTTCCCTTACCATACAACCACCCCACAGGCTCCCTGGTGACAGTCTCCAGCACAGCTTTAGCCCACATTTTCATGTCATGGAGTGTCTTTCACTGTTCTGCAACTCCTACCTGCCACAGCAACCAGCTGAGCAGCCACTAAGATTTGCTCTTCATTTTTACCTGGCTTCCATCACAAGGATGATTTTCTTCTCATTGCGATCCATCTGCCTCACAGAACAAACAAGGTAATGCAACAGTTTACCAAGATCACTTTCAGAAAGCCATTTTCTTTTCACATGGCATCAACTCAAGCTAGGATAAATTGCAAAGATCCCACAAGAGAGTCCACAGCTACTCAAGAGATCAAAGCCCTACTTTATAGCACAAAAAACCATTAAAATTTAGAGAAGGATGGGATGTGGCTAACTTGCTTGTGGCCTCTGTTTGGCTGAAACGGTTGTTACGAGGAGAGATATGAGTAGCATGCACCTGTAAAGTTAACAAAGAAGAGGCATAGAAAGATCCATTGATTGAGAAATGATTTGACCAATTTGAGCTAGAAATATCAATTTGTCTTAAAATAAGGACGGATTGACGTTGGTACTAGCTACAAAGGGATATGGACTTACCACAAGAGGATAACTAAATCAAAGAAAGCTCTTTCCAGAAGATGCACTGTAGGCCAAATCAAGGTTACAATCTGCTGCAAGGACCCCTGAACAAGTTGCTAAACCATATGTGCTACAAGAGATTCAACTACATAATGTTAACAGACCCAGCGGCCTTAAATCCTAGGAAGCTACACCACAATTATCTTCAGCTCACACACACAAATCTGCTCTTCTTTTAAATAACAAGAACTAGCAAATACTATAATGGTGTGCTTTTTCCCAACCGATTGTTTCACCCCACCAGCACTGAAACTATAACTCACTAACAAGCAGAAATAGCATGTCTAGAATGTCAATGATTTGCAATTGACATCTTTGAACAGCAGGGTGTTGCCCAACTTTCTTCCTTAATATCATTTTGATTCCTTATGTATTTACTGTAATACAGGAAATAAAAACAGTTCTCAGTTTTAAAACTCTGCAGAGCAGAGAAAGAAGGAAATTTGCCAAGTAATATCTTTGGTCACAGCACTGTGAAGAAAAACTATTTGCACTCTACTTTCTCTCTTTGCTGCTTTATTTTTGAACAAACAAAACAAAGGTTGAAAAGAAGGAAGCGGATAATCTGTTTTTTAAAGGCAGTAACCAAGACCTTGCTAACTTAGGTCATTCCCAGTTCAATAAAACACAGAACACCTATGGCATTAGTCCCCATTTTGGGTCTTAGTTGCTTGCTTTACCCTTGATCGATGGAGACACTGTGTAGTCTTCCAGCACAGCCAGAAGCACTGGGGAATTAGTTTGGGAAAAGCTCCCCTCATGCAAAAAAAACCCTCAACATGGATTCTGGCTTCTGACAAAGACCCTCTGCAACACTTGGAGAGATGCACAGGGACTTCTGCCCATCCAGCTTCAGCAAGGTCAGCCTCTGCAAATAGCAGTGCTGAGAAACATCCCATGTTAGCACTGGAGGAGATACCCCTGCAAGCAAAAAAATCTCTCCACAGTGCTGTGCTCAAAAGGGGCAAAGAACAGAGAAGCCCAAAAGGTTTACCTGGGATAATGGCATCAAACAAAATAGCTTTGCAAACACCAAGCAAGGGCTGCTTAAGATTCTCTGCTTTTTCTTCAACACCTTCACAGCAAAAGCCTTTTACAAACATTACACAGGCAGCATCATAACCAAATGCCCTGGGGGCTAAAGACATTTGCCAGGTCAATACACTTATACAGCTCTGAGATACAGGCTCTGCCAGACTCACTGTGACCCCAAAGGACACAGTAGCTCCTGCCTATCTGTACTGTCTGTCCACATCAAGACCACCCCTCCAACGTAAATGTACCAGACTCTGAGGAAGCAGTGTTTTGCAATTGAATATACAGGGCTTGGGGAGCTGAGCTTACAACCTGACTAATCGGCACAGATATTCAATTATCATCAAAATTAATAAGTAGGACAACAAAGAAATCCCTGGACGGGTTTTGATTATCTCAGACTGGGTATTTATCAGAATTACTCTGACACACTGAGTCACTGGGCTCTGGCCGACGGGCACAAGTCACTCCTTAGCCCACTGGAGTTTCCTTTGCACTGGAAGCATCAGGACAAAACCAGGAAAAGACAAGTACCACACACGAAATGAGATGGGTGTCTGAAATTGTACAAAAAGGCTTGATTTGTTCTGAAATCCATTCCCAAGTAACCTAATTTTGTTCCTGTTCAGCAGCTGTCCCCTGGCTCACTATAATTCTGCAGAGTGACAGCAGTTACTGCTTTTGCAAGAAGGTGCTAACCTCCTTCCAGTCACCTACCCAACAATGCCCCAGGATCACAACTTGTTTATTTCCTGATCATATGACAGGACAGCTCTAGTGATGGACATAACTAGCAATTCTTTTCTAAAACTTCATCATTTTAAAGTTGATTTTCCCATCACTAGAGTGAAAATCAAGGCTTTGCCTAATTACTATATTAATCAATGTCAATAATTTTAAAAATGCAAAATAAACTCCAGAACTGGCAGATATATTAAAAGTATACGTGTTGCCACTGAAGTTAACTACACAGAAACATTCAGTTATTCAATCTGGCATCAAAATAAAGTGAACAGTAAACCAGATGGGGATTGTGTAATGAAGTAACTTTGTCTTACAGGATTATACTTGTGGTTATGACTTTGTGTAGTCTAGAAGGATTTGTGACAAAGTGAATAATCTTGCATTATTGTAATGATTTGTAATCACAACACTGGCTACGATTTATGGGCTGACTTTACATCTGCACTGCAACTAAAGTCAGTATATGCCCTGCAGTTCTAACCACTTAAAATTATATTTTGCAAGGAGCTCCAACAGCCCCCCAGTTTGGAGGTTCAAAACCAAGGCAAAGCTCTCAAGTGTGTATCTTTCAGTTCCTGAAGCAAATAAAGCTAAAATAAAACAAACCTCAATACCCTCAAGGCTTCTGAACAGAAGCCCAAAGATCACATTTTTGCTCTCCTCTACTGTTGACTGAACTGGGAGCAAGCCACGCTGAGCAGACATCATATAGAGCACAAGTTATTTTGATGACCCTCAACTTTAAGTGACAAACTTTAAGAACGAACTCCAGGCTCCAGCAGGAAACCAGGAGAATCAAATCAGGGCTGTATCTGGAGTCTCCAGGCTGAGTATGATAAAACAACTCCCCTGCCCTTGTCCTCTCCCCCCCCCCCATTACAATATGAGGTCCCAATAAAAAAGGCTGCCAACACAGACAGAAGGTGCTAGTTTTTCTAAACAGCTGGAGGGGAAAAAAAAACCCTCTTAAATTCTCCTTTTCAGGAACAGACAATTTCTCCCCCCCCACTTGGCATCTGCTGAGTACAATTAGGTCTTGGGGTTATCATCCCAGAAGGAGTGGCACCTGTGCATCACATAAAATCTCAAATACCTTAAAAAAAAAATTAATTCTAAAGAGAACTTTCAATAAATAAATATTTTAAGAACTCCTGTCATCACCTCTTCTCCCACTCTGCCCTCGCTCACCAGTTCTTGGTCTAGCTCACAGCCTAAGCAAGGCTGGGGAGAGGCTGACTTGCACAAGTGGAACACCAAGCAGCTCTTTCTCACAACCAGGACAAAACTGAAAATGGATTAACGATAATAGTAGCTCAAATCATAGCAAGTAATACCCAGCACCATCTTCTCCTGATAACTGCATCTTCTGTACCACATTTAATACTGTCAATATTATGAGAAGAATCATTGGGGTTATAGGAAGACCTTTGAAGGCAAGAGTCAGGTCACTTGTCCCAAAATATTTTTGCTGAAGTCAAATGAGGATTTCTGCAGCCTAAAAGTTCAGTCCTCCCCCCACTTCAGAGCCAGAAGTTCTGATCTCTGCAAGAAAGCATCCCAAGGAGGTCAATTGTCCACAGAAAAGACACATCTGTACACTATTCTGGTTTATCCTATTGCAGTACCAGTAACAGATCTACAGGACACTATATGCTTCAATATACAGGTAGTTCATATACATGGAAATCAGTACGATCCAGGCTTTAGTAATGGAGAAATTCTCTAACACTCTAAATACAACAGTATTTATAAAATGATATATTGAAAGATCAACCTTTATTTTTTCCTGTGGTAGAATATATTATTCCAGTTATACAGTTCTAGATAAGATAAAGATTTGCCTTTTTTGACTTTTTTTTTTGAATTTGATTTTTTTCAACTCTTCATTTTGTAAAGTGAAGAATTTAATATAATCAAAGGAGTGGCACTTGCTTGAGTAATGATCACAAAGAGAAATAAATAAGAATACGTAAGCTAAAGGCTTATCAAAGCATTTTGGCAAGAACCAAATATCTAATAATACTTTCCTTCCTGGAAAGCAGCAAAAGGAAGCAAATAAAGGACTGTGTGGGTGTTCCAGCCTGATCTGACAGATCCAGGCTTTAGAAAGCCACCAGTAATAATCTCAATTCCTTGCCATCACCACCCTTCTCTGAGCTGTCCCAGGGATGCCCAGCTCAGCAGGCAATCTCATCTCTTCCTCCATCACACCATGCTGATCCACAGTACCCACTCTTCTCAGGGGAGCTTGCAGCCTTACCAACCCCAGGGTAATCCTGCCTCCTCCCTGCAGCTAACTGGCAACTCGTCCCTGGATTATCCCTTCCTCAGACCACAAAGTTCATACAGGGGTAGGTGAGGACCGAACTAACATGCAAGCTGTCATTCACTCCTAACTATAAGTCACTACTACATCACAGATGTGTCTCCAGGAAATCGTCTTGAAATAGAATTAAGAATCAGTGATGTCCCATTACACATGGAAGAAATAATTGCTCTCTACCCTAAATGCTCACAACTCCCCTTAGGATGGCAGAGTTTTTATTTTTTTGGGATGATCTTGGTAGGGTTTTTTTTTTTTTTTTTTCATCCCAAATCCTCTGTCCTGGCAGGGGAAGCTGCAGCGAAGCCATGTTCTGCAATTCTTTCCTACACACTGTTCATCCCATGGGGTACAATCAGTCACAGCAGCCTGACAGCATACAATATCACAGTGGTATTGCAGAGATGACTGATAGCCAGGTGTCACCCACGTTCTCTTCAACAATGCTTCATCACTCATGTTGAAGAGCCTAAAGGCTCGTGAGAGGAGCTACCACTGTTCTTTGGAGCAGAGTTAACACAAGTCTCCAAAGCATGGGATTGCATCCAGGTTTACTTCTCATACTTAATCTCCAATCTGTTTTGAGACAGTATTCTCAATATTAAACCAACAGACTTCATGCCTACTATCTGTTTTAGTCAAATACACAAAATCAGAGTTAAGCATGCTTTTTCCCTCAAAATGAAGATGTCTTAAGGTAAATTAAGACTATTAACCCAAAATATAGTGGGACAAGAGCTTCCAAATAAAACACTGGAATTTTCTTTCAACAGCCAAGAACCCAGTCCCACCTTCCCCTTTCCCATGTGCATGTAGCCTTCAGCAACTGAGAAACATCCTGTTTTTCTGATCAGGTCAAGCAAATCCTGAATGATTCCCATTAGTAACTTGAAAAATGGATGAAAGTTTGTTCTAACAATCCTAGATGTTCAGCTGCTGAACTGTTTCTTAATAGTAGAATAACCACACATCAGGATTTTGCAGTAAACAACAGTCAATTAGAAAGCTCTCCCTTCAGGTTTCAACCTAGGTGAAGGGTCTTCAAATAAGCCCTCTAATTTTTATTGTCTTCATTCACTGTGTATACAGAAGGCAACTGCTTGCCATGAAGACAAAATAGCAGCTTCCAACTTAACAATATTTTCAGGAATTTTGCATTTAAAATGTTCTCCTTCTGGATACACCTACCATGTGCTTACCTTTTTAAAGCTAGTGTTCTTTTTTCATGGGCTTTTTGAGCTGGCTTTCCTGAATGAGTAAAAAAAAAAAAAAAGAAGAAAAAAAAGAAAGAAAGAAACAGGACTGCATTCTTGAATTTAGTTACTAAAAAAAAAAAAGGCATCAACTGGAGTAAAAATATATGCTGTCAAACGGGGCCAGTGCATTTGAAGTTTTATTAAAAGATTATGCAATTAAGTGATAAGTAATTCATTGATACATATATTTAGCACATGAAGCAATAAAAAAATATACTTCAAAAATTCATAAATATAAGCTATAAAATCCTAATGCATGTTTTATAAACCCTGGGCTGTTGCATATTCTGTAATGGTAATATTTTATTCTGTATAGTTTCAAATTTTCCTGACAGCACTACATTAATACATTTTAATTGTATGGTTACTAACTATTGGATACCAATATTTCTGAAATTGGCACAAAAGTAACAAAGAAAACAATGGTTTTAAAAGATAAAGCTCTTCAAAGCTCTTTTATCCCCCAATGTTATTCCTAGATACTAGAGAAAAAAAAAAGACATTTTAGAATGAAAGGAGAGTATTGTTTGCCCAATGAGCCTGTGTGGAGGAAACTAATGCTGACAACAGTATTTACAAAATGATATACTGAAGGATCAACCTTTATTTTTTCCTGTGGTAGAATATATTATTTCAGTAATACAGTTTCAGACAAGATAAAGATTTGCTTTATTCTTAATCTCACTAGTATTAATTTGTTTTACAGTACCTTAGAGTACTCTAGGCATTTTAGATCTCCTTTAATAAGACCTACACCTTGCCAGATGCTGCTTCCAAATAAATACTGATTTATGTCAACAGCACACAAACCAAAGGACAGCCAGCTAAGAGGACAGTACAACAAGAGCAGTCTCAAATGGAGTGAAAATATTCAACTTCAGATATGAGATATGAGAAAGGACATGAATAAAGTGGTAAGTAAGGCTATGCAATGAGAACTCTTGTCTAGCATGGGGTACTCTGCTTTAAAAGCAGTGCAGCTAGTATGCTGCAGGTATCTAAAGTGGATCTCTCATGCAGCTTGCTGAATGAGTAACAGTAATGTTACCTTAGCCAGGCCAAGATTAAAAACAAAACAAACAGAAAAAAAAATACCCCAAACAAACAAACCAACCCAAAACAAAAGGAAAAAAAAACCAAAAAAACCTATACCAAATTTCAGAGGGAAACAGAAAGATCTCACTCTAGACAGAGTCAAGACAAGCTCTCAGACAGAAGGGCTTCAGACTTAGGGCTGCAATAGGTCAGAACAGATCGCCTGGTTTGTTCCTCCAGAAGAGATGAACTCTGCTTGACCAGAGTAGCAGAGATAGTCTGAGCAGCTGCCAGAGACCTCCTGTAACAGAAATCCCCCACCTGCCCCACAGATGAACCAGCAGAAGGCACATTCCGTCAAATTTAACCTGAACCAGTTTAGATGAAACAAATTCTGTTTCTCTTGTCCTACCCACTGCAAACCTGGATGAAAAGCTTATTCCTTTCCTCTCTGGTGGCTGTGGGCCAGTCCAATACTCTGTGCTACACCCGACTCCATCAGCCTTCTCACACAAGGTGCCTCTCCCCATTGCAAAGCTGATCTCTTTAGATCCTCATTGGTAAAATCAAGCTTTGTGAAACAATTGCAGCTCTATGAACACTGGCAGGGCCACCAACTCAGCAGGGAAATACACCAATTTGGGCCATAGTCTGCCGGCCAAATTCACCTCCCATGGGAGTGCCCTACTCCCTTTAACTCCACCATCTTCATTCTCACTCAGGGGCCTTCAGAGTTGGAAACACGAAGTCAGCTCTGCTTCAAAACACAATTAATTACAGTTAATTACCACAAGGGTCTCATACAACTGCATCATTAACCTCTAGTGTCTTTTCAGACCCAAAGCTCAAGCTCTTTTGTTGGAATTACACTATAAGAAAGAAGCACACATGACTGGCACACCAAGCAGGCAGCACAACCAAAAGAAAACACATCAGCATGGCCCCATGAGATGAGCAAAAATGACCAAGCACATGAAGAACCAGAAAGAGGGTCACAGAGGACAGAAGTTTACATATATATAAATACCACATATTACCTTAAAAAATCCTAGTGGGGAAACATAACCCTGTATATTTCAACTCTTGAGCTCATCATCCCACATATGGTTCATGTAAAATTCCTTTACTCCATATATAATAGAACACTTTAAGTACTGCTGCTTGGGTTTGGATTACTCAGTTTACTTCAAACCCTTGGATGTGCAGTATTGTTTCTTACTAAACTGTGCATGTACAAAAATGTTTCCATATAAACAAAGCAGCCAAATTGCAGGCTTTTAGGGTGCCATTAACACATTTTTCAGCTACTCAGTATTACTTACTTCCATCATGCTTCCTGCTAATGTATTCATTGCATTCTTGCACATCAGCATATGTGTTGGTTTTGGCTGGGATAGAGTTACTTTTCTTCATAGTAGGTGGTATGGGCTATGTTTTAGATCTGTGCTGGAAACAGTATTGGTAACTCAGGGATGTTTTCCTTACTGAGGCTACACAAAGTCAAGGCCTTTCTGGCTCTCACACCATCCCACCAGCGAGAAGGCTGAGGGTACACAAGGAGTTGGGAGGGGACACAGCCGGGACAGCCGACCCCAACTGACCCAAGGGATATTCCACACCATATGGAGCATATAGCGCTGGGGAGAAGAGGGAAGGGAGGGATGTTTGGAGGGATGGCATTTTGAGTTCCCAAGTAACAGTTATGCCCAATGGATCCCTGCTTTCCTGGGGATGACTGAACACCTGCTGGCCCATGGGAAGTGGGGAAGGAATTCCTTGTTCTGCTTTGCTTGCGCATGAGGCTTTTGCTTTACTGATTAAACTGCCTCTATCTCAGCCCGTGGGTTTTCCTGCTTTTACCCTTCTGATTCTCTCCCCCATCCCACTGGGGAGCGGGGCATGAGCAAGCAGCTGTGGGGGGTGTTTAGCTGCTGGCTGGGGTTAAACCACACAGCAGATCCCTCTGATTCCTTTTCTACACCGGTCACAGATGAGCAGCAGCATTTGCAGGAAAAAAAAAAAAAACCCACAGGCTGCCAAAAGTACTGCCCTGAAAATGCCAATTATAATCATAACTACATGACACAGCTCAATGGTGCCAAGAATCCTCCTTCTCCTTTCACTACCCCCTATCCCTCCCCCTTTATTTTATTTCTATCCCTTGAGGGCAAGCACTGCCTCCAATCCAGGATTCCTGTGTTAAATCTCTATCTAAACTAGGATTGACAGAGAGCAACAAGAATCTATTCCCAAATCATGCTGAGTAACCTAAAACTGCTGTTATTTTTAACTTTAAAGAGGCACTTTAGGGTACCTGTCCTCAGAAAAATGAGCCAGAAATGCTGCTTAGAAAAAAACAAAACCTAAACAAACCAAAAAGCCCCCCAAACCAACCAAATAAAAAAAAAAATTAAGCCCACCAATATCCTACAGAAATGAGAACCAACTTGTAGAATCAGTCTAGCTGAATTCACCCCCCAGCTTTCAGTATTTGGCCTTACTAACCACACAAAGAAGGGGCAATTGCTTTCCCTCTTGCTGTTCACATGCAAGAAATCATCTATCTCCCTCACAATTCTTTTTTCATTGCAGAAAATGAACATCTCCACAGGACCAGGTTCCTCAGTACATGTTTATTTTTCAGTCTGAGCCTAAAAATAAATAAAAAAAAAGCCATCATATGGAGCTGTGCAATGAGCCACAGCACCGAGCCAATACCCCAAGGACCACAGAGACTTTCCTGTTCTGTGCTAGAGGAAGTTCAGGGAAATCAATGGGAGGTGGAGGAGATGGAAGAGAAACACTTTATACAAAAGCAAAGCAGGTGTGTGGCACTCTGATTTGGACAGAAAAAGAGTACTTCTAATCTGTAAAGAAAGAAGTTTTAAAGTAATAGTGAAAGGAGGGAGGGTCTGAAACAAGTAAATCAGCCCTATAATAGCCACTGAAACAAAAATCAGACATAATTGCTAAATAAATCAAACCAGCTAAAGAAAGATTTTATTATTATCAAAAACTTTTGCAACTACCTGGATATCGTTAAAAGTGACTTGGTTGTCACGTGGCCAGACCAAACAAAACTGAACAGCACAGGTTTGCAGGGTGCTCTGCAGCTTCTGCCCCTGCTACAGCTTTGCAGTGAGTTGAAATGCATGACCCAGCCTCCGGCCACATCAAGGGAGGAAGAGGAGGCAATGCAGCCTACAACCCCTGCCTGACCTCACCTGACTATTTCTGTCACAGCACTTACTCTTGTTCCTACCCCTGCGAGCTTCCATACAATAAAAATGTGTGTTTAGCACAGAGCAGTACAGGCAGTTTCTGCAGGTCAGAGCTAGCCGGTGTCACAGCCGTACTCGACACACACACAAACCTCTGAGGTGCCCAGTCTGGGCAATCCCAAGCAGTGCCCCAGGAATCAGTCCAGAGCTAAAAGATTTTGCAGATCTGCTGTACAAGCCTTTAATAGAAAGGCTGACTGGTTTTGTTCATGTGCTTGTGAGGGCTTCTTACTACACGAGAGGGACCAGACTTTCCTGATATAGCCTCTGGTAATTACAGTAACCTCCTTTAACTTAAAACAAACTTACATGAGCTGCAAAAAAAAAAATCGAAATTGTCCCTTTGGCATATAAGAACAGGATCAATCCCTAACTTAAGTGTGAGAAGGGCAGCATTTTCCATTCTGACCAAGCTCTTTTGGCAGGGAGAGAGTCCCTTTTCTGAGCTCCATGGCCATGAGTACCTTACAGGAACTTTGCCCATGCTTTAACAGATAAACTGCAAGTTTAAGAGCTGCATGACTGCTGCAAGCTGCTGAACGCACACAGGGAAGCCAGAAGCCACACTACTGCAACTTACCTATGCTTCAGAGAAAAGCAGCAGAAATACAAAAGCACTTTCTCCTGCTCAACAGTTGGTTCTTCACACCAGGAGGCATTGTTTCAAAAACCTACTTGGCCAGAGCATATTTTAGTCATCTTGTTTCTATTCATCCCTCAATATTCCATATGAAGGAAGAGGGGCATTTTTCTTTCCTTCTTTGTGCATGAAGGCCAACCAGGCTGCAAGGATAATGGCCACCATGCAAACCCACACCAAGTAAGTGCCTCGCCAGACAAAGCTCTTCAGAGGACACCCTTGACTGTAGTGCTCCTCTCCCTTCCCATGAAACCCTCTACTCACAAGATGAGCCAGCACACACTGTTTAGCAGGGGATCAAGGTCTGATCTTGTGGGGACTTATGCAGCTGCAATGCTTCTTCATTTGAGATGACAGGCATGAAGCAGGTCTACCTTTAGGCCTGATCTGTTTCCAGGCTGGAGAGTCAGTCTTCTTCCCATAAAACTCTGCTTTCATTTCCCAAGTTAGATCACATTTTCCTATGGTGTTCAGCAAAAATGAGGTGAACAAGAGACTAAACAAGGGCAGCTGGACCTCTCTGCAGCATGGAATGTCTTAAAGATTCAATACACAAAAATTAACATGGCACACAGCTGTAACAGAAGTTTAGACTACAATATCTACAAAGGATCTACCAAAAGCAAGTTCATTTGGCTATACACATCTTATCCCAATTGTCTTGGTAGAGGCTTTTTGTAGAGTTTTGTTTGTTTGTTTTAAATGTGGAAATCTGTTTTCAAAACCTACCGGCCTGAGCCTTTGTGATACGAAGATAATTTCTCCCAAGAACTCCCATACAATGCCAGAGACTAAACACTTGCTTTCTTTAACAGCAACTGTGCCTGGGTGGAGTCTCCTACTTCTAGCAGTTGTGGTTCTACGAAAAGTATTTAAGTTCCATTAAGATTCATAATAAAAATCAAGTGGAGAAGCAGCAACACCAAAAGAGTACCAACGTATCTTCAGTTGGAACTGCACCACCATTGAAAAGTGACTACACTCCACAGGATACTGTTCACAGCAATAATAAAACACCATGCATCAAAAAGCTTGCTTCAGAACATGGTTTGTATCTACACACTGTGGTGTTGCAAAGTGTGACACATCCTGACATTTTTGCTCCTTTCCTTGATGGGAGACTGCGCAGACCGATACAGGGACCTTGAATGTTTTCCCTAGAAGAACATCCTGAGATAATAAACTCATATGAGAATGCCTCAAAACACATGACAATGCCTGTCTCTGATGTCAGGTAAAGCTCCCTCCTTTTACAAATTCAAATCCTGAAGTGAGAGTTATTTTAAATACTTATGTTAGGTAGATTTTGTAAAAAAATTAAGCAAAGAGAGTGTAACTGTAGCATGGCTGACTGCAGAGCAGATATAGTAGATAGAGAAATAACTCTGGGAAGACCTTTTTCAGTGCTTATAAAACACTGCCAATATATTAGTGAAAAACAAAAAACAGTTGAACTAATCTCATGATTTTATGATGTCCCATGAAAACAAAGAAGACTAAGAAGAGATTTCTGGAAATTTGAAAAGCAACCGCCTAATTCACTTTTAAATAAAAAGTAGAAGTTAATTAAGGGAAAAAATTGAGTCAGTAACCTTTAATTTGGCATTCGTAAGTGTACTTCCACGTGCTCTTTGCAAACTGAGCTTATAAATATAGAAAGGTTTCCCTAAATAATGAAAAGATACAACTGCAGCTTACATATGGGATAGTTAGCTTTTGATTTACTCATCCATACATACAAAATCAGAAGTATTCTGAACTTCTCAGCCCTGTTTTTCTACTGATATTCTTTTTAAGGGCATTGGGATATACCAGAACTGTTCTTTATACCACAGGAAAGATATCAGGAGATATTCAAAAAGTAAAAAACAAAACAAAACCATCCTTTAAGGACTGGACATTAGTATCTTTATGGTGCCCCATGGCACCAAAATATTACTCTGCCAGCATAAATGGCACTGGTTATTCCGATGCCCACACCAGCAAGTGGATTAAGTTTTGTTCTCAGCTTTAAACCAATTGATTAAAAGAAAAGTTATAGATGAACCGTAACAGAATTAGATCTTGGGCTGAATTGAAAATAAAATCAGATATGTAGCTTTCACATCCCTGTTCTAACCTGTGCCTATACACATGCAACTTGTCTGAGTAAGGCTGCCATTTTTACAACCTTTCAACCACACAGGATATGTGGAATGACAGACTTTCATTTACTGTCTTTTACATATACATATAGGCACATATATATATATATATATATATTTTCAAGGTTGGCTGAATTTTATCTAAACACTGCCACCATCTTTCTAACAACCCAACTGGAGTGTCCATAACAATTATTCAGTCTGTTTCATCTGGTGACTAAAACTCTGGAATAACACACTTCTGAGACTTGCTCTGTTGGAGGGCTCAGTCATGCAGCATTTCTGACTTAGGATGCTTTCTTACCTCACACAGTGCTCATGGCTTTCAGGAACTGAAAGGAATACCCAGCATGGTGCAGAGATCAACCTTTCAGGACTGTACCAAAGCTCTGTCATAGTACAGCCATTGCAGATGTCCTAAACCAAAGACCAAAATCCACATCCTGCTCACATGATGCAGTCAGGTCAAGCAGACACACTGGAGGGTATCAATGTATCTAAATTCCATCACTTATTTCAAGTATTACATTAGGACACCAGGTTCTTTCAGCTACAGAATCACAAGAATGGGTCAGGTTGGAAGGGACCACAGAGGGCTCATCTGGTCCAATCTCCCTGCTCAAGCAGGGTCATCCTAAAGCACATGGCACAGGATTGTGTTCAGAGGGTTCTTCAGTGAGGGAGGCTCCACCACCTCTCTGGGCAACCTGCTACCCACACAGTGACCCAGGGTCACTCACACAATAACCAAGTTCTGCCTCATGTTCAAGTAAAGCTTCCAGTACCTCAGGTTCTGCCCACTGCCTCTTGTTCTTTTGCCTGGCACCACTGAGCAGAGCCTGGCTCCATCCTCTTGGCACCCTCCCTTCACCGGCAGACATTGTTTCAGTTGTCGCTTCCAGATGCCGAACAGTTCTTCATTCGGGTAATGGTAAGGGACAGAAGCTCTTCAAGGTGTTGAGAACTCAGCTCCTGTTTCAGTGCTATCAGGTCCCAGAACTTTATCATGAATCTGAGACATATTTGTGAACAGCCTTGTTCATTTAAAGCTAACAGCCATGTTCCAGACCTTGCTCTTCAGAAGCTAACTTCCAAAACATTGTGTTCCACATTTACCACAAAGGCTCAAGAAAAAAACCCAAAAATTTATAATTTAAGAGAAATTTAATAACCTCATGGATTTTCTTGGTGAAGGGGGAGGAGTGAGGAGGCTGACTCATGATTATTTTTTAATACTTGTGGCTGGCTCTGCTGCATAAATAAATCAATCCCCTAGCCACACAGCTCAATTTCTTCAGTCACAGCTTGTTGTTTTATTTATTTTTTTCCCTTCATTGCCAAGAAATCCCTCTAGAGAGTTTTTAAACCCAGTAGTCTACTTTCCGAATGGAAACGATTAGTATAATCTGGGAGAGAGAAAGCAAACAATAACAGACTTACCCCATTTTTTGGGTAGGCTATCCATCCCAGATCCCCCATTACTGTACGTGAGTCCAGTAAATTCACTGAAAATAAAAGAAAAAAAAACTGTTAAAGAAGATGGTCAGATTACAACCTTCAGTAGATATTTCAAGGTATGGGTGGCTCTGGTAAATGGACTGTTTATAATTAACCAAGGAAGTTGGATTTCTGTAAAGCAGAATAACAATGCAGTAACTCCTCTAACAATGAGGTCATACAATGAAAACAATTCTATGTATGCATTAGCTTATTCCTTTGAGATATGCCACAGAAACCAAGATGCAAATGCACTGAACTTCTGTAAAATCCAGATCCTACACATTCTTAGGACCTGATCTTTTGGGTGGAACAAGTACATCATGCACACTGTGTGTTTATTTTTATAAATAAGACATACAGTATATAGGTATAAAAATACACACACAAACATCTATGCATGTTTATACACATATTTCTTCTAAGGTAGCATGTATTTTGGGCATATCCAGGTCCTCAGGACAAGAACAAAACAAGAACTTAATTTTTGGAGTATTAGATGTGCAAGTATTATTCTCATCAGGAATCTGTTATTTTCTTCCTCTTCCACATTTTTCTCCAAAAGTCTTTGACATCTTCATTATAAGCTATGCAAGGGATCTTTTTTCTTCTACACACAAAAATTACTGGGTGGTTAAGTCACACAAGAAACCAACAGTTTAATTTAAACAACAAGCAAACTATTCCCAAGCTTGTAACATTTCTTTCCTCTCTTGCTACCTGAAATACTCGGTAAAAAGTGAGAAGTGACTACATCTACACAAACTTAACTCAGCTACGAAAAACTGTAGCAGCTTCTGGTGCTGAGCTTTCACCTCCTGTACCCAGGGCTTTAACTCTCCAAGTCAGAAGCTTGTCTCTGAATCATCAGTTTGTCATCCAAAATCTCAACCTAGGAGCAACTTCCATCTACCTTAATAGCACACTTCATCAGATCACAACACTCACTTCTCTCAGTATATTTGTCTGCCTAATACCTCACTTTTTGAACTCATGTCCTTCCTGAAAAGGAAGTGACTTCCCTGCGTCTTCAATTCCTGACCCTTTAAAAATCCCACTGGAAGTTTTGGCAATTGGACTTTCAAGACTTTCTAGCACATGATGATCTAGACCAAGAACAAGCTTGAAAAGGGTGAGGAGGCTCTGCGCTCTTTCCTTTAGAAGAGAAACAAACAGGTTGCATGGATAAGTAGGAGGAAGGCAGGTATCATAATTAACCCTCAGGGTTACACCATTTACAGAGGCATAATAAGAAAATCCACTACACAGAAAAGCACACTCCTTTAAAGTATTAAGGAATATTTAAAAACAGATGAAGACTAAACAACTGATTTAGTTTGGAAAAAAACAAAGTTCTCTAAATCAATTTGGTCTTTATCATTCTACTGCACTGAAGGCTGACTACTGTAGTCCCCTGTACACCAAACCGTGCCAAACCACAAAAAATACAACACAGAGTTCTCAGATCTGGAAAAAATTATCTTGAAAGTGATTTGTGTATCCATATATTTTCCCAATGTATGCAAGTATTAATGCAGGACACTATCACAAGGCATACATGTTCTGCCTGGTAAAGTATATTTTTGTGATGTTGAGCAAAACACATTCAGTGGCTCAGGGTTTTCATTTCTGGATTGCTTTCTCCTGCCAAAAGAGGAAACAGTTGGAAGCTGTCAGTGCTTCCAAACTACAGGACACAGGGTGGAAGCAATACTCTGAGATTACATTAAACTATATTCACAGTAAGTAAACATACAATTAGGTGGCTTTTCACCCCAGAGTCCATGCAAAATAAAAGTATTGCTATCACCTGCCACTAGATTTGTCACCCAGTTATGCCCAGTCTTTCCCCTTACGAAGTCTTCAGGTAAAATGGTCATAATTTCTCCTGCTCCAGCAAGATCCAAGCACTGTCATCCAAAGGCTCCTGAACTACACTGCATTTTCTTGGGATTAAAAGAATGACCCTAAAATATTCTTCAGACTAAGACACAAATAGATAACACGTCCCATATTGTAACTGTACATTATTTCAAGAAGCAAGAGATAGAAGTTGCTAAAATGGCAGGTTTACTCAAATACCTTCTATTGCAATCACTGTAATTAAACTGTGCAGAACAGTATATTCCTGTCGTTAAGTTGCAATGGATGCAAAACAAGTATTGATCTACATTGTAGAACTTAATTAAAACTTGTCCTGGAGATGCTACTAATGAATGCAATTAGATGCTGTGTTTGATGTCACAAGCTTCTTCATGACATACTAATTAAGGAAAAAGCAGAAAAAGTGCTTTATTCAAACATCAGATCATAAAAAGAACATGATACAACTAAATACAGTATTATCTTTCTATCAATGACAGTTTTAAAATTGCTATTATTAACTTCAAATTCAAAATAATCTTCTGCATATGAAAAGATAATACAGCCCATTCAACTCTAAGTCAAGTCAGTGGGAATTTTCCAACTAGTAAGTCAGCTAGCAGAGATGAATACTAGAAAAGACTCAATTCCTCTCGTATCCTCCCGCATTCTGCACAGAGCAAAATAAATAGGATGGAATACACCTTTTGCCAGGTACCATGCAGTAACTCAAAACTCATGTGCCAGGAAGGCAAGAGTGACAAGTGACTTGAAACTGTCCCCTGTGGTAGAGGCCAGAGGAGCTCCTAGCACACCCGGGACAGCTCCGAGGGGTCTGTAAGGCACAGCAGACACAGACTGCCCCACCAGCATCTGCTCAGGGCTGCTTTCACAGTGTAACATCTGAAACACTGCACTGCATCAATCTGCTCTGATGAATATATTTAGCCACTAACCTAAACCACCTCCAAGGACAAAGATGTTTAGCTTTGTGAAGCCCCAGAATTCTGGTATGTAAACACAAATTCTCACTTGCTCCATCTAGATACAAGGTGTCTGCATCCTCCCCATCAGCACCCTCCCCAGTCACTTTCAGCGTGTCTGCCCTTTGCTTGCATCATTTCCAGGTTACCACCCCACCCCAATGTGGCCTCGAAACAGGGCCCCAGCATCCCACACTCCAATCTGGCTCCTCCAACAGCCCAGCTGCAGGAGTTCTTTGGGATGCTCTCTCAGGCAGCCTTCTGGTCCTGCACTGCCAGAGAGGTCACTGGAACAGTCCCACCACACGAGCCCAGACAGGCTCAGCACCACCTCTCTTTCCACCACCCTCCAGCCTGGCAGGAACATTATTTTTTCTGAAATGGTTTTTATCAAAAAAATGCTAATTGACCAGGCTGGGGAAGAACCAGTGGGCAAGCAGCAGGTAAAACAGATGCCTGGAACAGAGGAAAATGTTTTAGCAGAGACCTTCATAGAAAGGCTGCCACAAATGCTTCCAAATTCACGATGTAGCTGCTTGAAAAGAGATGAAGATTTTTTGCACCTGAATAAAAAAATCTGAAACTGTGTTTCATTTAACCCACAGCAAGACACAGAAAGAGACCAGGAGTTGTCTTCAGAGCACAGAACCAGTTCTTCCCTATTCAACCTGTGATGACTGTGAGCATATATTTGGCTGTGGCTGTTTAATAACTAAGTAACCTGAACACTCAGGACACCAAAAGAGGTAATTCAGGAACACCTCCAGCTATGTGTGCAAGGCTTCCATACTTCAAAAGGTCTAGTGCCAGCTCCTGTGTGGCTGGTGACTCCTGGACTCACCCCAACACTGCCTACTGCACGGGCATAAGCCAGAGCTGTACTCAGGAGCACTTGGGATACTGCAGAGCCAACCCAGCTGAAAAAAAAAAATCTCTTCAGAAATTACTAGCAACTCTGCCTGGCCCATAATCTTAAAAGGCTCCAAAATAACAGAACTCATTTATTCCCACTTCCTTTCTCCTCAACACCAGCTAGCTTTATCTCAACAAACAAGCAAGAAACCTCAGACTCCATAAGCACACACTTAGCACCTGTATCTTTGCCAGCAAACTTGGAAGATAATATATAATATTTTTTGCTCATCTCCACCATCAGTGCATCCATCCCACAAGCCCTAATTATTTCTAATGCTCAGTCAAGGGGAACACAAAACCACACAGATCTATATCATCATTAACTTCCATGCCTTCAGGGTAGGATAAATGATGATTAAGTCTAAAGTCATACCACAGCTTTATTTTTTTTTTTTTTTTTTTTTAATACAGAATAATAGCCTGGGGAGTTTGCATACACTCTTGTTCTTAGACAGGCTGGTTACTACAGGTGAGCAATCAAGTTAAGAATAAAAACAGACATGATCTAAACCTTTGCCCTGAACTCTAGCTGGTGAATTAATAGTGGTTTCTCACTTGGGAATCTCTATGAGAGAGCCTGGATTTAGCTTTTTACTCAAATGTCCTTGTCACATTCATATAACTGGCATTTAGCAGCAGCACCATGGCTACACAGGGACTGTGGCTGGGGAGGAAGCACATGAAACACCAGGGCTGATGACATTCAACGCTGACCTAAACCAACGTTCTACAGCACAGCAGAGCTCCCCACCTGGCACAGCCACCCAAAACGTGTGGCAGCAGCAGCTTGCCCAGGAGAAAGCACGACAGGCCTGCCATGATGGTTCAGTGCCTGAAGTAGAAGCCACCGATTCATGGATTGTTCTGATCACACCACCGAAGTGAGATGGCTCCTCTGGCTCTGGACTGAGCAGGATCATCTGGAGCATCTTTTTTCTTCACTCAAATTTCAAATGGGAAAAAAACTTGAGTCAAACCTAAAAATACTCCACCAACAGTCTAGAGCACTGAGTACTTCTAAACTTACCAGCTACACATCCTCCTGCCATTTCAGCATCTAAAGATCTTCCAAAAAATCCTTCATTGCTTACACCAGGGCAAAGTCTCTGTAGGCATACAAAAGCAGAACTCTTCAGAGTTGCCATGGTCTTTTAGCTGATTTCCAATAAATCATACAGCAATGCTGCTCTTCAGCAGCACCATTTGCAAGCTGAGGCTTACCACAGGGGCATTCTCTACCAAAGTATACCCTAAGAGCTCTAGAACAGAAAAATGGTGAGGATAGCAAAAGTTAATGGAATTTGTATCATGAAGCTGTAAAGCTATAAGAATCTTTTTTTTATCTCACTGAAATATACCTAAATGAGGAGGGACAGAAAATCCTTTTTGACCCTACAAAACCAGCTTCCATCACAAAACAAACAGATGTACAGAAACCTTCCTTATAGACTGCATAAATATTTCAAAACATCACATGATTTCTAAAGTAGCATATTTCTAAACAACAACAGGACATGATGTAGCTCCAACCTTTTCGTGGGTGGTCAAGGTAGCCCCAGCTCTGACCCAACACTCACACCTTGTGGGAACAACTGCATTGAAAGAACTTGTGAGAAACCTCTCACAGGAACGCTCACACACTGACAATTAAGCCCGAGGTGAAACACTCTGCTGCACAGAGGTCAAGGTGCAGGACAAGATGTGACTGCAGTGCTTTGCACTTCATCAGAAGGTCTCCTGAATAGCATCACAGACTTTCACCAACCTTCACACACCTTTACTCTCCTCTTTCCCTCTACTCAAAGGAGGGGCCATAGCTGCCAACACATGATCATTAACGGAGCTGGTTTCTCCTTGCAATGCCTATATCCCCATCCTTCCTCCAGCACTTCCAGGGGTCATAGCAATACCAAGACACATGGACTGCAGAGGAATCTTCATTATCAGTCCAAGTTTTCCTGCTTCATAAATCTTCAGTGGTTTTATTGCAGTATTGTTGCCATTCATTTTCCAACTGTTTTCCCGGATGTGCCAAGTGTTTCTCTAAAAAGTATATATCCAAGGTACTCCAACAAGTGACAGTCAAAAAACAACTCAAGAAAGCAAAAACAAATGAAAAATGAAAAAAAAAAAACTCTTTAAAGAAATCAAGGTCATCAGGGAGCGGATGCCTTGATTTAATTAGCTACACTGAGCAGGAACAAAACACACAGAGGCAAGAACCTCTGAAATATTTCCATCAGTGGAAACAAGCTACATCAGAGTGCAAGCTGTAGCAGAACCTATTATTTATAGCCCACTGGAGGAAGAAAGTATACACTCCTTAATGAACCTGCAAACTAATATTAACTGCAGATTTATATTTTATTATGTTGGCTTCATTCTGATCCAAGTTATCATGATTCCCTTTTACAGCAAGAGCCAAAATGCTTGAATCTGCATCACAGATTCATGGTTTTTTTTAAGGCCAGATGGACAACTGTACTCATAACATCAACTACAGAATTTTATCCAGTAATTTCTGCATTACATGTGTAATTTGCTTGAACACACTGTTTACAAGGGAGTGATACCGCCCTTTGAAAAAGTTCTTCAGGTTTGGCTGCACTTTTCCTCACAGGCACAGAATCAGCTGCAGCACCAGGGAGGGAGACCCAAAACCCCCTTCGATAACCAGACTCACTAAAGCAATCAGAAAACTGCCAATTTTTTCCTTACAAAGATTTCCAGTCAAAACAAGAGGTAGTCATCTGTTCCTCCCACCATACATCACTTAAAGGCAGAAGTGACTGGATTAGCTTGACACCGAAGTGCCTGGAAACATAAGAACTCCAGTATGGTTTGCTTTTCTTTAATAGTAAACACTCCTATTCACACCAAAATCACCATTTAACTGAAGAGGGTTTATTCACTGTGAAGAAAGCCAGGAAAATGCTTCCATTCTCACTCAAAATTCACTGGAAACAACACTGTACCAACACAACAGCAGATTTCTGAGCTGGCTGCAGCACCCATTTTTTGGGTAACCATCTGGGTAAGTATCACTTTACCACTAAGAAAGAAAAAGAAGCTTCCACTGAATGCAACACACAACCAGCACCTGCAACCTGACAACAAGCCTGCATGGAGACACAAAATACCAGTGCTGTCCTGCAGATCAGGGCCTCCAACCACTGTCAAAGCATCTGCAAGCCACTGAAGGAGGCAGTTGCTCCAAGACCTTGCTTAAAGTGAGCACCTTATTAAGCACAAAGTCAAGCCCAATGTTAGCATCCCAACAGTTTCTCAGTGCAATCAAAACACTTGCTAGCAGGGCTGAGATGAAATCTCACCTTCTTCCCTAAATTAACAACTCAAAACAATACAATCTTTATGGTCTCTGTTCCTAAAAGGTGTCCTAAAAGACACGGAGATGAAATTCTGTTATGCATATAACCAAACTGAAGAAACTTGGCACAGATACATCCAGATCTGTCAAGGCTGTCAGCTTTCACTACTAGTGGACTTGCAAGACCTCACTGTCCACCACCAATAAAGCTTTCCTGTTGACAATAATGACTACTCGGCTGCCACTGAATTCATTCAAGTAGAAAATAAAAGGAACTGACATAATGCTTAGCAAGCATTTGGGAGAAAAAAATGTTTAAAATGATCTATTGGCTTTTCAGGGGGGTTGGCAGTTTATCCCTTCTATTTCTGTTGAGGGAAGAGGGTGGAGGTTGCTAGTGAGAACAGCACATTGTCAACACATTTTAGTAAGAAACTGCTTGTGAGTATTAGTAAAGCAAAGATGGATAAGTCAAAATGACTGGGTTTTTTTTAGAAATTATCCTACAAAAGCAAGTATGCAGATAGTTTCCCCAAGTAGTTTCACTGTTTTGGGACATGCAAAACAGTTTAAGAAGTGATCCACAAGCCAACACAAAAGCATCAAGAAATGCTCATTACTGATGCTGAATAATCAATTTCCTCTCGGGTGTTCCACTATCCTCTTTGGGAATTACAAAGTTCAGACTGGTTGTTCTGATCTCTTTCGAACATGAAGTGATCCAGGTTAGAGAACCTAGTACCTAACACCTTGGCAAAACACTTCAATACTGCCCTCTGCACCAAAATGACACAAAAGCCTGCAAGCCCAGGGTTCTATTCTCTCTCCTACAGGTTCAATGCCTGCTACACAACCACCTAAACCAAGGGGCTCCCAGCTTCTGCAGGGTACTGTTTGTTCTCCCTGCACACCCCCAAGGCACAGTTTACTGAACTGATGTTCAGGAGCTTGCCAGCAGGAAGACAAGGGGCAGGAATCACCTTCTTCCTCAGGGATGCCAGATCAGCTCACAGGGGTATTCCCAGATCTGCTGTCATAGTACATGCTGTATCACCTTCCCCAAGAGGCATCTCTCATCCTTCCAGCCAGTGGTCACCTGAGCAGCTCTACTTGGTCAGAGTCCTCCTCACATACCTGCTGCACAGCTCAAACACCAGAGAGGAGGGGGAGATAAGGAGGACGTTTTCCCACCCCCGGTGAAACAGCACGCACTGAATGTTCCCATGGCAATTATTCTGGCCCAAAGCCTCTTCAGCCTTCTTTGCAAAGCAGGAAGGCTGTGCTCATACACACAGCCCAGGGCAGCCTGCAGCTCCCAGAACCCTTGTCCACAGCAGGCAATTCGCTGCTGCACCTCGGCAAAGAGCCAGCCATCACCCACCACACCCAGCAGCAGCAGCCAGGTGCCGTGCATCACAGTGCTTCCATCTCCTCCTTACTGCCTGCTCCGGACCAGCTGCCTTGCAGGATAATTGCTTTCCACCTCCAAGAGAGGATAAGCGCATTAAACCTTTCGGGGAGGTTCAGATAATGCACTGACCAAAGCTATAGCAAATACCAAAACTGAGACTGTAAGAGATATAATAGGTCAAAGAGACAACTAAAAGGGTAACCAATCCCTAGAGAGAACTAAGCTACTGAAGGCCAGTGCTCAGGTTTTCCAATACAGCTGGCTGTGAAAGCAGCTGGGGCAGCAAATGCTTTCACCTGTCACCTCAATGTCCAGCTAGTCACAGAGAAGAGTGAGGGACAGGCACAACGTGAATACAGAGGACAATCCATCTCTCAATTCTGTCTGTGCCAAAAACCAGGCACATCTTAAGATTAAAATGTATTTTCAAAGGAAAAAAGAACTCTCTACTAGCTTTTTTAAATACACAGCAATTTTTCTAGCAGAGATTGAAGAAAATCAGTTTAGTGAAGAGAAAGCTATAAAAAAAATTGTTCATTCCAATGCAATAATTAATACAGTATTTCTGCACCATTCAGTGAGTAAAGAAAAATACCTAGTTCAAGTCCATCCTGGTTGAAATGAGGCCTCATCTCTCAGCAGCACTTATGGTCACTGAGAAAGGTACAACACTTGTGACAGATTTCAATTTTGTATTCAAATGTTTTACTATAAGAACAACTTTTTTAAAAAGTCTTTTTAATGGACTATGGTAGGTTGAGTATCCACTGAAGAGCTGAGTGAATATTCTTTCCTCCACAGAAGCAAGCACTTAAATAAGATCTTCAGTGCTTCTACAAAGTGACCAATCTGTGTGCATCTAGGGTTTCTCTCATCTCACCCTTATTCCATATACAGATTTCAATTTATTTCCAAAGAGGAAGTGAGAATACTTCTTTAAATTGCAAAAAGAGTTCATTTTCTTTTTATTGTGGGGCAGAGTTTCATTTTCCTGACATCCTTGAGCAATGTTTAAAGCTCACCTCTACTCAAGTATATACATGATTTCACACTTACAGGAAGGGACCACTGAAAATGTAGCTCCAAGTCAGAAAGACTGGGGGATCTAACAGACCCACGTCTGCTCAAGACTGTAAAGACAACAGGGTCCAACAACACCACTCAGCTGAGCTAACTCAGCTGGACTTTCCCAGGTCAAGGGCTCTGCACTTGCTCAGCACATGCTGCACACCAGAATTCCTGCAGAAGCAGCATGGAAAACCTTGGAACAACAAAGCATAAAGCTAGCAACATCAGAGCACAGGGCATCACATCATAAGCTGTCCCACCTTTTCAATTTCTGCCGGATTTTACGAAATCCTGCTCTCAATTCACCATCCGTGCCTCCCTCAAGCCTGCTACAAAAAGCTTTGTATTTTTTAGCGCAAAGAATAAACATTTCACCACGGGCAAGATTTTGTTTTCTTATTTAGCAAAAAGAGAACAGCAGACATGGAAATGGACTGTACTCTGGAGCTAAAAAGTGAGGTAATGGTGGGAGAGTTAACAGTTGAGAGGGAAGAACCCGTCACACAAGCCCACCAACTTCCTTCCGTTCCTCCCATGGTAGCTGTCAGTTGACCCCTCTGTATACTGATGTGCAAATAGCTGCTTTATACATCAAATTATAGCATCAATATTTACGATATCATAAGCAGTCAGTTACTGTTCAAGACAGTTTGCCTGTTTTCTACTATTTATCACAATTTTAAAGATAAGCTTTGAAAGGAAATAGGCACTATCTTGGAGTCAATCTTTGCTATTGTTTATTTCCCTTTTTTAAAACATGTCATTAGGCAGCAATGCTTTTAGTCATATACTTGAAAGTGCTGAGTTTCAAATGTTGTTTTACTGTCAAAAGGATAGTAGTTCCATTTTAAAGCCATGACTGAGTCATTCTAAACCTCCTGAAAAGCCATAAATCACACATCAGACAGATCCCAAAAAGACCATTAGACATGAGCTGTCCTTCCTCATACCAGCAATTCCACTGCAGTAAATTTAAAAGTTAATGGGACTACTCCAGTGAGTAAAATAAACACATGGCACTGAGGCTGTGCTCTGCTCTCATGGAAAGCACACAGGGAACCATTCCAATACACCAAATACAGAACTGATAACTCCTTAAAGCCTCCTTAAGGCACTGTGAGCACACTGAAATGTGTCCAGACTTACCTGTTCTGCATACACAAGGCATATACATGCAGCACTCAATATCTACAGAATTACAAAAGATGCTACAGCTGTGTGAATGTAAGACATACTAAGCCAAGCTACTAAGTGCAACCTAATAAGCAGAATGTTCTGATCATGTGTATTTTTATCTGAAGCATTAGACTAATTGAAATACATTGATATGAAAATTACAACTATTTTCACACCTGCTTCTACTACACAAAGAAAAAAACCAACTTCCTGAAAAAGACTTAATTCACTAATTAAAGATAAACATTCTGATGCTATAGCTAAATATGCATTTATCCAGTGTGCCATGACACAGAAATTATATACCAGTATGGGACAACACTTACACACACAAGTCAACACACTGAGAACAGGTAGGCTCATTTCAGGCTCTGGCATGAATAATTTGCAAATTATAACCTTCCTTTATTTTTGCCAGCACCAGACCCACCCCTTTAATTGTACTCATTTATTCATTCATTCAAACAAAAACCAATACATTGAGATAAAGCTAGCTTCAAAAAAGCCTGAAAGAATTAAGAGGGAAAGGACAAAATGCAGGAGTTTGTAAAAAAATTAATACCCCTCTAGTCTTAAAACAAATACAACACATCCCAAAGACCCATTTTGTCTTTCTCACCTTTGTCTATTTAAGTCAATGTCATTCTTACAAACTGCATTTCTTTTGATTTGCTTAACAGTACACTTCATCATTAAGCACTGCCTCATCGGCACTTCAGCTGAAAAGCCCTAAAATGAAATATACTTTATATTTAATTACAATTATGCAAATATGTTGTGGAACTATTTTGTTACAAGCAATCAGATGTAACACATTGCATTATTTTAATAATGTGCTCACATGACACTTTTTAAGGTCATCTAAGAGACAACCAAATGTGATCTGCAAACCAGTTCAAATCCACAGGAGATGTGTAACAAATCATATAGTTTAGGGTGAAGGGGGGAATCCTCAAACAAATCCGTCATTCATTTATGTTTCACATAAATAATTTATATAAGCCACTTCCCAAACCCTAGTACTTACAACAAAGATTTATAACACGTGCATTTTTAAACCAAAGGCAGTGCAAGAAGCTCAGCTGCATATTGCAGGGATGCCTCTCGCACCCTATTATCACAGGGAATGCATTTTAAAGCAATAATGCACTTCTGGAATGCCAGCACATCACAAAATTGTACTATACTTTCAAGGTTTGGAATATTTTCATTGGGACTAATTTCTGAATTTGTAACATTACTCAAAGAAAAAAAGCAAATATCTGGTTTAAACAATGAATGCTAAAGAGTTAAAAATAATGGCTAAACGGCACTTGAAAATGCATGAAATAGCATTGAGCGTCTTTCACTACATGTTTTGTTTTTAACATATAAACTGAGGAAAGGTGATTAAAAAAAAAACCTGTTTTATTTTGCTGTTGCAAGAAAGGCTGAGGAAAAATTAATTAATTTTTCCCAATGTATATCCTTCAATCCTTTATTGGAGATATCTGTGAAGATGAACAGATTTGCGATACAGGGTGGGCACTCAATACTTCTCCATAAAAATGGCAGGAGCTTCTGAAACTCAGCTGCCCATACAGAAAGCTATTTCCATGATAAGGAGCTAAAAGAATTAATTTACTTTTTTCCCCCCTCCAAATCATAACCTAGATTTTGAAAGCATTTTCCCCTAAGTTCCCTCCACTAGAGGGTAAAATAGAACATCACGTACTGTGAATTGTTAACTGCATGTATTTTATCCCACGAAGTCACTGTGGAATACATTACGATTTAAAGAAACAAAAAGCATGATGCAGGGGTAAAGAAAAAAAATTATTCTGAGAATTTATCATCTATGCAACTACTTATGTGCTGCATTCCTACACAGCACAGAGTATTGGCTAGTTCTTTAACCAGGCTGAGTAGGATGAGTGCTAATAAATAAAAAATAAACCTAGAAAACTCAATACCACCAACTTTTGAAAGCATTATTCACCAGTCTAAGATGGCTACCTCCATCTCAGCAAAAGTTCCCAACCAGCCCAACAACTAACCCCAAGGGAGAAGCTCTCTCATCAGAGCCCAGAAGCAGCCAAATGAACTTTTCAAACCCAAGCTCGTGACAAGTGTCAGCTCTCATGCAGCTAGGCAGGTGGGCTTCAGCGTCCGAAGTTTCTCATGCACTGGGCTCCAGGTACTGCAGGGTGAGCCATTCCCAGGCACGGAGCTGTTCCGTAACAATTGGCAAAGGAGACACGCTGCGAGAAGCACTTATCAAATAATGCTTGTTTACAAATAAATCTCCTCGCAGCAAAGGACAGCACTTATTGAATAAAGTTCAGGTCCACAGTCAGACTCCTCCTAGCAGCAGCCTTTTAGGTTTGCATTTACTGAAGAGATGGAAATTAGAGAGCAGCAGTCAGAAAAGTAGCAGCAGAGACACCGTGAAGCAAGCGCTCACGCTGCTCATCATTACTGTAATATTCCCCTGCAACCTCCCTGTAAAGATGCCACTAAACCCATTTGCTAGTCAGCTTCATTAATCCTTTCCAGTAGTTTCCTATTGTGTAAAAGTCCTATTCTGCAGCTGCCTGTACATGCAGAGACACCTCTGTGCTCAGCAAATGGTCCCGTTGATTCAGTCAATAACATCCAGATTTTCCGAGAACTGGCGAGGATGACTGAGACGGGGCTCGGAGCATCTGTCAGTCTCTCAGCACAGTATCGTGGCGGACTGGCTCGCACAGGACAGCACGCTTCCTAAAAGGAAGGCGAGTAGCAGGCAAAGCCCTTCTAAATCAGCCACACCATCTCAACACCATTGCTCCCATGGGTGAAATCATCTGAAATTGCATAGGGGCAGAAGGATTGGGCCCACTGTTATCTAACCAAGGCAAAGCCAAACCATTTCAACCATCTCCCAAACCAATGCACTTCCTGAACATTTGATATCTCTGTACACAGAGGAACAGTATTTCCCCCTTCCTCTGCACTTTTTTTTTTTTCTTTTAAGAAAACTGAGATTCATATTCTCACTCTGGAAAATAAATTACAGCTAGCTGGTTACCTCAGGCCACATCTTTGAAATTCTGGTACGGTTTTCCTTTCCCAGCCCCTGCATACCTCCTCCTCCTTCTAAAGGAGTTTCACAAATAATTACGGTGCATCACGACGCCAGCCTGCTTCGAGCCGCTGGCATCCCCTGCAGATGCTGAACTTCTCCACCCATTGCTTTCACATTATTGCCTGCCCGCGGATCCAAAAATATTAGAAAGCCTCTAGCAATGCCCACACCACGCATAGAGAAAAAAAACCCAGTCCAATTTCAAAGACTGGAAGCACCCTGCTAAACAAGAAGCCTAGACACGTTTTTGGCCACTGGCCTCACAGAGATCAAAGGTATAAAAAAATCCGTCCCCAGCGGCCGCGCTCCGCTGCGGGTTAACACCGCCACCGCCGCGGCTTCCTCTCCTTTTCATACGTGTATTTTAAGCCGCGAAGTAAGCGCACTGCGGCCACCGCTTGCAGGGCTGCCCACGGGGAGCCTCCCCTGCCTCGCCGAGTCCCGACCAGCCCCGCCAGACCCCCTGCCCCGTGCGAACTCCCCCGTTCCAGCCCCGCAGCATCCCCGCCAATGCACCTGTGCGACTCCCGGGGCACACCGCGAGCAGGCACGGCCGTGCACACCCACCCGCGCAAAGGCACCCACCCCGCACACTCATCCATCCCCCCGCAGGAAGGGAACACCCGCTGCCGAGCCAAACGCGCCCGTGCCAAGGCATCTGTGCAGCCTGCCCGCGCCCCGTGCCGCGCTGCCGCCCGCGGCCACCGCCGCCTCTCTCCGCCGGGAGCCCCCTGCCCCATCGGCGGTGCCACCCGCATCCCCGGCGCGGGACCTGCCTTCCCGCGGGCAGAGCCCGTCTCCACCTCCCCCAGAACGTCCCAAAATTGAATCAGCCGAGTCTGAAGTGTCGCACCACCGGGCAGCCACCTCCCGGGTGGGCGCTGCCCCGACGGCCCGGCCGCCCCGTCCCCGCTCACCCTCGCTGCCGGGGCTGGCCCGCAGGCTCCGGAGCGCGGCGCCAGCCGCCGCCGCGACTGGGGAGGCAGGGGGCGGGGATGGGGAGGTGGCCCCGCGCCGCCGCGGAGACGCCCCCGACGGGGCGGACCCGCTGCCGTCGCCGCCGTGTGCGGGGCACGGCGCCCCCCGTGCCTCGGGGAGCGCGGAGAGCAGCGGGCAGCGCGCTTGGAGTGTCCGCCCTAAGGGAAACCCCTGGCAGCACCGCGATGCCCATGGGAGGGAGCGGGCGGCAGCGCTGTCCCTGCGAGGCTCTCCTCGAGCCCGCTCAGGGGGGAAAGGGGAGCACCAGATCTCCCCGCAGCAGCCACGGGTCGCCGTGCCAAAATCTGCACACGCACACCCCAGCCCAGAGCCAGGGAAGCCGCGATTTCACAAGGCTGGCAAGCCTGAGAGGAAGGCTCACCCCCGACCAGATAAGCAAAAAGGCCACAAACTCCGTAATGGAGCCGATAGAAAGATGAGTTTCAGGTGTATTTTACTCCAAGCCACCACCAGAGCACAGCTTTGAATCCAGCGCAGCTAGTCTTAGAAAATCACAGAATACGCTGGGTTGGAAGAGATGCAACAAGGATCATCAAGTCCAACTCCTGGCCCTGCGCAGGACCATCCCCCCAAATCACACCATGTGCCTGAGAGCATTGTCCACACACTTTTTCACTGATTTGCTTTTGCCTCTCAGTACCCTAGCTGTCATCCAGGTGATCTCGCTAAAAAAAAAAAAAAAAAATTTAAAAAAAAAAAATCCCCCAAAGAAATTAAATCCTGGAGGTTTATTCACTCGCATTGGTTCCTCCCTCAAGGAAACTTCTTCCAGTAAGCCAGTGAAGAAAAAACCCAGCCTTGTAGGTGCATAAGCAGCAAGTCAAGGTTAACCAGGACCCTGCTCACCTCGTGCTGCCTCTTCCCTTTCACCACTGTTGATTTATATTATCAAAAGATTAACCAAAGGTTGAGCACCTGCAAAAGACTCTCTCTGTCCAAGGTGCAGCGTTCAGGACTAAGGTTCCAAACAAGTTGCAATTAAAAATACACAATCCCCCAAGCCAGTCTGAAGAGGACAAGTAGCTTTCAACAGGGGAACTTCAGATGACATAGCTCTCTACTCTGCTATTGCTCATCTTTTATTCCTTACTAGCTGGACAGTGTGTTTCTCTGTGTCTTTGCACCATACAAAACCCCGTGCTATTTCCATAAACATTGTCCTAAGCTGTTCATGCATATTATTCTCAAAAGAGTTTGCTGCTTTTACAAGAGGATTTTCTACCTCCAGCTATTCAACATTTTTACTGCCACCAGGAGGACAAGGCAAGGACTGTTACTTTACCTGAGGTACAACAGTAGAGTTGACAGTCAGATGTTAAGTGTGGCATGCATCTCTTCACAGAACTGCCCCAGATCTTCACTATTTAAATATCCTCCTAGTCCGAAGTTCAAAAGGCACTGAGGTTGGCTATCACACCACCCCTCTAAAAAGGCACACGACTGGATCCTCAGCTGGACTAAATCACAGCTGAGAATGTTTCACCTCAGCCCTGCATCCGATTAAGGAGGGTAGTAGCTCAATGTGGTATAGCAATTTCTAGGGAATTGCCATCTGTAAAAGCAATGGTAAGTTTTGCCATCCAGAAAACCGGGCAATGCAGGGGAAAAAAAAATTAAAAAAAATAAAACTAAAAAAAAGACGTCAGAAACAGCACCTTGCCAGCGTAGCAAAAAAAGATCAGATGGCAATGAACAAGTAAAATGCCAAGCTGGGTGGGCAGCTCTGCTGGCCGAGGGGTAAGGCTGCTGTAGCTAGACAAGTCTCTTAACAGAATCTCATGTCAAATTGTTGTGTGCTCCCGATTTTCAATGCTGTTTGACAGTCACTAACTGCTGTTTGGACTGCCAGACTTATAATTTAGAGGCATTTCAGATGATATGTTAGTGACATCTTAATTTTCTAGGAAACACTGAGATGAGCTTTGTATGATTCATAAGCTATTTAAGAATAGCCACCATGTTCTGGGTTTCATCATAGCTGCCTCTTCTTTTCCTACAGGAAACAAACTCCCAGTCCACGACATTAGTTTTGTTCCCCACCCTGGATGTGGCACAGGAAGAGTACCCCACCTCATCTCACTGGACATCATTGAGTACTGATAAAAAAGTAAATACTGCCTTTTAAAGGGGCTATTGCCTTGTTCCCAAATTCAGAGTATTGCAATTTTATGCACCTTCAGGTGAATCCTATCTGGTGGGGGCTCAGTCTTCTAAAACTCTCCTCCTGGTTTTGCCACCAATCTTATTAGCAATCTGCAGCAGGCAACTCCCCCCTGGCTTTTGCCTCATCAGTGCACCCAGCAGGCTCTTAAAGAGAGGACAGAAATTCTAGCAAAGTGCTGCAGCATCCCAGGTAGCCTTGATGGGTAATCAGAGAGAAGCTGGACAATCTGATGGGATCCCTCCCTATCTCCCATCAAAGAGTATATCTTTTATTGCTTTGAGCAAATTCACTGTAGAAATCACAAGGGGTTGGTCACCTGGCAAACTATTCAGGAACATAAACCACTGCAGAATCATGCCATTTCTCCCCATATCCACCTTTTATTTTGTCTTAGTTTCATGTTTTTCTTCCTGCATCTCATTAACTTTTTCATGCCCCTTACATTTGTGCCTTTTCACCTATGCAAAGAGCATTTCCTCTTACTCATCACTCAGTTAAGATCTATATTTCATCCTTTATATCTTTTTCTCATGAGTCATTCCTATAGAGTGATAGTAATGCTTTTATACTACAAAGTCCCTCCAGTCTTCCGTACGTCTCCATCATAACATTTTGCTCAGAAATGTAATCATACTAGTGCCATAATAGACAACTGTCTCTAAAATGATTTTGAATATAGTGTCGGAAACTGAAATGACAGCTTTGCCCTGTGTAACTTGCCACTTCATATCTAATTTGCTGTCAGCTATTACACATATTTTAAACTATTTATTAAACCAGACATCTTTGGAGTTAGTGCATTTCAGATTATTTCACTTAGATATGCAAAAGCTCATTTTTCCATGTTTAATTTCTCTCCTATGTAGGTAGTTCCCTTCATATAATTTCTGCGTTCTGACTGGCTTCTAATTCTGCATTGCCAATTCATTTCATTAGTGTGCTGTTTATCCTATCATCAACAGGACACACTTGAAAAAGAAATGAGTCTATGCTTCAGATTATTTCAGCAACCAAAAACTGCCAGCTGAATCTATTCCCTATATCATTATCCTTTACTGAAGTGTAAGGGCAAAATACTTATTGCATCTCCATATTCAACAGGGCCTTCATCTGAGGAAAGATTCAATTTCATACTTTAAATTTAAGTGTAAACAGTCCCACTATAGCCATGTCTTCATTGCAATAATGGAATAGAAGACCCACTGTAATGCAGCAAACTGTTTAATTAGTTAGGCATATAAACATTTCCATTTTCCTTTGAAAAGTCCTTTTCTTTCAAGAGTCAGAGAAGATGACACTTTTAATGAAATTTAGTAATTTAGTTTTTTTGTTTTTTTCCCACAAGCCCTTTGAAACAGAAGAATTACCTTCTGTTCAAAAACTAGATGCATATTAAAGGAAAAAGCAATCCAGGAGCAGCTAAGCAGCTTTGCATAGTAGATATATTTGGATTAGTACCATGACTGCAACTACAATTGGAACACAAAATGGCTGTTGTTCAACACACACCACAGCAGCCTGTGTTGGGCTGCAGAAAGCAATCGTCAGAGCCCCAGTGGACAACAGACAAATCAGTGCCAGGAGCCAGCCGGGACAGGAATGTTACAGAGCCAGTGCAGGTGGGCCACCGCTTGGCCAGAGGAGGTATGTCCGTGACCGTGCCCCTCGGGCTGCTGAAATCTGCACGCTGCACTGCGGAGAAAGATGTTCACCAACGAACTGGTAATTTGCATGAAGAAAAATGAGCAAGTGGTAAATAAAGCATTGCCTGTGCAAGTTCACAACCCAGTCACTTGTATGGTCTCAGCACCAATTTGTCTTTTGCCACCCCCACAAGACACAGGAGCTATTGGCAACCATGCACTAAGGAAAATCTGCTCACTTCATTTACAGCCTGAAATTAGATCCAAACCCATTAAAATACATGGGAAAAACATGTGAATATTTGTTTCAGTCAGAAAAGGCTTGCAGAAAGCACGACATTTCAGCCTGGCATTTTCTTTTGGAGTGCTTCATCACCAGCCCTCGGTCCTGATAAGAGTTCTTCCAAAAGCCTGTGACCTGGAAGCACACTCATCCCTTTGCAAATGCCGTGTCACTGCTTCCCTCTCACTGCCTTGCAGTGACCCCCATGGAGCCAGATCCCAGGTGTTAGCAAACCACTGCAGGCAGAAGAATGTTCTCTGTCCTGGAGGGGACAGTGCATGTATCACTTCACATGCCAGTGTGGTTTAGACTGATCAGCAAAATAATCCAGGTCAGATGTGAAAGTCCATATTTGTGAGCAGACACAGCTGGCACTACTTGCAGCCCACCAGCTACTTAGCAAGTATTGAGGTGTTTCTTTGCATCACACCGGAGGAGAGCATTAAAGGGAACAAATGAAATGGCTTTGCAGAGATTTATGGAGATTTTCTAATGCAGAAAGTGGAGCACAGGAGAAAGTGCAAAGGCTAATTTGATTACACTGTTAGCCCTGTATAAATTTAATAATGGACTTGCTTCCACATTTCTCATCATAACCTATTTACGTGCATCCACTAACTGCAGTAGCTCTGCACCTCACACTCTTGAGCCGGTCTTCCTGTGAGGAAGAGGAGCATTACTACTCCCACACCGATAGGCAGAAACAAAGGAGATGTTAAAGATTCAGATAAACATTACTGAATCGATTATGGCTTGTCTAGACCAGGAACAATGTTTTCTAAATTCTAATGAAATTATCTTATTCTTCTATCAGAATAAGAATCAGCAGATTTTACAAGGAACACTGCTCAAGCTTCTGCCAGTGACTTGGGTACATTTGCAAGTACCGAAGTGCTCTTTGAAAGTCTAGCCTTTGAGTAACTTGCTCAAGGTCACACAGAAGGTGTGTGGCAGACCTGAATCAAGTTGAAAAGCTATTAGAGCATCCATTTGCTTTTCATTCTCACTTTTCCTTTTCCAGCATGTCATTTTCAATCAGGATCTATGCTATCCAATGTAGACATTACTGTAGGGTTCACATTCAGCACTTCACTCATTAAATGCACATTCTTTCAAGGTACAAATACAGTAATAGATATAATGATGAAAATCAGGATATCATTTAATAGTGAACTACATTAGTATCCCGCATACACTACTGTCCGGAACTCAGTTCCTTTCTGAACTATGCTTCATAAGGTCACTAATACCTTCTTTAATTTCCAAGAGCAGGCTGGACAGTTACCCTGAATTTCTTTGGTTATAGATAGACAAGTTTTGTTAGCTTGAGCTACTGCCATGCATTCCACATTGAGGCCAACTGTGTCTATTTTCCTCTTGTTTGAGGATAGCAAATCCTTTTCATCTCACTCCACTCCTCCAAGCAGAGATGTTTGATACTGGCTTCTCTATTTCAATCTAACCCTAAAGATTTCCTAAATAAATCACATCATTGTCAATCGCATCACAGCTCAAATACTTGCAAATGCTTAGCAATTTCAGCTGCCAACACGCTCATTTATGTTCTTCAGAGATGCCATCTGAATCACAGCTATAGTCTTTGAGTCTTTTCCATCAGTTAATTGCAACTGTTTTTGAAATGCAGGAGTGTATTTATTTCTCTCCTTCCTTTGCAGTGTTCAAGTTGTGCCTTTAGGTAAGTCTTCCATTCCAAATGCAGAAATACAAAACTCCAGTGTCTACTCAGAGAAGTACTTCAGTAAGTATAAATAATTTTCTGGCATGTACTTTGTTGAGTAATTTTTAAACAACAGAATGATAAAGTAGGATCAATGGCACCTTTCTGGGACAGACTCCTTCATGTGACAAATTCTGACACAAATATTACACAGTGACATACCATGTGTTTCCTCCTGTCAGTCTTAGCTTTCAGTGTTTCTTTTCTTACTCCATCCAAGAATTACAAACAAAATACTACTCAAAAGTGCTTACCTGTGCTAGATTTTTAAAAATTGAAAGAAAAGGGAAGAAATCCAGCAGTCGCTTTTCATACATGAACTTCCCAAATTGAGGGTTTACCTACCATAAAGTACCAAGTCTTCCAGACAGACTTCTGCCCATTACAAGATGAAGTGTCCACACCAGAAGAGGTGGAGCAGTTAGGTAATTTTGCAATCAAGCTATAAGACTCAGGTGAATTGATATAAGCTCTGCTTCCAACACAGACACCCTGGGTGATCCCAGGGAAGCTATTTCTCAGCTGAGAATAGCCCTTTTCTCAACGCTCAATGACAGGGTCTCAAGATGAGATGCAAATAATATCCGGTTAAAAGACATGCGCTGTAAAGGGTCAGCATTAGACCTGAGGTGAGGCTGAAAGGGATCATCAGCCAGCCTGGCTCTTGCACCATGACTATTCCAGTAGCATTTTTTCGTTAATGTTTGTTGTCAATGTGGTTTAACAAGCCAGGCACTGATCTTTTCTCTCTGGTGACCAGTGACAGGACATGAGGGAAGGCATGAAGTTGTGTCAGGAGAGACTCAGGTTAGATGTTATGCAGAGGTTCTTCACCCAGAGGGTGATTGGTCACTGGAACATCTCCCCAGAGATGTGGTTACAGCACCAAGTGTAGACAACTGTGTCAGGCACGTGGTGTGATTCTTGGGATTGTCCTGTGCAGGGGGTTAAGGAAACTTTCCTGTCTGATTATTCATTCAGGATGACTCTGGCACTCACACTCCCACTACCAAAGATTTTAAGTACTGGAATGGAGTCACAGTGTGTGGCTCCAGTGACCCAACAGGTGCCCCACTTGACTCCGTACACACCCCACTCACACAGACCAGATTTCCTCACTGGTTTGACCCCAGGTTTCCCAGAGCAGAGTCTCAGATGTCTCGTTCCATAAAGCCATTTACTCATGGCACAGTAACACAGAAACATCTGGAGCTGGTGCCTCCAAGAGGACCCCCAGCAATGGAACCCCCGGGCTCTTATACCCTCACAGTCTCTGCTTTTTCTCCTCAGACACCAGCTCCTGCTGTGTCTCTGAGTGACCAGTCACCTGGCTGAGCCACAGGTCTCTGCCCTTTGTTATGCAGAGGGTCAGCATCAGCTCAGGACCTCTTGCCTGAGGCTCCTGCCACCCAGAGCTCAACCTGTAGCTAGCATTGCAGCTTGCAAACCAAGCTTCCTGCACACAAAATATTCTTCAATAAGGGCCAGGAGCTGGACTTGAAGGATCCTTGTGGGTCCCTTCCAGCTCAGGGTATTCTGTGATTTTAAACAGTGTCCTGGAGACCAGACAAGCTAAATACAATGCTTGCAATCACTGGTGTGCCTCAATTCACCTCCATATTCTTGTGAGTTCACCCTTCCCTTGCCACACACCCTTTGCTTCCTCTTTCAAGCATGACTGCCTTTCAAGGTAACCATCCCTACTTGTCGCCCAGCTCCTCATAGAAGCCAGCTCTTCTCATCACCTCTGATATCCCTTGCTAGATCCAATTCCAGTAGGACATTGGCTTTTCTCACATCATCTCTGCATGCTCAGACAATGTTTGTATTCCTCACAGAATTCACTGAGGTATTACCAGTGTACTGGACAGTAATGAGGTGTAAATACACCATGCATCATGACATACCTATAAATAAGAACTGGCAGCTTATTTCCTGTTTTTTCTCTTTTATAGCTGCTGCTTCTCTTTGCTCTCTAAACATTACTCCCCTTTCTGTCTCTTGTGAGATCTGGGCTGTGGCACCTTTGCTCAATCTCCACTCAGTTCACCCTACATGTACTGTCCCAGACACTTCTGGCTGCCTCCAATTCTGCCGCCAGCTAAACAGAAGAGTAGGTGATTACAATTTCATTCAATCAGGAGGTGAAGGAGATGGGACACATGCACAGCAAGCTGAGAAAGGAGTGGCAATCAGATTACAGCTATAGCCTAGAGCACAATACTTGGTAATGTGAATTTATAATGGGTCTCTGGTCTAGGGCACATAATAGACATTTTACCCAGAGTGCCATAGTCACCGAAAGACATTTACTTCAGGAAATACTGAGCCTGGTATAAACATTTAAACTTTAACAAAACAATTACAGATGCACTGATTGCATAGCTCCCTTAGACAGTCTAAAGACATAGGGAAGTTAGCAGAAGTCAGTATCAGGCCATTTACATAAAGATTTACTGAGAACTCACCCTTAGTGATGTCAATGCCTTATCCATATCCAAGAATTACTCACTGAACAAAAGCCATCTCAAAACATATCTCATCTCAGACACACATTGTCCTTTGCAGAATCAGTGTATTCAAAGAAGTTGAATCAAGAACCAGTATATTCACTTCCATTTTGTATTCACAGTATCCAGACCTCTTACACGTCTCAATATAACATTAAATTAAAAAATAACATCATATCTTTGAGGGCTTCTTGCTGTTTCTGCACATGCTCAGAAACACTTTGACACTAACAAGCAAGTTAAGTATGACAAGTTAGCTTGTCTTATTTTAAGTGACAAATGTGACTCTGTCCACAGAATAGAAAGATAAATAAGCATTTACAGGAAAGGGAGGAGTGCAGGCAGGAGGATATGCAAATCTACCTCTCTGTCTTCCCAACCTAACCAGTTGACTATTTACATTTCATATTTCTGAACCAATTCAAATACAATTATTCCAAACAAACATTTCAACACTAGATAAGCTTTTTCCGTGTTTTGAGGGAAGCATCAAATCCAGAGCCCCTCCTTTCTGGTCAAGTCCCCTAACCAAATGACAATTATACAGAGAATATAAGCACCTCAGAGGTAGAGGGATTTGCACCAGTCATTATCCCAGCAATATTGGCCAGCACAAGCATCTGCACAAAGGATGAATATATACTAAAATTCTGTGCACAGTGTAGCAGCTAAATCTCTGTTCTCTACTGCTTTGTTGCTGTTGGGTGTTGCATATTAATTTCTTTCATACCAAGCTCTTCCCATTTTTTTTACAGCAAACTCCATCTCATTAACTCTTTTCACAGCTACCACCCCAGGAAATGGGCAACTCTGTGTTAGGTACCTGCTCTGAATCTGAGCTAGCCCCAAATCCAGAAGCACATTCACATCATGTCACATATGTAAAGAAGAGGCTGCTGCATGTATACCCATACCTCCAGGAGAATGGAACAGGTGTAGTTTATTTTTAGATAAGTAGCTACTTTTCCAGTATTTGGGTTTTACCATTTCACAAACCCTGGAGGCAGAAAAACACACTGAGTGTAAAAAAAAAATTATAGGAGAATTATACCAGCCACAGGATTTCACTTGGGCACTGTTGAACATGGGAGAAAAGACTCCTACTTCCTAGGCTGCATTCATACATCAATACAGCTGCCACCATTCTGCAACTGGCCTTTTTACTAGGACTGATTTGACACCTTACATAAACTTCTGAACCTAAAACCCCTCAACACCTCCAAATAGAAGCACAGTGCTGACTTCCTTAAATTCTTTCTTTCTCTAACACCTCTATCTGAACCAGCCCTTAGTGCTCTGCTGGGAAAAAAGCTAATGGTGACAAGCACAAAGAATTCCAAGGCATTCAAAGGATCTGTGTTTACTAGAAAAATGGTAAAAGATGCATGAGGTCACTTAACATGGTACTATGTCATAATATGCTGTATTGCATACAACTATTCAGTTTTTACCTAAATCTGTTCTTTGTCTTGAGACCAAAGCAAGCTGGACTTTCTGTGGCATTGCTACTGTTTTGTTATGGTCTTAGAATATATATTGCTATAAGTAGATAGCTTGAGAATCTGCTGGCAAGCTGCAGATCCTAGTTACCTTTTATTGTCTCCATTGAGAACAAAGGTTTGTCTCTGTGTCTATATCCAGCTCCTTGAACAGCAGTGCCTGCTTTCACTGGGATCTGTTCTCTCCTGAAACTCATACTCGACTAGGTTATAGCTGGGTTCCACAAGATCAATCTTAGTTTAATTGCATTCAGCTAGCAATTCAGTCATGTCATCTCAGTCAAGTTTTATTCACATAAAACTTCATCTTCCATTCGGTAGAGAAATCCACTCTTCTGAGAGCTGTCATATTTCCTGGCCTCACGTTAGGAAAGCGTATGCTTGCTCACATGCCGAGCAGGGCTGGACTCTAAGCAGAGGTTTCAAAGTCATTTAGAAAACAGTGCCCTTGAATTGACTCAAGTAGTCCGTTTCTAGAAACTCTGTCCCAGGAGAAAGTCTTATTCAGCTCCTGTTTCTCAGCACATAACTCCTTTCAGATGAGAGCTTTATCACTCCTTCCCCAGCTCCATGCAAGCGCTAAGGTAAGGGCAATATGCAGCAGAACAGATGCTGTGGCAGGAGTGTGTTTACATGAAGCTGCTGACAGCAGATGCCAGCTTGTAAAATTAGCCAATAAAAATACCAGCATCACTGTTTACAGCTACTCTGAGCAAGACAGGCTGCCAGCAAACTGGAAACCACATTGCACCAGCATACCAGGTTAAAGTTATGGAATTTGGAAAAGCATCATCATTTTTAGGCTATCAGAAGTGTGATGCTCATTCAAGTACAAGGGAGTCAACCAACAGCTGCCAAACAGATTCAGTCCTTCTCCCTTTTGCATTCCAAAAGGGTCCCATTAAATGTTAAAGTGTCGAAGCACCTGAAATACTATAAATACAAAACCACATGTATCACTAGCTATTGAAAGCTTTTTATGTTCTATTACTCTGGTCAAACTAGGAATTGAGCCATACATGCACTGCAAATGTGTTCTAGACCAGGAAGCTGTTACTTGAACTTAAACCTCCTCTAGCACTCTTTGCAATCTCAAACTTAATTTAAAAAGTCCTGATTTTTGTACAGAATTGTTGCCTGCATCTTACCCATGAAGATCTGGAGATACCCAGATGATCCTTTTGGAATGTTAAAACAGTACTAAAATTTTTCACAAGTTAATTATCATTAATTCATCTGAGTAATTTAAAATATCATTAAGACTAAAACAAAATTAAGACCCTCAAGAAAATTATTAAAATTATGTTTTTAAAAACAACAGTCTGCCAGATAAAGCCAGGTTTTAGATTTTTTTTTTCCTGTCCATTGATTTCTCTGCATTGGAAAATACCAACCTTCATTAAAATTTCAATTAATATGTTCTGTAATACTCTTAATTAGAAAACTAGAATTATAAAAGGAAATGTTAGAGTGACTGAGGTATTTCAGAGATTAAGTTTGAAAACAAGTTTTGATAGCTTTTGCTTTTGTTTTAGGCAAACAGTCCTCTGAAAAAAATTTCACTTTATGAATATTTAATAAGCTACTAATGATTTTTGTAAGTCTGTTGGAGGTATAAGAAAGAAGCTAAAAAAGAAAAAGGTAAGTAAAACAGCTAGAAGAATGAAACTTATATTTAACCCATCATTAAAAGTAGCTTCTTTTCCTCTATAATGGAAAGATGATACCAGTTAATAACATAACATACCTCTGGGATGCACCCATGAACTACAGTACTAGTTGAACCACATGCCTCTTTTCCACAAGAAAGAGTGAACAACTTCAGTCTTCTGCTTTATGGACTAATCCAAGGTAAATGAAGCAAAAGGAGTAAAATTGAAGCACTGAAATCCTGTTGTCAACAAAATTCAAAGACTTGAATTTAAACCAGCACTTCCCCTTAATACACTGAAAAAGCTAACAAATGCAACCTACCCCAACATTAAATAAAAAAATAGCAACAAATCACCTTCTACTATACTACTCTCTTGCAAGGAATAAGCAAGAGCCTCCTTCATGCACCTAAGCAATAAATAGTAGATAGTATCTTATTTATTTTATGGTTTTAGGCAGTAGGGAGATCTCTACAAGAGGTCTGTGGTTGGTGGCAATGGCGTTAATAAGCCCTTTGGTTTCTTTTTTGTCAACAAAATAATTGGGTGTTTTCCATAAGCTGCTGTTGTTCATGAGTAGCTTGAGGCTTCTCATCTGTGTAGGTGAGCTCTGATACTAGGAGATGTTTAAAACATAGAGTGGAGAATAAGGATTCTCAGTTTTGGGAGCTGAAGAAGCCTTTTTTTCATATTCTAGTAAGTAGGGATGTTTTTCTCTATTCAGTTTATTCCTGAGAAGAAGCACTGCAGTTTTTTCTTCTCAAGCCCCTCTTTATTCTATATACGTGTTTTTCTAATAAGTAACAAGCTTTTTTTTTTTTTTTTTCCCTGAGACACTAGAGGGGGAGAGGGTGGCTGCTGGGACTCCCTGTAACAATTGCTGAAAAATACTTAAAATTAGTTAAAACGTTGTGTCTTCCTTGGACAGTCTGATTGTTACTGTAATTGGTAGTTAAGCTTTACCTGCTGGATACAGGTGAAAGATATATGCCTGCTCAGTGCAGGGAGCTTCTATCCACAGCTGCTAATATATTGATCAAAGTTTGTTTCTCTGCTTAAGCTTATGCTTAAGCTTAAGCTTAAACTTCATGCTGAGGAGAATATTGTACACCTTTGGTGCTGTTTCAGGTGCATAAAACTAAGCATATGCAAGAAACCACAGGAAAGAGACTTGGTTCTTGGTGGGTGCAGAAGAAACGTGATCTGTTGATAATGCTTGATGTGATTAACCTAATTGGTGTATATTTTTGCTCCTGTAAAGTTCCAGAGATGTGATTCAGACTGTTTATCATGTTATGATATGACCCAGAGCCATCATTTATACTCTGTTTGTGAGTTGGTGTTTTATGGCAGAACTAAGGAGTCTTAAGATGCATGTAGTCATACTTATGAGCCTGAAAGGACCTTTTAAATCTTTGATGGTCTCTATATCAACTTTAGCTTTCCTAGGGTTTACTATGTGTAAAGCAGGGGCTGCCACCAAGACTTCATATATGCTCTTTCCTAAAAAAATTGTGGAAATTATTTCTCAGAGGTACATTAGCACAGAACTGAATGTCTTTGTTTTGCTACTAGTCTGCTATTTCTGTGAGGCTGTTTAATAACACTTAACCCTTTCACTGAATTTTTTTTTCTGTTTTTGATCTCTTTGTGTCAAGTTCTCCTTCTAGATGTGTATAGAGGCATTTGAGGATGTTTCTAGTGATTGATTCCTTGCTCCCTTTATGTGGTGTGTGTGATAAGGTACTTTCTTGCCAGAATCCCTAAAGACTTGTGCCATGCTAACAATAACTGGTAAGTGCTTTTAACTGCTCCATGGGTTATATGCTCCTGGGTGAGGAGGATGAGTGGTATGTATGTGGGAAGAATAGGGCTCATAATTCCCCAACAGGGAAAACCTTTTGTTAACCAAATGCAGGGTTTATGATTCTATTTATCTCACCTACTGTAAATAGGAGATATGTGGGTTGTAGGACAGTAAGGATGCTTAACTGTACATATTCATGTTAAATGAGACTGAAGGGCACAGAAAGCAACTGTTATGCACTTCTGAAGGGTTACTGTCTCTTTAGCTGTTGAGTCTAGAGCTGAAATTGAGGCCTCCCTAACGGGAAAGTTCTCTGAAGCTTGCAAACAACAGGAGTGGATCTACCTGAAGGATTTTAAAAGATAACATATAGAAGCTATATCGGATATCTCAATTATTTTTAATGCCTTTACCTGTGTAATGTGCAGCATCTGAGTAAAGTTTCACTTCACTAGAAGCACTTGTTCAGGCTGGAAAACTCAACCCCTTCACAAGTTTAACTTCAAGAAACTGTATTTGTGCCTGAGTTTTCCTTTGGCAATTTTACTTTCCTTGTTGTTAATGTTTCTGTAGTATTTCTTAAATTGGTAATAAGTATCTGAAACAATTCTCTTTTATAGAAGCTGCTCTAATGAAAAAAATAATTGATTAATTTTCTTTTAGCGTATAGCTGTAGTGGCCACTTGATTTTTACAGTCTCACCATTTTGTACTGGTCCTAGGGACTCAAGTTTTTTTGTTACTCATACTAATGCTGTATCTTCTAGTATAAATGTGGTCCATCAACAGGCAAATAATTAAAAAATAAGCATTTAATCCCTGTAGCATGCTGCTAAGGTCTGCCTCATATCTTACTAATCAAAGTAAGAAATACTCATTTGGAAGTTAGCTCATCACATCAGTCATGGCACAGACCATGGAAATGCCTCATAGCCTATGAATGTGAAGTCTGAGTTCTGCTGTAAATGACCACCTAAGTCAGTATCTTCTATTTAGACATGAGCATAATAAAGGGCAAAGGAGTAGGATTTCCACCGCAGATATCTAGTAAATAAAAAAATTAATCAGGTGATACTTGTCAAGCAAACTTGATGCATCCACTTGGCATGTGTGGATGGGAAATTACATCCTCCAACTGATGTCCTGCTTTTCAGTTTAATATGACTGTTTGGCTTTATGTCATCTACTTTTATATTACATTTAAATGTCCTTCAAGGGACCAAAGTGGTGTGACTGCAACTATGGAGGGAGCAGGTAGCTAAGCAGTAGTATGATTGAGGTTGGTGTATATGTCTAGGTATGGTAGGTGTTTTCAACTGCTTTGTGGAAGTGGGACAAGTATTTAGGTAGTATTGGCTTACCTGTTGTATCACAAAGAAGAACAGAAATTGCTATTTTATGGTGTCTGTGATGTACAGAGTTCTTTTTAAAAGAACTAGCTGCAAGTATTTTCTCCTGTCAAGTTTCTGATTTTTCACTTGCTTCTACAGCACTTTGCAGTCTGGCTTCAGGGCAAAATATTCAACAACTTTCATCTTAGATGGTGAGAATGCTCCTGGGTTTTCCCCAAACTATATACTCCAACTTGAGGGAAATTGCAGTGCTAGTGGTTAACTGTACTTCTCGGTGAAGTGGAGAGGTTGGCCTCAGCTTAGGATGTTTGCCTGAGGTAATCATTAGTTTGGCAAGTCATTGGACTGACACTCTTTGGTCAGTGCTTGACCCAAACACCCACAGGGTTTTCCAACATGGAGAGTGACTGAAAATGCTTGCTGTGAAATACGGGACTTCAACCAAAGACAGAACATCTTCTTCCTGGTATAACTAAACGGACTTCTTTTTTATCTATCTGGAATTCTAGATATGGTGAACTAAAAGTTATTTTGAGCTTTGCTCACAGCAGGAGGCCTAGATCATGTGTGCTATGGTGGGCAGCTCAGGGACACCCAGAGTCTAGGAATTGGGCTTATAATTAGAGCAAAGTGACTGGCCTTTGGTTTAGGCAGCAGGCTGTTTCAGGGGTGGGTGGTGTCTTGGGGTGTGGGGTAGGGGGTCTAGAGGGGTGGATCCTGTGATAAGGCGGTATCAGCTTCCCCCATGTTTGACAGAGCCAATGCCAGCTGGCTGCAAGATGGACCCACTGCTGGCCAAGGCCGAATCCATCAGTGTCAGTGATAGAACCTCTGGAATAACAGAGTTAAGAATGGGGGGAAATACCTGTGCAACAGCAAATGCAGCCAGAGACAACACGGGGAACACGTGAGAGGAACAGCGCTGCGGACACACAGGTCAATGGAGACGAAGGAGCTGGAGGTGCTCCAGGCACCAGATCTGAAATTCTCCTGCAGCCCATGGGGAAGACTGTGATGAGGCAGCAGTGTCTCTGGAGGTCCACAGTGGAGCAGGTGGATGCCCAAAGGAGATTGTTACCTCATGGGAAGCCCATGCTGGAGCAGGCTCCTGGCAGGACCTGTGGCTCCACGGAGAGAGGACCTCATGCTGGAGCAGGTTTGCTGCCAGGACTGGTGACCCTGCAGAGTCATGCCAGAGCAGCCTATTTTTGAAGAATTGCATCTCATGGATGGGACCCATGCTGGAGTAATGGCCTTCTTTGAATGTCATTGTATGAATGAAGGGCCAGAGGTGGAACACTCTTCTACAGTAGCTTCCCAGGTAGTTTGCAAGCAGGTATTCTATGAAAGGAGGAGTACCCATAAACTTCAAAATGAAACTTCTTAAATGTAAGTCTGGCTTGCTGTGCAGTTCATTCAGATGTTGGTCATAGAAGGTGAGTTAAACTGCAAGGATCTAGCACTTAGCTGGGAACTGCAGAAGGCATTCAAATCTTGTATGCAAAAAACTACTATGCAGGAGTACAAGATAAATGTGGTTAGAGTGCAGACAAGCTGCCAGCAGCCTGCCACAGACTGGTGTGTAACAGCAGGACAGTTATAAATAAAATAAAATAAAATTAAATTAAATTAAATTAAATCCTTTGTATGCTTTTTCTCATTCAAGGTAGATGTTAATCCCTTTAATACCTTAAGACAATGACTCATCAGGTGTTAGGTGCTATATGTGGGTTAACAAAAAGCATCTTAAGCAACTTTGTTGTTCACTATCCTCACCAAACCACCAATATTGCTAGACTTTGATTTTGCTCCAAGATATCCAGCTTCTGAAGATCATGAAAAACCTTGTGTTGCATTAGTAGTGATCCTGCTCCTCAACTTAAACATATTGGAAGCATCTATAACATATGATGTAATCAGAACAGATTGTGACCCTCATACCTCCTGATTTGAATTGGATTCTTGCAAAGTCCGGTCCTATGCAGAGACTTATAATTGTGTTCTTAGCAATCATGTGTGCTAATTATCTATAATCATGCTGTGTAGAAAAAAATTGTGTGCAATATGGAACTTCCCTCAAATATATGGCTCTCCTAGCCACTTGGTAATGTTTCTTTTTGATGATGGGTGGAGAGAAATCTTGTTGACTTTTCTCCTACTGGTTTATTTCTCTTCTGAAAAGGAATTGTAAGATATCTGTGTTTCATTGGAAAGCTACTGAGCTGACAGCTGAAGAAATACAGGAGGATGATGAGAAAGTTATGTGCCTTGGGCATTTGATAGCTTAATCTGTTCGTCCATGAGTGCATAGGTCTGTCATGCAGAAATTTATCTGTGGAGGCCTGTGTGTCTTTGGTAGCATATGGAGATAGGATAATTCACCTTTGTTAAATCAGTGTGAGAATGTATTCAGAATAGGCTGGCATGGCATATACTGTGATCTGGATGGCTTGATTCAGTAGTGGAATAATCATAGAATTGTTCAGTTTGGAAAAGACCTCTAAGATAGAGTCCAGTCACTAACCTTCTTTTGTTTTGCCTTTATATAACAATAAACAGTATTCCATTATTAAGTCAAGGGGAGTTATCTTAATTAGACTGTATCATAATATATGCACAGACAAAGTGCTCACTTTTGTAACTTTAGTCAATCTAGTCTTTTGAAAGCAAACCAGATTGAGTCAGTGGTGTTTGGATGTGTGGCTTTTGATCAGTCTGGAATTTGACTGCGCCAGTTCATCATCCAGTTCATGGCAGTAGTGTTACTGCCTGTGGTGTGTCTTGGCCCTGAAGAGGGGATGGGCCTTTGACATGGCTGAAGGTTTCACAGAAGCTTACTGAGAGTAGGGGAAGGCTGACCTGATCTTTTCTTTCCATTGCAGGCCCAGAAACAATTTTTTTTCTCATGGTCAGTGATTTGACTGTAAACTTGGCCACACTAGTTTGTGTGGTAAAGCTCTGCTATGTCCTGGCCAGCCCTTTTTCAGGATGATCAGTTCTGTTCTTGCTGGCAGGCAACTATTTTAACGTGGCTTGCTTCTACAGAGAGACTTCTTATGTCAGGTCCAGCCTATTTCACAATTTTGAACTAATGTCTGATTTAAAACTATTTTCAGCCTGTAATTACTACAATGAAAATACCAAAGAAATTGATTTCTTATATTCCTCACATTATGTTACTCTGGATTCCTGTGTAAGTGCCGAGGGGTTAAATATGATTCATGTAATCTACTTTCCCACTAATCATTTATTCAATTACCTATTAGAACTCAGGCAAGAAAGACCAAAAAAGGAAAGGGGAGAGACAACCTGGAGTATATATTCAATAAAATGCTACAAAAAACAACCAATCATTAATTATCTAATCAGCATTCTGTGAGTCTTTTAGCCATGATCTCATTACTGTAATTAATTGCAAGAATCATTTTGTAAACAGAGCACAATAAAAGTATATGCAACATAACAGCATCCAAATTAAATCTAAATCCCAGAATGAATAACAGAGAAAGCTGGAAGATATTACCAAGAGAGAGTGTCATTAAAGGAGATCATATTTCAATGTCAAAATCTGGTGGGCTACTCGTGCTGCAGGAGTAAATCAATAGTGTTTCATTGAAAGGACTGGGCCATATCCACTTTGGTGCAATTAATCACTACTCCATTAAAGCTTGGAGAAGAAGAGGTGGCTTCTTAGATAGAAAAATTGGATTTTCTTTTTGTAGCTACTAGGACTGGCATGTTGGCAAAGCTTCTATGCTCTGCTAGTTCTTTTACACCTAATAGGTAAGATTGTTCATGTACTTGAAGGATTTAGGAAATCTAGTCCCTCTCCTTTTAGTAGTGAAGTTCTTGAAGGATTTCACATGCTGAATGTCTTCCCTTTGGCCAGCTTTCCATAGTCCTTCACTTCTGATAATGGTAGCCCTACTCTACTTTTTAAGACTTTTACTACAATAAATAATGAAATTATGTAGACAGATCCCACAAACACCTGCTGGGCTTACAGCAAAGTTATTTTATGACACTTTCAGTATTCTACATTTAATATTCCAGCAGCGCAATATGTTACTGTCTTTGGCCTTACCAGCCTTTTGACTGTAGTGTTTTGTCATCTTTTTCTCCTTTTCATTTAATTTTTCATTATTTTTTCTGGGAATCAATGTCAGGATTAATTTAAAAGCTATAAAACAACATATAAAACAGTCACAACAACCATAGGCTTGGTTATGCCATTGATTTCTTTTCTGAGCAGAATTCCCTGCTGTCTGCAATGGGGAGTTGCTCAAAGGTACTGATAATGTGTATCCCTCTACAGGGAATTTAGATTTAAAACACGATACCTTCTAGTCAAAAAGGTCTGTGTGAATGAACTTTGGGGAAAAAGCTGTATTGTACAAACCCCTCTCCCCCTCCAGCCTCCCTCCCCCAACCCCAGCAGACTCTGAACTTTCTCTGACAGCAGAAATGAGTGTTCAGATGAAGGCTGCAATGTTAGGGAAACCCTTCATTAATGCTTCCACCTTTCCCTGCTGAGACCTGACAAAGTACTGGGCTGTGGTCCAAACTGAGCCTCTTGGGACAGGGTAGGGGGCAAGCATGCCTGATGCTTTTCTGCGGGGAGGATCCCCCTTGTTGCTCAAAGCAGTGTTTGTTTTATCTGGACAGATTGGCCAAGGTCCAGATTTTGAGGACCTTTAGGACCTTGTCTTGTGTTGTACTGTTCCTTGCGAGCAAGTGCTACATGCCTGCCTTGGTGTGGTACCGTGCCAATGTGTGGGTCAGGATGTGCTTTAGAAGGTTTGTTGTGACACTGCAATATATTTATTGAGCTACTGTGTTCAGAGCATCCCTTAAATCCTCCCCCAAAGAAAATATACTACAGAGGAAATGCAAAATGCCTTGCTAATTCAGTTTTTAATGGTGAACGCCCTATGGATTTCCCTTTGATAATCACGGTTTGGTTCCATGAGCAAGTGAGCAGGTCATACCTTCTTAAGTCTGCAAATTTCTTCAGGTAAAACTGAGTGTTAGCCAGTTCTGTAAATGAGGGGAATACCAAAAAGTGGAACTTTGGCCTCTGCCTGTTTTGCAGGTATATAAATAGTGGAAATACAGCTGAGCCAGAGAACTGCATTTTATTGTGACAAAGAGAAGATGTTTTAAGTCACTGACTAATTTTGTTTTTAAAGACCTAAATGTCCTTAAAGCATTTTTTGCTTTGGAAGGGTGATTCTGATGTTTTATAGAGTCAGCCTCATGTTTAAATTCATTTGTCCTCAACAGTGCACTATTGCTGCATTTAACAAGTGTATTTTAATGGTAAGGTTAAAATAAATGCCTTCTTTCCTCAGTAAAAATAAAAATGCACCATCTATATGAATTAATAATTTCCAAAGTAATAAATATTATGAACTTATTCTAAGACACACTGGGATAATATTTTTCTGGTTTTAGACCATTAGCCAATTTTTACATATGCTCTGTTTGGCATGCTGGAGAGATGCCATAGAGGGTCTGCATCTTTTTCTAGTGCAGCTGTTAGATCAGTTGCATTGCTTGATTGATGCATCATGTCAGTGAGCCCTGGGGATTATGTCCACTTCTCTGGCTAGAGTAAGGATGCCAGGACCTTTCACAGGATATAGGCATGACTCCACCTGTGTGGGTCCTTGTGAAGAAGGGGTTTGGTTTCTTTTGCTGGGAAAGCTTTGGCATGTGCAGAAATTCTTTATTCACTTTTGAGTTTTGGCAGACCGGGTGTCCAAGTCCTGCTTTGGATACTGAGGCACTTGGGATTTGAAGGAGAGATAATGCACTTCCTGTAAGGGCATCTATTTATTTGGATTATATAGCATGGAAAGCATTTGTGGTTATATTGACCTTTACTTGTTTGCTGCTTCTGTGCTGTGTCTGAAATTAGATTATTTTTTAAAGTTTAGCTGCTTAGGAAGGTTTGGGAAAATGTTAGCTGTCATAAAATGTAGGGTGTTTTGTATTGGGAATAGATATTACCTTCCAGGTAGCAGCAATAGCTATTTTTCCTCAAAGAATTACATGGTACTTTCCATTGGCTTTAATCCTGACTCTCAAAGAATAGATTTTACCATCTGCATGATAACGGAGTTTGGGAAATAAGCTTCTGAAGGAATAGGAGATGCATCATCTGTCCATGTGGGATTATTAAACTGGAACAGCTACATGGTATTTTGTCAGTTGTCTCCCATCTTCAATTTGAAACACGGACAGCTCAGTTTCTCCATTTACAGCTCTGAATATACTTGAGAAACTAATAAACTGAAATGACAGATACAGAGGGATTACAGGATATCAAGCAGTATTTTCCAAATGGGGTAACAACTGCTATGAAAAAACATTCTATTGTAATAATGAAAGTTATCTTTTTACATCTTCTGCTTGCGGGTCTGGAATCACCAAAGAGATCAGAATTTCTCCTGCAGCAAAATACTTGGCAAACCTGCTGTGGGATGTTTGCCAGTGGTTACTGCTCTGAATACCTATTGTAGATAAGCCCCTCACCCTTATACTGGGAAATATCAGATAAAACACTCTCTGCTGCTTAGGATGACATGAATGTTTTACCTCTTTGAAACCTCTCTTTTGCTATATCTCTGTGCAACTAGTGAGATGTTAATGATTCTGGGGGCATCTCACCAGACTCCTGGAAAGTGATGAGAGTCATTAGAATCACTGTCTGTATTCCTTCAAAATATGGGACCCTCTGAGGTGTGTGCAAACATTAGAGAATAGATTTGATGGCTGTGCAGAACAGTCCTTTCCAAAGCTTCCATGGGATCTGGGAATTCTGCCTCTCTGAATGTTGAAGCCTTGCTGAAAACAAGTGAATACTGAGGCCGGGGCTGCCTAAGCTGAGTTGCTATGAGTGCAAGGATCTCAGTGCAAAAGGTGCTAGCAATAGCCCCATGGCAAGTGTGAAAAAAAGAAGAACATCTTAGCAGTGAATTTTATTTGGAGGAAGTATTCTAAATTTACACTAGAAAGTGTTCCCTTGTGGGACACTTTAATCTTTGCTGGATCTTGCCATACTTAGACTCTCAGGACAAGGATACTGGTTTTTCTTGTTTGATTTGATTTCAGTCTAAAAAAACATTATTTGAAGGGAATCTTCAGGCATGAATGTGAGTACTTGCTTAGCAACCTTGTATTAGTGGCCTTTCTGAACTAAGGTGACCCTGAGTATGAGTATTTTTCTTTTTCCATTGTCTCTGGTTTTATGACTCAGATAGTGATGAAATTTAACACAGTTTGCATAGAATTGCATAAGTGGATTAAAGGGACCCTCTACAATATATAAAAATAAATTGGATTTAACAAGGACAAGTGCTGGATTCTGCACTGGCATGGGGCAGCTTTGGATGTGTGTACAGACTGGGGAAAGAGAGGCTGGAGAGCAGCGCTGCAGAAAGGGCCCTGGGGGTCCTGGTCCATGGCAAGCTGAACATGAGCCAGCAGTGCCCTGGCAGCCTGGAGGGCCAAGCGTGTCCTGGGGGCATCAGGCACAGCATCGGCAGCCGGGCAGGGGAGGGGATTGTCCCGCTCTGCTCCGCTCTGGGGCGGCCTCAGCTCGAGTGCTGGGGGCAGGTCTGGGTGCCCCAGTATAAAAATACATTGAGCTGTTAGAGAGTGACCAGAGGAGGGCCATGAGGATGGTGAAGGGCCTTGAGGGGAAGCTGTGTGAGGAGCAGCTGAGGTCCCTTGGTCTGCTCAGCCTGGAGGAGACTGAGGGGAGACCTCCTTGCAGTTACAGCTTCCTCAAGAGGGGAAGAACAGGGACAGACATTGATCTCTCTTAGGTAATAAGTGACAGAACTCGAGAGAGTAGTATGAAGTTGTTCAGAGGATGTTTAGGCAGCTATCCTGGAGGAGAAAATTCACTTCCAGATCAATTCACTGTGACTTGTTTTTGTTGCTGCCCTTAAATTAATCTTTTTAGGGCTACATGTAAGAAATTGGAGAATTGCTAATATTATACTTGTGGCCGCTATATTAATTTCTATTTTGTGATTTCGGTATCTCTCTTCCCCTTCAAACAGCACCAGCGTAAATTTGAAGCTGTCTCTATCCTTCAGCTTTGTTTAACGCATTCCTGCAATAAAGCTTTTGGGGCACAGTATCAGTTCATCTATGGTGGTTCCTCAGACATCTCTTATCCATCAGTTTTAGCAGTATGGCACAGGATCTGTATGATAAAGCACATGTAATAAACATAGGTAGATTTCAGCTCTGCTCTACAAAAATATATTTTTCCTAAGCAATATACAAAGGTTTTTAATGCATTACAGACCTAAAAATGTTAAATTCAAATATAAAGAAGGGATCTGCTTTTTTTTTTTTTTAATTTTTTTTTTATGGGGGAAATTTATTCATTACTTGGCTCTGAATATCAGATAAGACTAATTACTGGCACATGACTTTTTGAAGGTTTTGTATTGGAGAAAAGCTTGCAATCCTCAACACCCCCTCCATTCTCTGCAAACATTTAGAACAGCTATTTTCTCCCTCAGATGACAATTTTCATTTCAAGCAGGCTACAAGAGGTCATTTAGCTAATTTATGTGGAGATGAGGGAGGGTAGGTGGCAGGGGCTTGAGAAATCAGGCAGATATGCAGCAAATAAGACTGCAAAAATAGTTGATGAAGTGCCATTGCTGTCAGCATTTGCAACTGTAGATTAAGGTGTTCACATCCTAATTTAGCCTTGTGCTTGAGGCACACCATTAACCTCCTGACAGCTAGCAAAGTGCATGCACTATGGATCACCTGATCAGCTTTTTTTTTTTTTTTTCTTCCAAATGTTGACTGTTTAAGTGCTGCAGAAGAGTTAAAACTCTCTGGCCACAGGCTCCTGCTCTAATTTTAAACTAGAGTGATTATATGGAGATATGGAGCTGATGCTATTGAAAGGGACAGCATGCTGTCTCTGAAATACAGACAACGTTCCCAACTATTGTCACACACATCAGCAGCCTGGCTTCTCCTCCCCAAGCTGTGTGTTTCAGCAAATTCCAGAATAATAAGAATTCAGACCATGTTATCTTCTGTGAGTAATTCTCCTGCTTATGCAATGTTATTCCAGGAATTGTACTCTGCCAATGCCAACAATTGGCACAGATTTTGTTCCAACTCTTGCCCTGCTTTTAAGCAGATTTTAGCTATCGCAGTAGATTATGCTGTGTGGGCTATCTGTTTTTCTGTGACAGTTATGTGTTAAATTTGATATTTGAAGGATAGCTCTTGTTACAAGCCTTACATGCATTCATCTTGATATGGGGTGGATAAGAACAGAGTAATTTTCTCGTGCTATGCATCCATCACAGAGATTCCCTGAAATGTTTTAGGTATGTTCAAATCCAGCCAATAAATTGCTTTAATAAAAGTTAGTTGAAATCCTTGGATTTGAAGGGCAGTCAATGTGAGACCCCAAAATATGGTTCAGTAAGGCACAATGGAGAAATAGCAGCTCTGGGCTGCTCTGCACGCAGGTGATTTTGGCAGCACCGTCCCTCCTTTTCAGCTTGTTGCAAGTTGATCCCAGAGCAGGTGTATGGCTTGAAATGGCCAGAAAAACACTTCCAGTGGGATTCTCTGTATGAACAGGTTAGCTTCAGCTGTTCCTGGATGTTCTTGTTTTCCCTTCTACAATGCAGAGGTTTTCATAATACTTTGATCCTGTCAGTATTTCTCTTGGTGGGAAGAAAATATTGTCTTGTTTTCATTGCTCTGTCTTGAACTTGATGAAGTTTTTTGCAGCCTGCTGCTGTGGAAGAGGTTTTTTGCTGAGGTGCAAACCTGTACAGATCTGTTAAATATAACATTGCTTCCTGCTCTTCTGCCAGCCCTTTTCCCTATGCAACGGCATGGTAAATGTTTGCAAGTCTGTAAAACTTCTCACTTCCATGAGGCTTCTGTTTTTATTTGGGAACTTACTGTCTCTACAAGAAAACAGGCTAACAGGTGTATGCCTTGGATTCCCTGATCCTTGGTGTTTGAGTAGTGGGTAATGAGTTCTGGGAGGGTGAATGAAAATCAAAGCACCCATGCAAGTTAATTTTTTTCAGCTTGTGAGTTTTGTTCAGGATGGATGCAGCTTCTAAAGGTTTGCTTTAGAGTTGGAGGTCCATGGGGGAGTTAAATCACTGCCCTCATGGAATGAGTCACCTCCTTACTGGGTGAATCACCCAAAAGCCTGAGTGTTTGAGTCATCCCTCAACTGGGTACTGACTACCATGAGGAGATGGTCGCTGCCAGAATAGCAACCTAATACCAAATACCTTCCACAGGTTCCACTCTTGGAGAATGACTCAGGAGCTGCTAGCATAATGGAATGACTCTTCCATGACAGGGAATAGTGGGAAATGGTGCTATCACTGGCTTTCCCATGTATTTTCTTTACCATGATCTCCTTCAGACATGTGGGCTGTTAAGGATGCTTGAAAAAAGACTGGCAGCCTCTGAGTATGCTTTGGCTCATTCTCAAGCTGTGCTGTTCACAGTGCCATTATCCTGAGCCATGCTAGGGTTATGCCTTACTTTGCAATAAAATATTATTTCTGGTGATCTCTGCACAGAGGCAGCAGCAAGGCAAGACAGCTCACACATAGACGTATAGATGTTTCTTCTAGTCCTTTGCAAGGCTATTGTGGCCTGATGAAGGACAAAGTTAGTATTCTAATATTGTATGTTTGTGTCCCTACCTTCTACAGTGGAAGGGTTTTGTGCTCCTAAGAAATGGGAAGATAAAGAGGGGGAAAATACATCTATTTGAGTGTTCCTTGATTTTGAACCCTCATTAAAAACCCCTTTGAATAAACATGCAAATAAATGGCATTGTTAATGCATGACCCAGAGTCTGAAAGAGTGCGAGTCTTTAACCATTACAGTGACTTTTGGTTTGAGATGGAGATTAGAAAGCTCCAAATTCCTCTGCTAACTTTACAGATTGTAAGAGATTAGAAAGCACAAAGGGTTAGAATGTATGGGCTAACACCAGGCTGGTGGCCGGTCACTAGTGGGGTTCTGCAGGGCTCCATCCTCATCCCAGTTCTCTTCAACATCTTCATTAATACCTTGGATGCAGTCCTACAGGCAGGAATCTGGGGGTCCTGGTCCATGGCAAACTGAACATGAGTCAGCAGTAGTGCCTTGGCAGCCAGGAGAGCCAAGTGTGTCCTGGGGGGGCATCAGCCACAGCCAGGCAAGGGAGGGGATTGTCCTACTCTGCTCTGGGACTAGGGCAGCCTCACCTCAAGTTCTGTGGACAATTTTGGGTGCCACAGTATAAAAAAGGCATTAAGCTGCTAGAGAGCATCCAAAGGAGGGCCATGGGGATGGTGAAGGGTCTGGAGAATAAGCTTCATGGGTACTAAAACGTATTATTTAAGCAACTGTCTATGCATAGACAACTCCATATTGTCAGTTCCACCTGTGGCCAGCATTTCTTATTAAAACTTCATGCACAGTGCCTTTCAGGATGTCAGCCTCTGCTTAGAACTAACAGACATTACTGTGAGTTTCTGCAAACACTTGCTCAGGAGATTTCCACCCTGCGCATTCCAACTTGGAAAACAAAACTCTACAAGAAGAGTTTGAGTGAATCATGACCATGGCTCAGACTGTAGAGTAGAAAGAAGATTATTGTCATTTTTTCCCAATGGATCCTTTCTAAGAAAAAAAAAAAAATCCCAATTTTTCTAGAATGTTGTTTCTATTTTTTTTTTCATATTCAGTGACTTTATTTTGCTTCTAGCTGCTCTGCTACATGTATTTCTGTTCTGCTTTTGTGGGACACCATTAGAAGTATTTACTGAGAAGGTGGTGTTAGGAATTCTTCAGGCTGTGGTATGTCAGCTAACAGTTTCTATAGTGGTTTTGAACCACAGTCCAGAATGTCATTTCTGATCATGTAGGCAAACGGGATCTTAGATTACAATGTGTTAGGAATAAAGAGAATATTGCTAAGCTTTTGTGCAGTAGGATTTGTTAGTTTTCACTTTCATGATCCTCTCATAAATCCATAAGGCTAATGTGGATGTTCTTGATCCCCATTAACTTGTCTGTGCATCAGTGTCAACCCAAGAAAAGCCTCTCCAGCCTGTTTCTAACACTATTGGGTAGTCCTGCCTCTCTCAAGCCTTTATGGTCTTGCTAATGCAAGAGGCAGTGCAGAAAGATGTTTTTTTTAATAAAGATTTTGTCCAGCCTACATGGTACAAAATACTGCTGTCTTCATACATGCTGATATACATGCATGCCAGTTATGTGTGTATATGTATTTATGTGCAGCTGACCTGAAACATCTCAAAGACAAAAGCCACTTCCATGCACTTTACAAAATATGCTTGTGTCCTTTCCTTCACTTATCACCACCTCAATATTTGTTTTAGCATGCCTGAAAGCCCACAACTACAAGTGCTTATTCTTCTAAAATGCCTATCTAGCACTGTTTTACCTATTGGAGCGGTTTATTAATTATTTGTTTGAACAACACTCCTGGGTCCTAGATAAGGCAAGGTCCTGCTGAGACAAGTACTGTGTAAATACATAGTAAAAATCCCTGCTTTGAAGAGTTTCAATATAAACTGTATTCCTTTGATCAACAATACACGATGGACTGCTGTGCCAATCTTGGTCGCCTCTGAAACTCTCAGGCTTCTAATTTATCCTCTGTTTGATCCTGTAAATTGCAGAATGGAGGCCAAGATTGGCAAGATGGCTGAGGTGGGAGGAAGGAAAGAAGTACAGTGGAAATAAGAGAAACAAAAACGATGGAGTAGTTTTTATAACTGAGCAATGACTAAACATTTGTAAAATGACTGGATATATGACAGGTACATAATAATGAATTATATGGAGGATGAAAATAAGGATGGGATGTTGCCTCTTCTAGCATTAGAGCTTCAAAGCATTGTAGTAACCTAGTAGGTGGCTAGTAGGTAAAAGTCAAGGGATAGTTAAAGGACATAATCTGTCATGCAACAGGTTGTTAAGCTGGTGATGTATTTGCCACAGGATACTGGACATGCAGAAAGCTTAAATGGGCTCAAAGTGTGACTGGACAAATTAGTGCAATAAAAAAGACATTGCAGGAGATTAAACAGGATGTTTCCTCTAGCACAGGATTGGGAAACAAATTTTTCAGTGGTCCAGGAAGTCCAGTCCAGTAGTCCAGACAACTTTTCTCTTCAGTTTTAACCCCTTATGTTTGCAGCTATCCATGCCTGGCCACTGCCTGCCATGGAACATTAGTCCTTGCTGTGACATGGCTCATCTTTGTATTATCGTCCTGTGCTTTATTTGTCATCATCTTCTTAGGGAAGTCTCGTATGCTAATGCAATGGTAGCCACTAGACTTTATTACTGTTAAATTTGCCAGAATTTTTTGCTTTGTGAACAAACACTGGCCTTTATTGCCCTTTCTGCAACACACAGTCAGTCATTTCTGTAAATGAGCCTTGGGCAGCTTGTCATGGCCAAACTCTTAAAGTAAATGGACACGGTCCTACTGTGCCAATCAGTTGGACCTGATCCCTCAACTGTTTCCAAATGCTATCTCCTGTTGACATTCCTAATGTTTAGTGGTCCAGGCAGGTGCTGTTTCTCCTATACCGATTTCAAAGTAACTATTTCAAAGGTCTAGAAGTTCCTATAACAAGGCTGGAACCAAAAAATATGAAGCTAAAAAAAGGCTAAAAGCAGATGTAGAAATAAATTCTAGTTGTGCATAAGTGTGCAGATAACTTTGTCAATAGATAGTTTATAGTGGTAGATGCATCAAGGGTATGAAAGGCCAGAATAAAGGAAGTTTACATGGATGCAAGATGGATTCATGGCCTGTCTCTTTTGGACCCCCTGAGATAAAATAAGGGAGTACATGCAGACTTCATTCCCAGGCCAAGAAGTTCGATATTTGGATGCCTCTGTTAAATGAGAGTCTATCTCAGTTGACACAGCAGCCCTGTGAATTCTTCTTACTGCTGTGCTCCTCTCTGAGGGATCTGCCATGCTTGCAGCTTCTTTCTAAATTCCATGTATTTTTGGCAAGTTATCACCATTTTTGCACAAGGTCAAGATTAGGAAGGGTACATAGAAATCAGATAATAATCTAGAGAAAGATGAAGGAATATAAGTAATACCAACACCTTCATGAAAGCAATATCTGTGCTGTGCACTGAAGAATATTCTGCATACTGAATGCCTTTTCTTATTTGAAACCTAATGGGTAGCTTTGATGAGCAACAGTACCTGTAGAGACAGTAAAATCATCACAGCTGTCACTTAAGCCTACGTTAATGTGTCTTGAAAGAGTGATTAATGGATTTTGACAATATCATTGCATTTCATATTTAATCAGATTATGCATCTGTTAGGAATGGTGCCCTCCTAACATCTGCAGTCAGAGCCCCTGATCTGCATCCAGATCATCGTTTTGGCAGGAGCATGAAGCATCATCTACAGTGGACCTTTGACAAGTTAAAGCTGTGTGCTGTGTAGTGTGCTTTTGAAATCATCTGTGTTCACCTGCATGGCTCCTATGTGTGTGTGTGTGTGTGCTCATAGGCTCCTTTCCTGGTGAAAATCCCAGTATGGCAGAGCATGGAACCTGAAGACAAAGTAAATGGAATACTTTACTAAAGGGGAGGGTTGGTACAATATAATGTTAGCACACATGTATCATTATATGTGTGCCTAATGTTGCTTCCCAGCTCTGCTTGGTGCTTCCTGTGTGGCTTCTCTCAAGCTGGCTGCAGTCCAGCCATAAGGGTTTGCCCTAATTTCCTCTGGGCATTATGTTGATTTCTAATTTGGTTGGTAGTACTTTTTGATATTGTGAGGCTGTGGAGGGATGGAGGCAACATCAGGGACTACAGTAGTGGAGGTTTATCTGGCCTACAGAAATATAAAGGGTCATGATTTGAAGATGATCATATACCTATTTGAGAAGGGCTTGAAATGCATCATAGTCCTTGCCTGGAAACACATGGAACAAATGCATGTGTTTCAGCTGAAGGGTGTCCTAATGCTCACCTTTATTATCTTTTAAAATAAATCTGCTTTGAATTCTTTCTGAAACAAAACAAACTGCCTTGGCTATCAAAACACTCTTCAAGTAGAGAACCTGAACATAGTACCACAAAAACATGTGATCCAAGATTTAAAAAAAAAATTCCATATAGACCTTCTTTCTTTGGTACATGCAGCATGAATGAACTCCCCAAATGCTGTCAGAAATTTAGTTCTGGGGTGTCCTGCTATGCTGTGTATAAGGTAATCCTTGATGGCCAGGAGCATGCAGGGAAAGGTAGTGGAACTGAACATGGGTTGCACAGAAGAGTGCACACAATGTTTTTGGTTTCCCTAGGCATCCAGCAGGAGTAGTGACTGAGCAGCACCCCCCCCAGAAAGTTGGGGGATGTAGCAGGGGATAAGCTGTGCTCTGCAGTGAAATAAGGTAGTGGCATTCACACAGTGGGGAGCAATCATGATTCTGACCAGCCTCATTCTCTCGTATTTGCAGGTACATCTCGGGGATTAAAAGTAGGCTATGAAAGTACACTCCAGAGTGAGTGTGAGCAGGAGCCAAGTGTGAGCCTCCCACTGTCTGCCTAGGATTTGTTGGGCTGTCACCACTCTTACATGAATGATACTCTTCTGCTAACCTGCAGAGCAAACATCTCCCACCCCAGAGAATGTGGGAACAGGGCTTGCAAAGGAGCTGCAGCTTTCATAGAGAAAGATGATTTCTAGTTTCACCTCACTCATTTCTTCTTCCTGTCAGTGACTTTGTGGCATGCAGGGTCTTAAGCAATCTTGCACTTCCTTTGGAAGATGAGGTCCCTGCCTTGACAGACTGAGAAGAATTAATTTTCCATTTAAATACCAGCTGTCACCCCAGACTGGTTGCATGACCATCTACATCTGCAGGGCAATTTTCTTTTCAGAAAAACAAGTCATCTTATTTGCTCTATGCATCTCTAAAATGGAGGATTATTGTTTTTTAAATAAACAGTAAGTAGTTAAAAGACATTCTGGTCAACAAATATAAAATAACAGCCTATAATTCCCTTGTCATGACTATTGTAAAAAGCAGTATTTTGTTAGACAGGCTCATGCCATCTCTTGGTATATATTTGCCTTCAGATGTGTCAAAAGGTGTCCAAATGTCCATGATCAAACAGAGGGAGATGCTTTGATGAATAATTATACACTGGTACAACAAAAAGATATCAGTGATTTATAATTTTGTTACATAAATCATCAGTCTTGTTCCAGGGGGAGGGGTATCGGATCTCTTGTTCCACACTGTTTGTCTCCAAAATGGTGGTAAATCTTTACTCTAGGTTTCAGTACTTTCTGTTGTATTCAGGTTATACAGCAAGTTTGGGACCCTGATGTGGGAGATCCTGTTTCCATCTAATGTGGAAAATCTGCCTGTTCGAGTGACCTACTAGTCAAAACTGGAAAGATGCAAAACAAAGGCTCTGCTGAAGAAAGAAGCAGGATGAAGCACCTGATTTGAGAGAAACTATCCCTGTTCAGGAAAGCATGTGAATGCCTGTGTTCATACTCCTAAGAAAGGAGCAAGGCAAGCAGTAACAGGAATGGTTTCCTAACTCAAGGCACTTCTCTGACAGTTTCACTTGAGGGAGGGATGTGGGGTAGGTCTAAGTTTTGGGGAGGATGGACTGTTTCCATTTTCTTGGAGTATGTTGTCTTGAGTATACTGAATAAACTGGGGAAAATCTTGAGAACAAAGCTCGACTGCATTTGTGTCTGACTATGGTGGTGTTGTAAAGATACCAGGTAAACATTGGCTTAGTGAATACTGTTGGCTAGGAAACCAGTCCCCTTTCCTTGGCATCCTGTTTGCCAACAGGGAAACCTGTCTGCATGAGCTAGCCTGAATTTTGACAGTTGAGTTCTGGGACTTAGTGTGGAAATTGTGCCTGGAGGGCTTTCAGTGCGTCCCTTACAGGCTGTTAGAATGAGGACTGCAGTTGGATTTACTTTCCTTGAGATCCACATTTTACTGTTGAAGAATTTTGAAGTGCTCCCAACTTTTAAAAAGGGTGGGAAAAAGCATAACCACAAAGGGCTGCTGAACTTAGAAGCCTGAGAGCCAGTATAAAAACTGATGCAGGGCTTCATTAATTGTCCTTCATCCATTAACCTCTGGACGGAGTTTGCCATGAGGCACCACTAAAAGCAAGTCTTGTGTCTTAGACACAAAGACCTTTCTGCTTGCCTGCCCTGTAGTCACCCAGCACCTCAGAGAATAAATCAGCTCCAGGTTTTCCAAAGCCTCTAGAAATGGAAGTTTCCATATCAGTTGTTAGTCTACCAAATTGGGACTTGTTGGGTAGATGTTTGACTGAAACTTGGTGTGCAGGTGTATGAATATGTTCCTGTGGGAGCTAGATGGTCACAGCCTATTTCTTAAGCCTGGTGCAAAAGATCATACCTGCAGGTGCAAGTTTATGCCTGCTGTGAAATGAGCATTTGTCAAGCACCAGGCTCTGGCAATGCTGGTGTTATTTTGAGTACAGCTGAGACCAGTGGGCTGCATTGTTGTGCAGTTTTATGTTTAAGTATCTTGCCTGTGTTTTCCTTGTTGGCCTGCCTCCCTCAGGACTCAGTCTAAAATTGCAAGCAGCTTTAAATACTGTAAGTAAACACTGAAGAGTAGCACCTTTCCTGACAAAGTTTTGCTGTGCTGCTTAGATCCAGCCACCAAGCTCAAATCTAACTTTATTTCAAAATAGCTCAAGTCTAAGACCTTGAGTGGATAATGTACAGTGCTGGCTTGAAGATGGGTGTTATAATATCCCATATGTTCTTAGAAAGAGCAGTAGATCCTTCTGCCATTGGGAAGCAACTACTGTAATATCTGTTAGAACAAAGCATTTCCTGTCTTCCTGCACCATCTTGCAGTGCTGTTACAGTGAACTACTCGAAAGAAATTTATCTTATTTTTCCCCTTTTTGAGTTCTGTAAGTCCCAAGAGTTCCATATTATGGTAAAAGTTAAAAAATGGACCAGTGAAAAGAATAGAAGGAACTCCCCAGTGAAACCAAGTGTTTATTGTGGAGCAATACAGTATCAGGGTTCTAGTGCTACTGATTTGAGTTTGTGGAATTGCCTTCTTTGGAGACAATAAAAAGTTGTCTGGACACAATCCTGAGCTCTCGGGGACCCTGCACGAGGTTGGACTAGATGACTTCCAGTGGTCCCTACCAACCTTAACCATTATGTGATTAGTGGCTCTGCACAACTGCTTACTCAAGAAAATGAAATTATCTGTATGTATTTAATTTCAGTGGTAGCTAGAACTGCCTCACTCAGGCTTTTCAGAAAATTGCAGCCAGTATCTGAGATGTGATGCTGCTCCATAGCATGTCATTTCTGTGTCTGGCAAGGAATTCTCCATCTCTCGAGAGTTAATTCATCCTTAGAGAACTAGATCTGCAATTTGAAATTTGTGCTTCCTGTGTATAACCAAATGCATTAAACTCTTCTGCTATTTCTTTGCCTATATTTTTCCAAGCTTTCCAAGTCTTCATTTAGCAGGGTAGCAGCCATACTTGAAACTAATACTGATATTTAGTAATTAAGAGACCTAAGCCATCCTATAGTCCTGCAAATTCCATCAACTACTGTTCACTTAAAGACAGGTTTTAGCAAAGCACTGGTATTAGGAAGATATAATTCTCAAGTTTGCTGCACTTTGGCATCTTTTGAATTGATTAATCTTCTCTGAGCATTACGTCTATATATGTGTGCGTGCATGCGTTCGTATATATAATTGAATGTCTGCCAGTTGCAAGGAGTACAAGACTCTTGTGAAAACTGATGAACACACCAATGTGCCTTATAAAAGCTGAAATTCATAATAAATACAACAATGCAGAGTTGTTTTCTTTGTCAAGGAAATTTTTCATAAGGAAAGAATTGTATTCCTTTTATTATGCAGCTACAGTACTTACTTACCATGCTGGAAAACTTTGAAAAATAATACAGAATAGATTTGACCTCAGAGAGGAACACGATAAACTGGAGTTGCTTTTAAGAATTCAAATGAGATTTGCAAACTGGTTAGTTTGATTGAGCCAAAATGGTCTTGTAGAGAAACGGGAAAATTATGGTAGCAAGATAGATAGACACTTGCCCATTAAATCCTACAGACTGTTCTTTTTACTTTCTCCTGCTTTTCCCCCTGTTTTTTTTTTTTTACTCATTAGCAAACATTTGTAAGTAACATCTTTCCACTGTTTAAACTAGAGAGCTAGAGAGATTTTTTTGGGGTTTTTTTTGTTTTGTTTTTTTTTTTTTTTTTGAAAGGACTTACACTTTAGCGGCTTTGTCTTTGCTCACTGAAACTCTTCAGGACACTGAATTGGGGTCCTGTGAAGTTTTTGTTTCCTAAAGGCTACAGAAGCTGCAAGCTACTTTTCTGGCAAACTAGTAAGGGAGAGCAAAGGAGACAGCTAACTTGTAGGGATGACACAGAGGGACTGAGGGGAAAAGCTTGGTGTATTCATTATGAGCATCTGGTGTGAGACATCAGGGACACGAATATGCCTCAGACAGTGGGTACTGTTGTGGGGTGAACACCTCCTGTGAAAAGGCATCCTCCAGAGGCCAGCCCCTCACAAACCCTTCCAGAACGGACAGGCAAAACTGGCTGAGCTGGATTCCTTCAGTCCAGTCTTTTACCTAGGATGAGGGGGAAAAAGCTGGCAGTGCTCAAAAAACAAATGGCAAAGGCAAACTGTTGCTTAAACTGCCCATTTTGCTCACAAGGGTCTGAATCTGTCTTCTGATTCTGACTAGTGGATTTGCTTTTCATTCACAGACATTTAACACAGCAGAAGTATTGTAATGTGGTGAAAAGAAGAAATGGGAGTGAAAGAAGAGGGCTGCTAATAGGCCTGAAAATGAATAAAGTACAGCACAAAGAACAACAACTGCAGTAGTTCCTCTGTCAGTTAGAGCTTTGCATCTGTAATTCAGCTTGATATTTTGTGAACCTGTTTGGCAGCTGAAAGAAACTTCACTTGCTAACTTTTTATTTTGGAGAGGTTGAAGTGCGATGGGAGGAGAAGCTTCTTCTAAATCACAAATATAAATCAGTTGGACAAAATGGTTTCTCTTCTTATAAATGGCTCATTTTCAAGGGTGGCTCCTAATTCCTTCCATTGATTGAGGAGGGGTAGATTAGAGAATGAACAGTAGATTAGGTCAGGAGCACTGCTGCTGTCCTGGGAACAAGGAGTTATTTGATTTCACTCTTTTAAGATTGATCCTGTGGCCCACAAATGCCTGTGTGGTACCATAAGAAGGCAGAGTTTGCCCCCTATGTCTCACTTCATGCCCCTTTCTTCCATCCCCTTCAGTTTTGTGTGGATCTTTGTTGCTGGGTCAGGGCTGTCTGCTCGCACACATTGTGTGTCCACCCTGTTTAATTTGTCCAGCATCCCCAGCCAAGTTGGTTGAGGCTCAGATCTAGCTGTGTCTCCCTGCCAGGGGTTGGCTGCTGGAAATACAGCCTGAATAGAAGTTGTCTGGATTTCAAGTGTCATCTGTTTTCAACAATTGCTCGACACTGATGTCTGCTTCTCACTCAATACTTGGTTGGATTCTTGGTGTCATCTTCAGCATCAGCTGCATGAAAAGTAACTGCTTGAGGGAATCCTTCACTTGATCTGTACCCATGGAAACTGTATGGCCCCTGCTTTGCCAGGCATTTGGCTCTGGACTTAGTGGAGACATTTCTGCAAAACTCAGTGCATCCACAATATGCTTTTAAAATGGGAAGGAGCAAGCATATGCCTCTACACTTTCACAATTGTAAAACAAAATGCAAAGCATTGTCACAGCTGTGACTGTCTGGGGTCTGCTTTGTTCTTTTCCTATGCTCAGCTCTCAGAAGTTATGGGGTTGCCACCTAGTCTAGCACCTGATTTTTCAGGTAACTTCTCATTCCCAAAGAGGGATTTTAAAGCTATTTCATTGTGTTTTCAATATGTGACTGGGTCAGTTACTACTTCCTGCTTTCGTGGAAGAGGGCATAAAGAAATAAGATCTCTGATCTTGACTGCCTCAAATAAATAAATCAAGGGCAAACATTGGTGCAACGCAAAGTGAGTTTCTGAAAAGCAAACCTCTAAGAGTGTATTCTAAATGATCAAAGACAGATTCTTAAATTTTCCATTACAAACAAATGTTTAATGAAGTCTGCTGCTTTTGTTGAATGCAACAGCTGCTTGGGACTTCAGGAGTGCCAGCTTTGGACTGGATAAAGTCAAATCGCAGCTAAGCCTTCACTATCTGCAGTGGTAGTCAGCACTGGATGCTTCAGGGGGAGATGTAAGCTTCATGCAAGCAAGTTGTCTATAAGGAAAGTTTTCTTTCCGTGTCTTAATAGCTGTTCACTTATCTTATAAAGTAACTTCATTTATCTAACCTATTTCCTAAACACTAGTAATGTTTTCTATCAAAACAAATGCTGCTATTTTGAATGCTTCTGTGGTATCTTCCACAGACATCTTATGGTAGAGCTCTGCAGATTAGTAATGCAGAAAGTGTTTTATCAGTTCTCCATCTATCATTTTTCCTTTTCACATGGACTCCTAGTCCTATTCACAATTTGAACAATAAATCTCAGAGGAGCTGGTTTAGAGTTATCCTCTCTTTAGCTGTTTTAAAAATATCACATTTTTTATATAGCTGAAGTGCTCACAACAAACAACATTTCTTCTCTGGTGCATTTTCTTAAATTTGTGTTTATCAGATTACTGGAGTTTTGTTGCTGGGGTTTTGTATGAACACTTCATTTAGAATCACATATTTAGATTTAAAAACTGTATAGTACAGTCAGAACTTTGGATACTGTACTCAGTTTAGACTTCAGCGTCCAAAGATAGAAGATAATCTCATAATTCAGAAGCCACACACTGCAGCAGCTGCTCTACACTGGAGTTGCCATTTTTAATTTACTCTAAATGGAAAGTGCCTATGGTTCTATCTTAGCACCTGCCATAGGTGAAATTACTGGTATTATAGTTCATTATTCAGACTGCCAAAACTGAAGGGGCTAAAAAAGCAGGAAAAAGTCTTTTAAGCACTTCATTATTAAGTAAAAGATGCTTCTATCTTCCAGGGACATAAAGAAAACCTGAGTGCTACAGGTGGTAATGACCCACAATCCAGACTTGTAATTAAATTATGGAATTTCAGATGCAGTTGCAAAAAGTTCTGAACTTAGATTTATTATCAGATTATTCTACTAGCATTATGCTGTAGAAACCTATTAAAAGCTTCAGTGTAGATCCAACACTGAAACACTATAAGCAGGAGTGCTCACCAACAGTGCTCTTTATCAGCTAACTTGGCAGTATGGTAGTGTTTCCTCTGCTTGCTTGGTGTTCATCTATTCATCAAAATCTGCTTCTTAGGTGTCTGAAAGCCAAGAATACTCTTTGGAAGCTGCACTGCTGATAAGTGAAGTGGGGCATCTGGGTTGTGTGTTAGTTTTAATTCCATGCTCCCCATATTTTGGTGTGAGATGTCTGCTCACCAGAAGAGCTTATTTAATATTGTTCTTTCACTAAATTAATCCTTATTTCTGCTTTAGTGAATATTGATGTGGCTAAAAAAGAAAAAAAAGAATCACAATCATTTTAGCCACTAGGTAGTATGGATAAGCAAACAGAACTGGCTTGTTTTGTTTTGCACAATGAGACACTAATGCTAGTAAGAATATTATGAAGTAAGGTGCTGTGCTGAGGAGCTGTACAAAAGAAGCTGGGGGCAGCTGTCAAGACTTCCAGGCGATGCTGTCCACACTTCAGTCCCATAAACAGACTACAAATTTCTATGTATGTAGCCAAGGGATGTTCCTGTAACAGCTGCCTGTCAGTTAATAGACATGTTTAGGTCGATGGATAGATGCACATGGCAACACAAGGAAGAAATGCATGTAAAGGCCAAAAAATTTTCCTCAGCAAGAGGTCTTTGGGGCTTAGTGTGGAGAGGTGAGTAGGAAACCCATGATGAGATTCCTGCATGTGAAATGGCAGTCAACAGAATAAAAAAGGTTGGAGAGTGAGTGTCTGTATTCCCAGAAGCTGAGAAAATAAACCCACAGCCTAACCTACCCAAATTAGGGAGATTGAAAGTGTATTACGGTAGGAAGAGAAATACTCAGATTTCTCCAGAAAAGACAGAAGGTATATGGAGTAGAGAGTCCTGGGCTTTTGAAAGATCTGACCCAAATAATGTCCAAGATCTGGGAATATGTAGTGAGATGTGCTCAGAGGTAGGCTTGTCCTAACTGTAGTTGTGCCCTTCTCTTGCTGTCCAAAGCACTGAGCAGTTGTTGGGAGCTTGGCACTCAGTTTGTGAGGTGCTGGCAGTGTGTCCCCAGGAGGCTGAGGAGCAGGCTGAAGCAGTCAAAACCTGACTTTGGGAAAGGCCTTCTTTAGCTCACTGAGCTTGTGTTAACAGCCACAAGTCATGGGGAAAGGGGCTTTGTTTTTAAAAGAAGCATTAGAAACACCACTCCTCTAGAAGGGTCTTGGAAAAGACTCCGGTGCCCAGGTTTTGCTTAATCTCTGAAAACCTGAAACCCAACTATTATGCCATGTTAACATCTATAGCAGAGGTATTTCAGGCTGGTGATAACTGCTCCAGGACTGTTCCCTGTAGACACTATTCAATAAAAATCTCTTCTGACACCTTGCATCTTTCATTGAAAAGAATTGCAGTGAGTGCAGTCAGCCCTGTCCAAGGCACAGCACACATAACAGGCCAGTACAAAAAATGCACAGTGCTTTCAAACTCCTTTATTTTTGTAATGTGTTAATATTTCTGGTTGCTAGCACGAGTGAGATGCAGATAGTAATTAATCTTCTGAGGGCATTGCAGGTGCTCTAACAATCATACCCTTCCTATCTGGAGACAAAATGCCTAACTGTGCTTGGAGCACTTTCCATTGAAAAAACACACTTTAAGAGGAATGCTGATTGCACTCTTCCATGAAAAATTAAATCTACAGATAATGTGCTGTTTGTAACTTGCCAAGAACATTGCTCATAAGCAGTGTAGGAGAATCAATTCCCTCATTAGTAGAAATGAGTATACATCTTTTCATGAATGCTGAGGAATATTATGTTATATGAGTTTTTGAGAAAAAGGTCTTTTGATTGAGGAAGTGATTTGTTTACCATCTGATAATGTCTTTTCAGTTCTAAGACTCATTTTGCAATACATAAGGTTCCTTCCAAACATGTGGAAAAAATGAAGTTGCAAACATACATGAAGTTTCTGAAGTCAGGCTGATAATATTTTACTTGTGAAGTTAGTATACTTTCACTAAGGAACCTGCATTTGTAATCCAAATGTTGTGCAGTCATATTTTTTTGAAGTGCTTCTGAACTTACTTTGTGTATTTCTTCAATGTTATTCACATTGCTGCTGAGTTGAGGTTCAAAAGATCAAATTGTAAGATCTTTTAGTGGCTTGAATAGCAATTCAATCCTGCTTAATGTGCCTGTTATAAAATGCTAGAGGGGAGTGACTGTAATTAGTATTTAAAAATATCAATACTTATCATACCATCTTGAAATGAGACAGCAACTTTGTCCAGATCTGGTAGTTATTATGTACTTAATAGCCAAGGAATTTTAAACTTGTCCCAAACCTGTTCTTTCTGAAGCAAGTGGTAAAGCTTCAGTTTAGTCAAATAGAAGGAGGATTAGATAATGACTGCTTGTAAAGTTCCATCCATTAACATTCAGCTTCAGTAGAAATTTTCCATATGTTCTACTTGCAAGACTAGATGACTGTGTTAACTAATTAGAAGCACTATTCAAATATTTACTATCTGAACTTTCAAACAAATGAAAAGATTAATGAGATTGTACTGATTTTTTCAGAGTTGTTTTTGTAGGAAAAAAAAAATATTTCACTAACTGAAAAATAAACCTATTAGGCCAATGCTTATCAAAATCTCGATACTTGTCCTTAAAAGTTCTGAGTAGCTATAAAGAACCTCCCCTCATGCCTGCATAGTTGTGGAAGGAAGCTCAGGGAGTTAAGTATTAAGGGATCCTGTGTTTTTACACTAAATCTTCAGTAAGTGCAAACTATCTCCTGAATCTGAGGTTAGCAGCCCTGGTGTTGGTTGATGTAAATCTTTCTGGTCCTTACCCTCGTCCATGCTCTGTATGGGAAATAAGCTCTCAGTCCCAGGCTGTGGCCAGTGCTCTAGAGTTCATGTTTGTGAGGTGGTCTCAAAAATCCTGGCTTCAGCAGGGGCTCCTCAGTCTCTCTGCATCTCAAACAAACCAAAAAAACCAGAACACCACAAACTGAACAACTTGAAGGGTCTGGTGAACTTGAAGCTCTTCTACAATGTGTAATATTGAAATATCATTTGTTCTCCAACCTTCATGCATATGGTATTTGTTGAAATTGATTGTAAATGACATTTTTCCTGAGTGGCAAAAGCACTGAAAGCAGCCAGATGGTTAGCAGAAATATATAGTATATTAACAGACCATGACAATTTGGTCCCATAGCTTTTCTTGCTGGCAACTGAATCAACTTTTTCAAACTGAGCATCTTGATCTTAAGGTTCTTTTCCAACCTAAATGATTCTATGATCTAAGTGCCCTGGAAAAAAATGCAAGTTCTTTAGAAGTAATAGTACGATTATTGTTTTTAGAAGTCTTTTCCCCTCCACCTCTCCTGAGTGCTACTACTTCTAATAGAATAAGTGGAAAAATATGTAACAATTTAAGTTGCTAAATTATAATATATTAGACTAAAGTTCCTTCTTTCCATTTGAGAGGCCTGGCTTGTGTCTGCATACTAAACCATACTTTTTATAATCTCAAAGAGAAATCATATGTACTAGGAAATTTTTCAAATTAACTGAGGCCAGAAGGCACAATAATTGTCATTTAATCTAACATCAATTTTTTCTCTGGGCTAAGTAATCCACACTCTCCCTAGGATGAGGCATGCTGGCCATTAGCATAATAAAAACCTCGTTTTGCAAAATGCCTAATTTGACTCCATTGAAAACTATTCTTGGGGTGGAGATATCTTCTGCATGCCTGAGCAGCTCTACCATGATATAAAGCAGGTGAATATCTGGCCTAAATTGTGAGAAGGCACCAATTCACAGGCTCTGGATCTGGCTTGCAGCTTTAAATATTTTGATGACACCTTGAGAGGGAGAAAATGCATGAGCATTAGCTGTAGAGCTCACTGCCATGCCAAATCAATGGGGGTTTTGCTAAATAACTCGGTAAATCATTAATGTGCTGCTGCTAAAAAAATCCTAAATAGTGAGATGAGTCCCATTGTGAGATGATGCTTCAAAGAAATAATTTGGAGTGGTTCATTGCAGAGACTTAAATTGATGCCTTTCAACTTTGCAATGCAGGCAAAAAGAAATTAGGGTTTAGAAAAAATAATAACCAGAATCTTTAAATGATTCAGTCAACTCAGACACCTGCTACGAGTCTTATAAAAAGAGAGAGTGAGTAATGAGTGAACTGTTGTGAAAATCTTGGTATTTTATTGATGAAAATAGGCAAATTCCACAGGAGATGACATTATTGATTAGGCGGACACTAAGCTTCAGGAAATCAGGTTTCAGTTCCAGTATCTGCTGCAGACTTCATGTGATGCTGCTAACACTTCTCTCTTGTGCTAAGTTTATCAGTCAATCTACAAACCCTGACTGAAACTGGAGCCACATCATGCTACACACAACACAAATACCCTGGAAAAGAGCCTCTTCCTCCAAGACCTTCCTGTGCAATTAAGCCACAAAAAGGATAAAAAGAAGATAGGGTTGCACAAAGCTGCATAACAGCAGTATTGAATCCTGAAGCAGCAGTCTCCTGGTGCCCAACTCAAGGCCGTACTACTAGATCCCAGCAAACCCAAGATTTGACCTAGGTTTGCTCAGACAAATAGACCACACATCTTTCTTTGCTACTGCAGTGAAATCTTAGTTATAGGGGAATCATGAGAAGTAAATGGTCTCTTCAAATACCAACTGAATTTTCCTATGATCATAGGATAAGGTTTATCTTGGTTTATTTGTTGCAAGCCTATAGGGAAAAAATGACATGGAAGACATTTGCTACATTTTCTGTAGCAGACAGCACTGGAGGAGGATAATATCTTTAAAATGGTGTGGCTGTTAAAGTCTTTCTTGACGTATGTAATAAAGTCAAACTTCAGTCACATCTGCATATGCCATTACTTGGACTGACATGCAAGCATTTGTCCTATACTGTTCATTACTTGGAAGCATCTTGGATATCTATCAGAATGCTGCAATCAGCCTCCAGATTTTTTCTTTATTTTTTTGAAGGCTTAGGTGCCAAACTTCTTTCAAGCATTTCAGTTTGTGGTGAAATTTTACTCAATAGCTTCTATTATACTAAAATCAGCCAGCAGGACTTACCCTCCCTGGCATTGTCTTATACAGGCAGTGGGAAAGACATCTAGCACTTGAGTAGAGCCAGCAGTTACAGACTGGGACCAGAGTGCTGATGTGCCAAGGGTGCTGCAATCTGAAAGACAGATTCATTGCAGGTCTGACTAATGCATTAATCTTTATCCAGCAAAGTATTTAAACCTTGCTGAAGTCTTAAGTACATGCAGATGATTTCATGCTACTCCAAAAGATGAACCTAATTATGCTTTCTGCTGCAATCATTTAGAGATCATCTTCAGGGAGCTCTTCCCATTTGTCCAAATTCAATATCCAAATAGATACAGGGGAAAATATTGCAAAAGGTTTGTTTTGCTGATGGTAAATTAGACTGAGTGGTATGTGATAAAAATGTGGTGTGATACATAAAGCACTTGCATCCCACACTGCATATGAATGCACTGCTTAAACGAATATGGTGAATTCATAATGTGGTGCAATAGCTGCTGAACAGCACATGAATCTTTGGTTTTGTTCATCTCACACTGGAGTCATGACACGTTGGAATTCAGACAGAGAAGAGCAAGGGTTACCTGTCAAAATTAACTATCTTTGTGCACTGAAAGGAAACAGATCCCCTGCCATGCAGCAGAAGTTATGGCCATTACGGAATGATGTGAATGTGAGGAGTGACCTGCCCGACAAGGAGCCCAGTGTCCGGGTTTGCTATGGGACTTGCCTGGGCAATGGACTCCCATGACTCAGGCTGGTGTTTGCTGAAGGAACCTGAGGCATTTGGGCTGCAAAACCTGGAACTCCAAACTAAAGACAGATTTTATTTACTTGATGGCTTTAGCAAAATGAAGCAATCATTTCAGCTGAAACCCAGCTTTCTGTGTGACTCTATCATGGCTGCTGACAGGGGGTTTTATTTTGTCAGTTGAAAACTGCCCCTCTAATGAAGACCTCCTCTCTGTATGGTGCTCAAGTTGGCTGTGTGATGGAGACGAGATATCAGTCAACTGAAGGACAATATACTGAAGGACTTAAGCATTTTAGGATTTAAGTCATGAGATCTGGGGGTCTTGTGGAGGCTAACAAGGATCCTCAGTGCAAACATTTTGATTTCAGGACATATTCATAGGTTATTTGGTCTGCATGCCAGCATAGCTTAAGACGTTAAAACAGTGTGTAGTCCTCCTGTACTGCAAATAGAAAGCCCCGGGAAATAGAAACAATTCATCAGAAAGAGATGCAAGTTGGACCTGAACATATCTAGTGATGTGACACTACCATTGCCCTGATATTTTTTTGCAGCGGTTAAGCTCCTTCACTGTTAAAAGTGGCACCCTCTTTCATTTAAATTTGTCCCCCTTCTTCTCTCAGCTGCTGTCTTATTACATCTTTGTCCAGTAGTTAAATGTATCTTCAGTATCCAGAATTTTATCCACATCAAACGATTCCATTCTTAAGTCAACTTTTGATTTTTGTTTTGGTAGTTTAAGTAGAATACACTAATTAAGCCTATTGGTTCAAGATTTTTTTTCTTCCTCAAAATGCAAAATTCTGCTTCTTCTCCAGCTTTCCAGTATCTTTTCTGAAATGTAAAAATGGCTACATGTAGTATTTTAGTCATGGTGTCAGACATGCCCTAGCAAACACTGCTCTTCATTTGCAAGATGCAGACTTATGCAGAAGCTTTGTGGCAAATAGTTTAAGGCAAAGCATATGTAGAACACATTTTGAGAATCCTTTAAGGACCCAAAATTGGATCCTTCTACTGGTGACAGCTCCTAAGTGCTCCCACGTAATATCCCTTAAGTAAAAGTACTTGCTTGGAACAGTACTTAGTCCATATGCAAGCTCACTGGTGGGGTGCTGTTGTTGTGACTGACTTACTACAAGGATAAACCTTACCCTCTCTAGAAATCCCAATGCATAAATATGCTGCATAGGCTCCAGTTTGTTTGCTGAAGTTAAGACAGGAAAAGACAACTTTGCACAGGTTGAGTTTTCCTTTTTCCCCTTTTCTGAGTGAGGTGGGCTGTGTTGTCATTTTGGCTGGTGTTTTCTACAATGGAGATACACCAGCATGACATCCTAGTGCAGGCATCCTTCTTTCAGTGACAAAGTCCTTTGAGCATTCGGTGTCTGTATTGATGCTGGGCAGTTTTCCCAGTGGCTGCCAAAGGATTTAGGAGTGCCAAGCTCACCATTTCTCAGTGGTATTTCTGCTTCTAACTTCCTTCAGTGCTTTTTTCAAAGCTCTGCAGCAACACGCTCCCATCATGGCAAAGGAGCAAAGCACTAAAAGCAACACAGAATTTGCTTTCTTGCCTTTGTACAAAACAAGCACAGAAATTAGGAGAGATTTTTCAGGACAGGAATCTCAAGTAAAGAAAAATACTGTCATATTAGGCAATGTGCCTGTTCCTGGAGATAATGTGGGTTTTGAAAATCTTCTGATTTATCTAGTCTGCTTTGTAAGCCACGGGGGATTGCATGTCATACTGCAGTTCTGCTTGCTGAGACTGAGGCTTTACCACTCTCTGCTGCTCCTGTCTGTCTGACGGTATCTCTGGGAGCCTGGTTTAGGTTGTGCATTGGGACCACAGAAGGGGGTCCCTGGGAAGACCCTTTTCAGGAAGAAATTGTGTCCAGCCCTGCATCCTTGCAGCAGCATTTCTTAGGTAAACAATAAGGTCTACACTTGGTTTTGCACACTTACACCCCTACCTATCCCCTCACACACAGGCAAATTGAATATTTATCACCACTCGGTTCTTTCAGGTCTTTAAAGCAGACTGTGAGTGCCTCCACCACTGCTGGTGCACTGGGAGCAGCCCATCTATGCCACCTCATGGAATGAACAGCAGCTCCAACAGTCTGAACCCAACTGGCACTGTTTGTTTTGCTGCTGGGGGAAAGGACAAATCCTTGAACAAAATGGCCCCCTTTAGGGGCATGATGTGGTTTCAGTTCAGCTTGTTGATAGGGCAAGAAGCCAGAATTGTTTTGCATGAATCCATGGGGGCAGAGTTTGACCTCTGAAGAGGAAGACTGAATTTATCCATCATCTTCCATTTATCCCTTTATCAGGCGATCTGTGAATGCTGCCCATGGGTGTTTCACTCCTGTGCTGGCCACAGAACTATGTCATTGCATCACTTGCCTATGTATATTCCTTCCCTGACTGCAGAGAGGGGATCTCTCCCCTGACTTCCCAGACATGTAACACAAACCCACCTTCCCCTCATGGCTTGGCTTCTTATCTGTTCATGCATAGTGTACACAGTGCATGTTCATTTCTTCTTGTCCAGCTCATCCTTTGCTACTCTCAGAAGTATCTTGGAACTTCATTGCTTGAATAGACTCAGTAAAATTCCTTGGAAAGCAATGCACAGCTTTTTCTTCTTCATGAATATCATCTGCTGTGAAATTCATACCCAGGTGACATACAGGAAAGAGTGAACTCAGCTCTTCACTGAGAGCATTGATGGAGAGCTTTGGCACTAAGTGCTGCAAAGCAAGCTTGCTCATGCTATCTCCATGCAAGCATACACCTGCAAACCCAGAGCTAACATGCAGAGAAAATCAGGCTTATGTGGGGCAGGGAGGTTGGAAAGACAAATTATCTCACTTAAAGTGCACAATCCATTGTGAGAACTCATTGGCAGATCAGGGAGTGCAATTTGCATGAACTAATGATCTAGCAAAAACTTAAGCTGCAGAAAGAAACTTTGAGGTTCATGGATGTCTTACGATGGGTGGGTCCAAGCCAGAGGACATAAAGCTACCTCCTGCAAAGTTGTGACCTGCAGGAGATTTTGAAAGGTCTCCCACATAGGGGAGAAAACAGGATTAAACAATCCATTTATTCTTACATGCTCCAAATGATTCAGGATCTCATGGAGATTGCAGCATACTGCCTAAAACTAGTAGTGGTGCATTCAATGAGGAGCTGGTGAGGCCAAAGTGATCACATAGCTTCTGAGTGTCTTGGAACATGAATCTCCTCCTAAACAAAAAAAATACCATGTTTCTTTCTGCATGCCCAGTAACCTACTGGATTACCAGCTTTGCACTAATAAAAACTTCTTGGGAGGGGGGAGTCCTTAGAAGGCAATATCACTTATTTGCAGCAAAGGCATGTCTTTGCCTAGCTTGCCCTGAGTGTGGTGTGCAGGGTGAAGCTTGCAGTTTGTATGCATCACTATTTAGACTGGAAAAGGCCCTTAAAATCACTGTGCCCAACCAATTCCAGTGGTGCTACTCTAATTTTTCATTTTTTCCAGGACATGAGAAAAACTTGCTTCTCTTGATACCTTCCGATCCACTTGTACAGCGAGGAGAAATGTAGGATTTTGTTCTCCCCCAGATTTACTTCACTTCAGAAAGTGTTTAATCATGAGACTGTGATCTCATTTGGAGTGGATATAGCAATCCCTCTCCTTCTGCATAAGCAGTGCATGGAGTAACTAAGAATCAATGGATATCCCAGAGGGAGAGAAAGCTTGAGTGCCTCTTCACTCTAGGGAGTGGGACTCTGTGAGGAATAGCAACTGGGGTTAGCTATAGGATTTAAATGCAGTCATGTGCCCTTAACCTAAGGACTATTCCGCCCTTCCCCTCAAGCAGATGCTTCTCCTGCAGTTACAACCAGCTTGGACTTTTTAGTCATGGTACAATTCACTGCCACCGAGCTGATCAAATTATCACAGTGTCTGGTTTACAATATCACTGATTAAGTCACAGAGGAGGAAGCTAATTATAGAGGAGCATGCTATTTGCACACAGGGATGCTGGAGCAAGCTCTGCAGGAGGCAGATGGAAGTATTTTGAAAGAAAAAAAATGGGAAAGGCATACGGCAGCAAAACAACTTTTGTAGGAAAGGCTACATCTCTTCTTTCTCTTGAGGCATTTCTTCTGTATAGCAGAGATGGTCTGAAAAAGGCTCTCAGAATTTGAGGGTACAATTCCAAGAAGCTACTTTAATTTTATTACTGGACATATGATCATTATGCTACAGACTAGAATAGTTCAAGCTTGGCTTTAATGTCAACCTGTCAATGTATTCATCACTGAACAAGCATTACATAATTACACTGAATCACAGGATTAGAATAGAAGGGATTTTTTTGGGCAGGCAGGGGTATTTTAATACACAGTGATCTAATTTGTATTGATCCTTCTTTCTTTAACATGTTTAAGGGTAAGCATACTTAGGAGCCAACCACATCATAAAAACAAGGTCTGTAGTCAAATGGAGGAGAGCTGTGGCATGGCCACACTGTGGGTACTTGCTCAAAAGATTCATTGAAGCAAATGGAACTGATACAGTACAGTGCCCTTCAAGTGAAACACTTTAAATGCAAAACAATCTAATATTGTACTTACAACTGGCATTTTCTACAATGACCAAGGATGCTCTTGCATTTCAACTTCACAATGGGAAGTACAAGTTTCCAGAATGTGAATATGGCATTGCCTTACTTTGTCTCTTGTTTGATGGTTTATAAAGGAGTGTAGTAAAGAACTGTTGATACAACATCCTTTAACTCCATTTTTATGTATGTTAACCCCATTTGTATGTATATTAAGGCCAGAGAAAGATGCAGGGCCAGAAAAGGTTAACCTGCTTTATAAATCCCGTGGAATAAAGCTTTCTGACTTGTCACCATAAGATTAAAAAAAAAAAAAAAATGGGATTTTGACCAGGAATTCATGGAAATGCTGCTTTGACAGCTTTTCTTGCAAAAGCTGGCAGAGTTTAGCTCACAAACTATAACACTCTACCTTTCTTAGAGAAGATTAACAGAAAAGGGGGGCTGAAATGACTTTCCTATAGGATGTATTTGAACCCCCTGCAGTCACATCATTAAACCCCCAATAGGTCAGCAGAAGTGCAGATAGCACAAGTAGAAGGAGGAATCGGATTACTCCACTTTGGCTAGTTCTGGAAGGGCATTTAGCAGACCATTTTCAGTTTGAGAGGATCAGTTAGCACAGTAGGATGGGAGGAAGGCCATGATTTCCTCTCTGTGGGAGTGACCATTGAGAAATCAGGTGGTAGGAGAGGCATAAACACTTACTTTGTGAGGGTGAGCTTTGAAATGGGTCTCATTCATTTTGTCTCTGCTTATAGAGGGCCTAAGTAGCAGTCAGCTGGATTCTGAGATTTTTTTTTTTTGTCCTTTGACTGGTAGGTAATTTTTTGAAAGAAGAATGGGACTAAGGAGTAGAAGATGTTGTGTGAACTACCTATGTCTGGGTTATCAGTAATACCCCACCTTCCACATCCTCACTGAAAGCCTGAGCTATCAGAAGACTGTTGATGCTTGCAGTACAACACCCTTGCCTGGGATGCTGAAGATGAGGCAGAGAGTCAGGCTGTCAGCACGCGTTGCCACAGAGGAAGGAACAAACTGCTTGAAAAAAATGCATCTGAGGTGCAATTATCCTTCTGCTGGCATAACCTTAGCTTTGTTTGGCCCCATGTACAACTTGGAAATGCCTGGTGGGAGCATCCTGGAGCCAGGGTAGTCTCTGGTTCTTAGAGAGGAACTGTTGTTGAGGGGATATGGTGGTTTAACCCCCATCAGCAACTAAGTACCATGTCGATGCTCATCCTCTCCCCCACCCACCTCGGGGGAGGAGAATCAGAAGCAAATAAGTAAACCTTGTGGGTTGAGATAAAAGCTGTATAATGATTGAAAGAAAAAAAAACCAAAAAATAATAATAATGATGATGATAATGGTGGTAATAACAGCTTTAAAGGATCCCCTCCAACTAAAGCTATTTTATGATTCTATGAATTGTAATGAAAAAGAGAGAGAAATAAAATCCAAGAAAAAACAAGAGATGCACAGTAGAGCTGTTCACAATTTACTGACCGATGCCCAGTCAGTTCCCAAGCATGGATTGGCATATCCCAATCAAACACTCCATTTTACAGACTGTACATGATGTTCCATGGTGTGGAAGATTCCTTTGGCCAGTTGGGGTCAGCTGTCCTGTCCATGCTCCCATCGCAGCTTCTTGTGCAACTCCTCATTGGCAAAGCATGGGAAACTGAGTAAGTAATTTACAGGCAGCAGTACTGAGCAGCAGCCAAAACATCGGTGTGTTATCAACATTATTCTCATACTGAGTCCAAAACACAGCACTACACCAGCTACTAGGAGGAAAATTAAATCTATCCCAGCTCAAACCATGACAGGAAGGAACATCAGGTGTCTAAGCATTTGGTACACTGCAGCACAGAGTTCAAAGTGAACAGGGAAGGAGCTTAACATTTTTCTAGCTAAAGGTAATTAATTGTTATTGATTAGGGGGAAAATCCTGGCATGGAGAATACCAACACCCTAATGGATTACTCCTGTGTCTGTGCCAGAGAGGTATCCGCTGGTGCCGATCTGTGGCAGTACTCAGAGGTTTGCTTCTGTTCGAGTTGTTGTTCCTTAGGTATCTCTTCTGCTGGTGAAGGTCTCACTTGTCTATTAGAGATGCTTGCAAGTCCTAATAACAGCCATATGGGCTATATAGTCTCTGGAATGGTGTGTCTAATAGTGCTTTCCTTTGAAGTGACGTGTGGGGTGCTATAAACTATTAACTGGAGTCAATTTTCTTTCACAATAGCTCATATGGGTCTATGTTTGGCATTTGTGCAGGAAACAGTGTTGATAGCACAGGGATATTTTCAACAGTGCTGACCAGTGCTTACACTGGGTCAAGGCTTCTTCTGTCTCTCACCCCACCCCACCAGTGAGGAGGCTGGGGGTGACAAGAAGCTGGGAGTGGACACAGCTGGGACAGCTGATCCCAGCTCACCCAAGGGATATTCCACACCATATGGCATCATGCTCAGGACATAAAGCTGGAGAAAGAGGAAGGAAGGGGGTACCTTGAGAATCACAGCGTTTTGTTTTCCCAAGTAAACTCTACATGTGGAGGAGCTCTGCTTTCCTGAGGATGGCTGAACACCTGCCTGCCCATGGGAAATGGTGAATGAATTCCTTGTGTTGCTTTGCTTGTGTTCACAACTTTTGCTTTACCTATTTTAGTGTCTTTGTCTCAACCCATGAGTTTTCTCACTTTTACTCTTCTGCTTCTCTCCCCATCCCACTGGTAGGGGAGTAAGTGAGCAGCTGTTTAGGGCTAAGTTGCTGGGTGGGGTTAACACATCACATCTAATAAGTATGTGACTCTGCCACAGGGGTAAGAAAAACATGTCATGTCCAGTTGTGGCAAATTCAGCATGCTAAATAGGTGATAAAATAGATAACAGTTTTCAGCTTTATTCCTTCAGTATTGTAAATTGCAAGACACCTCTAACATAAGCTTGAAAATAAGGCATGCTAGGTAATTGTGTCCTAGTATTTACTTTCTGAACTGGTCTAAGGAGGATGTTAAAATGCGGAGAACAGGCCTTCTTAAATGTTCGAAAGAGTCTCAGTATAAAATCCTAATGAGCAATAATCTGTCTCTAATTCCTCTAATGTAGTCTCTGGTCTGAATGATAGCACTTGTATTACTTTCTATGAAGCAAATTTACCTCCTGCAATTCATTTGACTGTAATTCTTTGCAGTTTATATTTGGCTGGTTTTGTTTTATTCTTAATAGTAATTCTATCTAAGCACAGATACATTTATTTAAAAAAAAACCCTAAACATATTTAAATAGAACTGAAATAAGATTCTTCTAGCTGCAGCTATAATAACACCTCTAATGTTTAACAAGCCACAAGACCTGGAAGAATAGAATAATTTACTTGGCTCATAAAAGAGCAGAAGTAGTTACATAAAATGAACATATCGGTCTGCTGTTATTCCTATTCCACACAGCTCCCTGTGGCTTATTTCATTTTAGGCTTATTTTTCTTTTTTGAGGAAAATTAATTCAATGATGATACAGTTTCTTCGGGGTCAGAGAGACCAGGTTAGCCAGAAAGAAATGACTTCTCAGAAACAGAAAGATGATATGCTTCCTGGCTTTCAACACTGTTACTAGGACAATAGATGGATATAAATTTCAACAAATACAAAATAAGCCCAAATGGAGAGCTACTCCAAGAGGGATTTTGAAATGAGACAAAAACAAATGGGTTTATAGAACTGTAAAACAAAATACTACATTACTTATATCACTTTTCCTGAAGGCATATAAAGATATTAAAAAGTCATTAGCCATGCTAGCTTAGTCACCTGAGAATCTTTGGGAATGACACTTCAATTCCACTTTCTTAATGGCCATGTGGGTTTGTGAAAGTGGAAAGACAACAGAATTAATTCTTCTGGAGTAGTTCTTTGCTGGAAAGATGGCAGAGTGTCCCTAGCAGCTCTGAAACAAGTGCCTGCTCCAAGCACCCATTTAAAGGTCAGGCCCTGTGTCAGATCCAGTCATTGTGGCTGATATTCCTGCCTGTGCTAGGTCTGCAGAGGTAGTGCTGGCAGCTTCAGTGGAAGTCTCATTATGTATCTAGCAACCTTTCCAGCCATCCTATAATTTTATATCTTCTCATTTTATAAGGCTGTGCATTGTACCTTCCTAATTTTATGCTCTTTTGGGGAAAGTGTAACATTTGGGGCGGGTGAAAACTACTCCTAGCTGTCTGATGTTGTCCCTTGGAAGTCAGAGGTCTGTCTTCCCAGGAGGGGACACTTGCAGTGTTTTCAGGAAGAACAGGGCTTTGGGACCAGATCTGCCTCAGTGAGTGAGCTAGTGGCATTTCTGGCTTACAGCTGGTATATTGGTATTGAGTACACACATAACTCAGCTGCTATTGACTTGTCTCCACTGAAGTGCACAGGGCTCTGATCGCTTCCTTTTGTGTAAAACAGTTCTGCAACTTGTCTTGGATGACGTAGGGGGAAAAGGAATTTGTCATTGTACATTCTACATTTTAGCCCAACCCTTTGTCCTGTTTTGGTGAGGGGAAATAGCAAACTCATGTACAAGGTAATTGCATTCTGAGACTTGATGACTGGAAGCCAGAGCAATTTTCATAGTTTATTTGCTAGAATGATTTCCAACTCTTTGAATGAAATGAGGAGATTTGGTGTTCTGTGAATGATGGTTGTCTCTGTAAGCTTTGCTCTCCTGTGCTTTCCTCTTGGCTTTTCCTCCCAATCCTCCAGGGGGAGGGCTGGGGGACTGGCCCTTGTGAGGGCACGTGCTGGGCCTGGGCATCGTGCAGGGCTTTTCCACAGCCGAGGGGTGTAGCAGGGTACAGATATCTCCCTGAAGTGCAGAAGCTGCTTCCCCTGGCATGAGGGCTTCCCTGCTTCTGGTTTAGGCAGGCATACAGCAAACTCCTCCAGGCTATGCCAGTCACACGGAACCAAGTGCAGGGGCACTGTGAGAAGCAGAAAAGGCGTTGACGATGTGCAAACCCTGCTTGCTTTGCGCGCGAGAGATGGAAAACATCCCTCTGTTACCACCACTGCTTCCAACAAAAATCCCAAATACAGCACATGCCGGCTACTGTGAAGAAAATTCTCTCTCCCCCAGCCCAAACCAGCACAGTGGGCTGGTGCAAAAATTCACCTTTCCACTACCTCCCCTGTGTGAGGGCAGCAGGACTGAGTTGAATAGCTCTCTGCAAAGCTATAACCAGGAGTTTTCTGCTGGGCAGAGCCGAGGTGTGGGAGCTGGCTGACTGGAGCTCTTCTTGCAAAAGGAGGGCTGCTTTTTTCCTCCTGTCATTCATTAATGGATTTCGGGACGTGTAGGACAATGGGGAGCTGTTTCTTCATGCTTAAATTTGCCTGGCATCTCACTTTGGACTTTAAACATGCCAGCAATACAACTGGTTATGCTTTTAATTTGGGTGCAGGTGTGGTGGGGGGTTGTTGTGGGGATGTTGTTGGCTGTTTTGTGGGGGTTTGTTTGGTTTTGTTGTTTTTTGTTTTTTGGTTTGTTTTAGTAAAGCCATGTCAAAAAGGACTTATATTGTTATTAAACAATGGCCATACTTAGGCATTTCGAAGCTCTAGTTCTCCTAGGACTATGGTCTGGCAGCAGTGGATTGCCCTGGAAATGTGCCAAGATTTCTTGCTCTCTCTCCTGGTTTCCTAGACTATATGAGTTAACTGCCTGAAATTTGTTGGGATGGAACTGGCCCTCAGGGCCTGATTCAGAGTCAGGTGTTATTTCACAAGAGTGGCATCAGGCTTGTACTTATTTTGGGATGATTTCAGGATGTCTTTTGATATGACACCAAGTGATACTTGGTGTCTCCTGCAGGGCTGTTTGAGCTGAGTCTGTCCATTTGATGAGTAGCTAAAGGGAGACAAACTACGAGGAATTGCAATAATCAGGTTGCTGGGGATGGGGCAAAATCAATATCTGAGGCAGAATTTCAGTATTGGGAAACGAATGTCAGCGAAGTCAGGTAATACTCAAGAGGTGGAGAATATACCCCTACTAGGGGTAGGGAGAGGTTGGAAGTAGTGGGCATTATTTTTCCTTTTTAAATTTTTTTGTCTATTTTAATTGTGGGCTTGTTTGATTTTGTTAGTTTGTTCACTGGTCGGGTTTTTTTAATAGCCTTTAAGTTCTGCAGGTAATCCATATTGTGTGTTACAGTCCAAATTGATTTTGAAGGCAAGGTTTTATCCAAAAGGTGAATCTGTTGAAAACAAATGAAAATGGACTATTAACTGTGACAGCAGTGGGGTGACCAGGTATCATAACTTCAGATTTGAATGCATTTACGTGTAAGAAAACTTGATTACATCTGGGTTTTCACTGCTGTATGGAGCTGGGGAAAAGAGAGCCCAGTGTAACAGCATCAAATGAGGTAAAAGTGAAATAAATCTATAGGGTAATAGAAAGCTGTTGAGAAATGCACAGCTTCAGTAAAGGGCAATATCATAAAGGCCAGCATGGCCTATGGATTCTGAGTAAACTTAAATTTCAAGCAACTTTTTATGCAGTAACAAGCTGAGCTGAAAAGGGAGAGGAGGAGGATACCAGACAATAAGGACTTGTCTCTCGAGTGCAGCTAAGTTCTAAATCAATTGGATGGTGCTTTTGAAATGCCAGTGAATGCTTCCAAGCATTATATTAAAATTTCATGATCAATAATGCTGAAAGCTGCACTACACACAGGCTAAAATAACAGCTGATAATTCACCAGTATATGAATTTAATAAAATGTTGTTCACCAGTGTTAGCTGCAATACACTGTCCAGGTTATCCTTTTGATTAGAAATTACCTGTCAAAACAGTCCTTTTTTTGTTAGGTGAGCATAGATCAAAGACAGTAGCGCTTGTTCTCTGGTGTATTTACTGCCAGAAGTAGGTGGCTGTTTAGTCAAACTTGGTTTAGCTGCTAAGGAACATAGCTTTTTTTCCTTTCTGTAAGCATATTATGGTCTGCATCAAAGTAATACCCGCAGGCCCAGCTGAGTTCAGGACTCTATCATTCCAGTCAGCAGCAGTCCCTGTCCTAAAGACTTAATGTATAAATAGACAAGAACCAGAGGGCTGGAAAGTGGAAGCACGTATTTTAAAAGCAGGTAGAATTGATTACACAGGTTCCTTTAGTTATCCTTGGAAAACTCAAAGAATTGATTATTAAACCTATTTTCAACACATAGCTTTATCTGTCCAGGATGCTTCTTGAAATGGGGCTTAATTATGAAGGAGCTTCTTTTAAGATTTGCCTGAAGAACTGGATTTTTCTTTTTCATTAAAAACATGAAGTTATTTTAGACTTATCAACTTGATTATATACAGAAAGTTTGTGTGTTATAATACTGAGTGCTAAATTACTTAACTTTTGACTTCTAGATAGTTAAAAGTCCCTGTATGATGCTGAAGCTAACTTTGTGTTTACTTGCTACCTCAGTGGTTTGCATCTTTTCTTCTTACTGTTTATCCAGCATGTGAAAAACATTCAAATCCCTCATCTGTCTGAGAGATTTTGAAAGCAACTGGTTCCCAGAACTTGCAAATATTTGGCTGTCTGTAGAATATTTTAGGATGCTTTTACTGGTTTTTGTTGAACCTCTTCCACTTCTCACAAATGAGCAAGAATTTGGTGGAGTGCAAGTGAGGCCAAGATTATTTTTCAGAGTGGCACCTAGGGTGGATGAAACCAGGCTTTTTAGCTGTGCTGCAAGAGCTATTTCTACTTTTTCATATTTCAGAGATATTTGGGAACAGACTCTAGAATGTAATGACCCCTCTGCTCAATGTATTTGTTTCAGAAATGCAGGTATGCTGTTTGATTTATGAATAATTATGTCCATATTATGCCATTTGAAATCACACAATTTCAGGAATGTAGAATGAGAGCATTTTGTCACATCTTCTGCCTAAAGATTTAATGATGATGCACTCTCCTGACATATGGGAAAACTGGATTCACTGGGTTTTTTTAGAAATTGTTACAGTTAATAAACAAAAAAATGAGGGAACAGTCTTCATGAATGTAACACTCATGTTCTCTGAGGTATTTAGTCTTTACTGATGTGTCAGATCTTTAGGTAATTCTGCAGCAGCTGGCAATTCTATATGGTACTGCCTGGAGGATGTGGATACAGGCTTGTCTAATACTGGTGATTACATGATGATGTTGAGTAATGCAATAAAATATCACATATTTTGTACTAGCAAAATCTTTTATTAACTCCAAGTGACTCTGACCATTAGAACCCTTAATGCACTCCCCTAATTAGTTGCTGAAGCCCCTACTTGGATTAGATGCTCACAACTTCAGTGCATTGATTCTTTATCCCTTATAATGGCAGAGATTGTTGTCCAAAACATTTATTTTGTTGAAGTTTGTGTGTCTTGATATATTCTGGTGTTTCTTATGTGGTTGGATAGCTGCCCAGGATTTGCTTTGAAGTATGAAATATTAAAAAAAAATCTGATTTTATTGTATTTGTCAGGGATATGGTAAGCCATAAAAGTAAAACATATTGTAGGACTACACTAACTCACAGTAATGGCCTTGAATCCTTCTGTGGGAAACTAGTTGTTACAAATTAGCAAGAAAATGTGCATTCACAAATAAGCAGCGCGTCGCTCATTTATTTGGACAATTGTTCTTTAAATTATTTATAGCAACACTTCATAGTGATCAAGTAGTACAGATACCCCAGTCGTATATCTTGCCAGAGTAAAGAGGGAATGGTAACACACACTTTGCTACTAAGTCTTTTCCTAGACACAGGCTGAGTCTAGTGGGAAAGATTATTCTTGTAGAATATGCAGGATGTTCATGAGTGGTGGTCTGTACACCCTGGAGGTCCTGATAAACCTGTAGAGAAAACTAGGGAAGACAGGATGTCCTGCTCTATTATGGGTCCTGGTCCTATCATATCTAAGGGTTTTGGCTTGGTTAATACTGCTTTCTGTTATTGCAAGTACTGCAAAGGCAATTGTTTGGATTCATATTATCAGCTGAAAGATTGGTTAGGCATTGGAATATGTTAGCCAGGGAGGTGGTGGAGTCACCATCTCTGGAAGTGTTTAAGAGGCGTCCAGACGTGGCACCTGAGGATATGATTTAGGGGTGATTATGGTGGTGCTGGGTTGATGGCTGGACTGGATGATCTTGAAGATCTCTCCCAACTCTGATGGATTCTGTGATATTTAAAGTTATGTTTAGCCTCTACTGCTAAGTCTGAAACATATACATAGATGCCCTCAAAGATATTCTTTTATTTTCTAATATAACACTGTTTTGAATACTGTCAAGGAGAGGCAGGCTGGTGCAGTGCTAGAGCATGGAAGACAAGCAATGATTTCCTCTGCCTCTCTTGGGTTCTGTGAGATGGGGCAGGAGCCATTATTTTTCTGTGCCACAGCTCACTCAGTATCATCTTATCTCACCTGATAGGTTGGGAATAACTACAGCAGGATGCTATGTGGATGGATATGCTGTATGTATTTTAGAATAGTCCGAAAGTTGCTGCTAGGGAGTTTGGCTCTGAAGCTATTAGCAGCTTTGATATTGCAAAGGCAGATTCCATCACCTATGGGAGTCATTGTTCAAACACTGGTGTTTCATTTCAGAGATTGTCTGATCTGACCAAGAGTCAGAAAATTGCTACACCCAAATGAATGAACGTTTGCTGGATCAAAGCATCTCATCATGGCAGGGCAGAGCAGTACAACATATGGTTAATGCAGAGGAGTGACACCCAGGAAACTGCTGCAAGAGACAGGGTGACATGTGACATGTCCTGACTGTCACTCGCTCATATGCAATAGCAGATATTTGCTTCTAAATGCCAAACACTTTAAAGATTCTCTGGAGGATTTGGCTGTCCTCTAGCAAGAGTTGTGATTGCGGGACTGTGGCACAAACTGTGCCCTACAGCTTCAGTTTGAATCCTGGTTTAAAAAATCAGGTGAGAAACTGGGAAATTCCAGGCTATCACAGATACCTCCAGCCAAATTGGTTGAATTCAGCTTATTTTTTTGCCTGATACTCCCACCACCAGCCTGTCCTACCCCTGCAGAAAAAAGACATTTTTTTCTTTTCTGTTTTGTTAATTACTTGTTCATTTGAAGAATGGAGATTCACTTGACTAGAACCTCTCCTGTACCAAGTGAATTTGATATAAATTAGATTTAGTCAAGTTGTTGAGGTGGTTTTGTTTGTTGTGGTTTGGTGGTGGGGTTTTTTGTTTGTTTTATTTTCTGACAGTAGAATCTCTGAACAGTGAACTAGCTTGAAGTTTTCTGGCTCAAGGGGACTGCAGTGCCTTGAAGCATCTTTGTTTGACCAGAACACAGAATAATTCCTACAATAATAGAAAGCAATTTCATACAAGCCCAGCTGTAAATTTGCCAGGTTGTGACATAAGAAATGTTAGCTCCTTCTTTTATCAGCTAGTCCAACTGGAAAGCTATAACTTCCTTGCTGTTTCTTTGGAACTTTCTGTAATCTCCAATATTTGCTAATTCACAACTGGTCTAATACATGCTTGGTTTGGGGCCATCATTTGTTTGAATTTAATATCTTTTTTCTCCACAGGATGCTCCCCTGGACTTAAGCTAAAGAGGATGTTTCATTTTTTTAGGAGCAATGCTCATCTGAAGTCCTAAAACCCCCCTTTCCTTTATGCCAGTAGCCTTCCTTTGTAGCTCTTCTGTTAAATAATTTATCCTAAACTGAAGACTGATTCTGAATTTATGCTGTCAGGAAGGATCTTGGTCTCAAACTGACTTTCACTCTCCCCTACTTATTATCAATTGCCCTGTGACAATCCTTGTGTGGCACAGAGCACAGCAATCCTAGCCACAAACATTGCATAGACTATTCCTCTATTCATCTGTTGCCCTAATTTGAACAACATTAAGTTCATTTTTATGTTAGTCAGTATGGTGGCTGTCACTGCAGAGTCAACACTTGCTCAAGGTTACCATGCGTTGAGATTTTGGGATCTTTTTTCCTTTTTTCTTCCCAGTATGCTAAGAATAGGGAAATAACCATGGTAACTGTATGTTATGTCATGGCAAATGTGGAATTTCTGTGCATATGTGAAACAGTGAAAGCTGCATGGTGCCATTTCTAAGCATTTCAGCTCATGTGTGTTGGGCCGGACAAGAAATCTACCTTATATATTACCAACTTTAAAGCATCTGAGATTCAGTATTCTGTAATTGTGCTTCTCTTCATGCTTGGCTTTTATCTGTAGCAGGGAGGTGATGGGAAAATAAGCCTTGCCATCAAACTCTCCAAGCTTGTGAATTTGTGGAGAGTATAATTAATGTCCTCCGAGACACTTAAAAGTGAGGAGAGAAAGAAAGAAAGAAGTGTAAATTTACTCTTTATTATTTCTGGACTCAAAAGCTCTGTTTCCTGCTGATTTTACACAGAATCAAATGTCACTTCAAAACATCCTGGAATTATTGACAACTTCCAGATTGCTGAACAGGACTATGGAAAGTTATCACTGGATGATCACTTCTGGGTGGCATCCCACCCCTAAGGGGGATTTGTCAATTGTACTCCTCAGCATGGTTTTGGCTGAAAAGGTAATAACTTGTAAGACAACTTTGCAGATGTTACCTGTTGATACCACGGTGTGAAAATGTAAGTACTGGTCAGCCTGTATATTGCTTGAACTTGCACGGAGTCAAGCACTTATTTCTTTGTACATCTGGTCGAAACCAGCATTTCAGCTGAAGTGGTTCCTGCCCGGTGAAAGAATAATTGAATACAGATTTGTTTGTCTTTTGGAACATCGTTGATTGAGTTCTAATCTAATTTTGGGATCAAAAATCTCTTGGTCTACCAGCCAAGTCACACAGGTTAGCAAGGGCTGCTTCTAGAAACAGCAGAATGCAATGGCAAAGATGATCTCTGAAGCAAGAGCCCAGGCTTATTAGGAGTGCTCCTCCAGAAACTGCCCAATGCAAGTCTGAAGGGACCCTGATTCTTTTTATTTCTTTTACAGGGTAGTTCAGCCTCCTGGAGTCTGAAAGATGGTTGTTAGGTGGTCCTAGGCTGACTAGGATCTCAGCTTGGGCACTTACCAGGTCTGTTGTAGGGTCATCTGTTCTGGACACTTTATAGGAGTATCTGGCTGTGAGCTGAATTCTAAAGCTTTGGAACTCTGGAGTGCCTCAAAACTACGTGGTAGATGAGAAATGAGATACAACGTTTGAGAAGGGTGATTTAGTTCCTGCTTGATGCCTGGCACAGTTCTTTGTTTGTCTACCTTCTACAACAGATTTCTTCCAGGCAGTGCAGAGAAATTCAAAGAATGGAGTGTGTTGCTTTGTCTCGAAGGAGGGCAATTGCTGCTTACTTTGAAATCTGACTTTGAAATCTAAAGGGTGCAAATAGTGCTTTTTGTGAGAGGCTGCAATAATGGGACAGCTGTGACAAAAACTGTGCTATGACAATTTGTTGGCTTTTCAACTTGAAATGTAACTTAAAATAAATGCTTTTAAAAGTTTATGTATTAAATTCTTAGTTTTATCACTGAGCACCTGTTACAGGGCTGCCTCACATATCCTCCCACCTGCTAAGGTTTGGTAGCCTAAAGTCACATATGACTGTGAATTCTCCTTCTTGGGTCCCAATGGACTTTTTCTACAGGATGTGCATGTGGGAAATACAATGCCAGTTGCTGCTTCCATATTTTTTTCTCCTGGTAAAGTACTAGTAGCAGTACAAGTTGATGATGACATTCTGCTACTTTCTGCTGCCACTGAGGACACTAAAGGTTTTGGGATATGAAGGAATGTGACAGGCTGTTCTATGCCAGGGTAATACTGATTAATGTGGTACAAACTTCAGAGCCAGGCACATGGCTCTTCTGACATTTTCAAGGACATTGTACATATCCTTTTTAGCGTTCAGGGTGCCTGTTTCCATTTCCATTTGTTTGCTGTGGGTCCTACAAATTTAGCTAGGACCAGAAATCCTCCAAGTTCAATGATAATATACAAATTTCATTACCCATATTCACATTTTGTTCCAGCCCAGCATTTAAAAGGTAGGCAAGCAGTGACTTTCATTATAATGCAAAATACTAAATACAGAGATTATTTCTGGACATAATATTGAGACTCTAGGGACAGTAACTTTTTGATTCTTGAAATATAAGATGCCTATTTAGGTCATAATTTCATCTTCAATGCTACTTGCTCCTTGTGACAGATTTGAAGGAAGACTCAGCTACTTTTTCAGTGTTGTACTGTACAATACAGTGTGTTTGGTAAGTGATAACCAAAACCACATGCGTTCAGAATTTCTTTCTGTGTTTCCAGTGATGTTAGTGGATTTACATCTTAGTGTGAATGTAGTAGTTACTTGTTTGTATGAAAAATGAATTCCTATTTTAACTTTCAAAGAACAATAGCCTGTAACCTGTTAATGCCTTTTAATACTTTGGTTAAAGGTGTTATATATGAAACCCTAATTGCTTGGTCTTTGCATATTAAGCACCTCAGTTAATTGTATATTAAAAGGTTTTAATTCTACATCTTAAGTATGACCCATCAGCCCAGGTACAAAGTTGTTCAGTTAATTTTCTTAATAGCTCATTAAAAGAGTTACACAGTTCTTAGTTAAAGTTCCCCAATTAATAAAAGTTCCAAAGTTGTCCCTTTTTCATATTTCAAATAATATCTAAACTGTAAGAGTTGTATTTTATAGGCTTTGTCTGTCTTAAAGATGTTTTGAAAGGTTTGTGCTGTAGTTTAATATTTTTGCAGAGACTTTTAGCTTTTAACCTGTTCCTGAGCACAACTCTTAAACCTACGTTTGTAACTGCCAAGAGACCCCGACCGTTATCCTGCAACTCAGCTCCATGGAAACCTGGAATTTTAATGAGACTTTTCCCGCCGTTGGAGCTGATGACATCTCTCCCCCTGACAACCACGAGCCATTGGAGCACTGAGAGCACCTGACCTCGATACCCCACCCCTCAGCCAGGACCATGGGGCTGGACAGTGGGCGCTCATGGGCGAGACCCAGACAGTACAAACTTCAGTGCACAGGACCAGCTGGGGCTGCTCACCTCAGGTTAGCTGGTAGTGGGCTCAGGTGCTGGGTCTGCAGGCCTGACTTCCTCAATGAAAGCATTTTAAACTCTGACTTTGGACTAGCTAAAGTCACCCCAGCACTGTAAGGTGCTCCTGCTTTGAGGTTTTGTGCCCATTTCGGCCACCAGGCTCTCCTATCACTGTGTTCCCGAGATCCTCTAGATAGCTGAGCCACAGGATCCCTAACAAATTTTTGTATTTTAATTGTTTTTTGCTGTTAATTGTTTTTGAATAAAATTATCTTTAATTAAAGAGAAAAGAGTTGTCTTGTTTCTCACAAGGGAAAGTGAGGAGATATAATCATTCACAAGAGTACTTGGCTTGCTGAAATAGGTCAGGTATTACAAACAAACCTCTGAACTGTGCTTCTGCCTCAGAGAACTGAAACAGCAGATCTGAGAGCCAAATGATTAGATTTTCAGGATTCTTCGTGGAAGGATGATGTATAAAGAGACTGTTCTTTGGAATATCACAGACACAAATGTGTTGCTCAAGGTAGGTGACGATCAGAAGCACCAGAAACTTCCATCCCTACCCACTGCCCAGTACTCAGGATGGGACTTACATGTCTCAGTTTGCACATACAAAGGGAATGGGTGGGACTGGTGATCACCTGTTAACTTCAGTGCTACTGAATCCAAGAAGGATGGATCTGGTACTTGATGCTTTTGGTAATAAGAATGCTCTATTGCCTGTGACCTCAAAAGGTTCTAACAGCTGCAACTTTTGAAACTATCCAATTAGTTAGGACTTGATTTATTTCTTTTTGATTTCTGTGAAATTTAGGGATACGTTTGTTTTTAAAGACAGATAGGGTTAGGTACATAATGTTCACAAAAGTGTCCAGGTTCAGAGTCTTGCAGCTTTTATTTGGGGTCAGCAGAGTGTTTTCAAAGTTTCTGTGCCTGTGATGGGTAGGTGTGACTTCAGAGCTTCTGCCTTCAGCTGAGTTGCAAGTGCTGGGCTCCAGCAGTGCTCCTGGGCTGCTCCAGCTATGCTGTAAAATGTTTTGAACCATGGCTCAGCCAGCTGGTAATGATGGCCAGGTTATTTGCCTGCACTGATTATTTAGACCTTATGTGGTGAACTAGTTTAGCTGATCTCTACCTTTATGCATCATTTTGTTTGTAATTACAAGTGCTATTCTCTTAGGCTGCTTGCAGTTTTCTCTTTGTTCTGGTTACACTAAGAAATTCATGGCTTTGGCTGATTTGGTTTCCTCCTTTCCAGAAATCTTCTCCAAACTGTTAATCCAAATGTTAAATTAGGTTGTAGAAGGGAACCTTGACATAGTTTGAGACCTTGTAGCATCAGTATAACTGATAGGTCTAACGAAATTTAAAACTAAAAGATTGTCCAGCAGAGGTGACAACCAGAAAAATATTTTCAGATCATCTTATCAGTGAGCCTGCCAGCCAAAGTGTGTTTTGTGAAAGCCTGGTCTTTTCTGCACTCAGAGATTTTAATGGCCTTAACTCTGATCTCTTTTGCTCATCACTGTTCCTCAACATGAGTGTGTAGGAATCTGTGGAGAGTTTGGAATGTAGAATTCCCAAGCCATTTTTTCTTTTTTTTTTTTTTTCCACTGGGGCCAGGATTGCATTCTAGGTGTCTGCAAAAGAAAAACAAGTAATATAAGGAAGTATAAAAGTATTGAAGAGACCTTCTGGCTGCTGCTTACTACTTGTCCCACAGAATAAAAGCACTACTTTGACTTGCTATAAGAAGACCAAGTGTGGGCTTTTTGAATCTCTTGATGGTTAAGTAAATTATGTGGATGTGGATGTGGATGTGCATGTGTAGATGGCTTATTTAGAATTATATCATGGATTTAATTTAAACTGATCTTCAAAGGGATATCAACAAACTGTTCCATTTGCCAGGGGAAATCACCTTTCATTGTCTTTAAACGAGAATGGTAATTAGGAGGAGGTTTGGGTGAATATTGTTTCTTGGGCTAGCTTGTTACTTTGCTATTCACTGCATTAGCAAAGGGAAATAGCCTTGTCCCCATCTAATCTGAACTCATCAACAAGTGCTCAAAAACACATGTGGCTTGTTAATAAAGCTTATAATTAAAAGGAGAAAGGGAAGGCCTTGCTAGGATTAGCATATAATAGGAGGGGAACATGAGGGTCAGCTTTGGTCCTTGCTGCCTCTTTCCTCCAAGGCCTGAATGGTCTAGTCCTCACTCTGAAGTGCTACTCTCCTTGTAAGGGTTGCTTTTAAGTGTTGTTTGCCCATGCAGTAGAAGAGCAAGTTGAGAACTGCAACCTGAGCAGGTTAAGAGAAAGAAAACTTCTGTGAAGTTGAGTCGCAGGTAGTGATGAAACACCAAGGTTCTTGTTGCCTTAAGTGGATGTTCATAACCAGCAATGTGGAATGGTAAGGGCCAGAATTTAACCTAAAGCCTATGAAGTAATAGAATTTGTCAAAAATGTAGCATTTAAATTTTGACAGTAGCTGAGCAATTAAAGACAGGAGCATCTAATGCCTTTGCATCTCTAAGATCTTTATATTCCTTTTTATACCTTAATAGTGTTGACTCTCCTCCTGGCTACCTTTTTAAGAAAAGCTTCAAATGAATGTATCCCATTTTAGGTGTATATGATACTTGGGTGCTGAAGTTTTGAGATGGTCCAAGGTGGCCTCTGTTGGTAGGGATTTGTAGGGTAAAGAACCAATGCCTTTGCCTTCATTTGATATTTGTGTTCTTAAACATCCCCTGTCTGTTGTCACAGCAGCATAATACATCTCTCTTAAGGAGGAAGTGGGGTTTTAATTTTCTGTGGTTTTAAAGTATGATTATTCATAGGAGAAGGAGACAAGGGGTATTGTGGGCACCTTAACAGACTTGCTTAGCTGTGTTTCTAAGTAGTTTTATCCTTCAAACACAATTCCTCATTCCTGTCAGCAGTGACTGAATCATACACAGAGGAGAAAAGATATTTGACTAGGTGTGGATTTTTACCAGAATGCAGTTTTTGAAGCATTAGTGACATTCTTGAAGTGTGCATACTCAGCATAACATATTCATTCGTGGTTGTCTTCTCGTTCTTTTAGGTAATTAAAGCAATTTATTGGGGCATGAATATGCAACAAATCTAAGTCTCAAAAGATTTTTGTGTGGCTTTTTTTTGTTCTATCTTGATTTTGAAAGTAGTCTGCATTTTTTCCCCATATGCCATTCCAACTACTGGCACATGGTTTTTAGTGTTATAATCTTGCACTGTTTCTTGAATGGCTTTGATTAGAGCTTTGTACTTTTCTAGTGATGGTTATTTCTGTATGTTTCATAAAAATAATAATGATATTAAAAAGAGAGTAACTCCTCCTCCCCAAAATAGCTTTCTTTCTGCCTGATTCTTGTATATACTAGAGGAGATGTATTAGGCATTTAATACACATGGCTTTTAAATCCACATGTATCATAATAGGTGCATTTATAGACAGCAGAACGTTTTGTAAATAACTGTTGGTGTGGGAATTAATGTGGAGATATCTAAGGGTAAGCCATGGGGGTTTTCAACACTAATAACTAAGCAGGAAGTATAAAAATTTCAGATACCTATTAGCTATAGTACTGCAATAATTGTGCAATCAAGACATTTAATTGTTAATGGTGCATGTTTTTTTGTCTTGCATCACCAGACACTTGAAATCCTTGAAAGCACCCATAAATATAGAGCAAGTAAGCAGATTTGCTTCATAGAGGCATTTTAATTCAGGTGGAAGTTTAGAAGTTTATTTGTATTCTGCTTTTGTTGCTCTTGAAAATTGCCAGAGTACTCTGGATAGAAGAGTTTTTGTTGTAAGATTGTGGATTGTAGGTGTTGCACTTTTATAATGTCACCTTGTCAGCATCTACCTGATCCAAAGAGGACTGTGAATATTGTTTACAACCGTTGGGCCACATAATGAATGTCTGATGCCATTTTACACTTGTCTGTCCAGAGTGGGTGCTGTGGTTGCTGAGCTCTTTTGAGGAAGTAGCAGAGGCTGCAGTGGGTCAGGTCCACTGCCAGCAAGAGGCAGAAGACAACTTAATAATGATACTGTCCACACAGATTGGCCCACTGGATGCTTCCAAAGCAGGTGGTAGAGTCTTTGTACTTGAAAGAGAAAACTAGTATGTGAGAACTTTAAATTGGACACATCATTCCCTAGTAAAAACTCAGGGAACACTTAGGGAAACCAAGTAAAATGCAAATTAGAAACCTCTCATTAAATGCAAGCTAGAAGGAGCAGCTTCCCCTTGTATTTGATCAGATTGTGCAGTTTTGATTGAAATGATTTCATTTTGTACTGAGGATTTACCTTTTTATAAATTATGTTTAGTTAACTTAAATGTAATGTGAGATGTCTATCCCTGGTCCCCAGATAACACTGAAATTATACTAGTTACAGTTTGACAAATCTAACAAATCCCTGGTAATTGTTATCTTGGTTGAAATCTAGTTAATAGTGGTATAGCATTACTGTTGTACCTCCTCTGCGAAATTTAATAGTCACCTGGTGACTTTCAGGCAGTAGCTACCTGGTAGGCATATGTGCTACAGTGTAGGCTAGGAATATGCAATTCCCAAACACTCAGCAATATGCTCTTTACTGTGATGTGCAACACTTCTAATAAAGTTTCTCTTGCACAACGAGGCATTGAAAAGAGTGTTTTTCCTTGGGTGATGAGGAAAAAAGGGGGTTAATGGAATCTCAGTGCACCCTGGGGAAGTGTTTCTCTAGACTTTTTGCTTTAATTCTCTGCATGTGGCATGCATATAAATTGGAGAGACCTGGTTTATTTTTTAGTTTTCTATTTCCAGATCCTTGTGAAATGTATACTGTTCCATATGTTTGCAGCATTATGCTTTGCAATGTTGTCTTAGGCTCCTTAAGCAGAATAAGCATCTAGTACTGTTCAGCTGAAGCTAAATTTTTCTACTGAATTTAGCTCTGTCTGTGCTTTGGCTCAGAAAGAGTGTGGAAGTCAGGTTCAAGGGATAAAACATGATGCAACTATTCAATGAAAGGTCAGAATTTCAATTCTCTCATTCTCAATTTTAGAATGAGTCTCAAACAATGCATGCTGATCATCAAGTTCTCTACCAAAACAATGGGTTTGACCTGAACTCATGCAGTATGGGGAAGAAAAGAGAAAGATGAGCATTTGACATGGGTTTCTGATAACTCAAACCATAAGGTCTAAAAGAGTTCTAGCCTATTTTCAGTGCAGGCAGTTGAAATTTTTTGTTTGTAAAGGACTTCCTCAGTCAACCAAAGTTCTGTGTGGGGGGATTTCATTGCAAGCACTGTGCACAACGGTCTGGATAAGCTGCAGGAGAAGTTAGCTTTGGGATATGTATCTGTGGTCAATACAGAACCATGATCCATCTGGACAGATTACTAAAGAAGAAGTGAACAGCAAGAAGGGACTTTTCTTCTCCAGAATCTGTCACTTTCTCTGGCTGCTACTGGCTAGAGGTTTAGTTAGTGACTCATTTATTATAGCTGGCTGCTAGGAGTAAGCCTGTGACCCTCTGGATCTGTTTCAGACTTGGATGTGCCCTTTGGGGTCCTTTCATTAAGGTAGTGTGGCAGAAAGGAATGCGTCTTGTTCCTATGCAATGAAGTCAAGACCACCTGGGAGCCACAGCAGCAACCACAGCACTGCATAATTGCAATACAATAAATAAAGCCTGATAGAAAGTATATGATCTCCCATGACTGTGTTGGTCATTTCTCATCTGATAGTTACTGCACATTCAAACTCTAATCACTGCTACTACAATGTTTTTTTTTTGTTAGGCCACCTAATACTGAATGCATTATCTGGAAGGCTGCCTGCTCTTTTGCCTTGTGTGCTAGCATTTTTTTGAGGTGATGGAAGTTGATTGGTGACAAGCAACCTCTGTTAATGCCTATGTAAAGTTGAGTGCTGGGATACTGATAACAGGGGGAAACACTTTGCAGATAAGCAAGATTTACATTAGGTGGAAGATGGCATAGCATAATTACTCATGAATAGTACCTTTCCCTAAGCAGTTGCACCTGCCCCATTACTAGGTCAGCCCATTTCAGATGTTGGCAGAAGCAGCAGCATCTTTGCAAAAATCCTAATTAGTTTTTGTTTCAGTCCTGATAAATACTAGCCTGAAGTGAAACGACAGGAAGGGAAGAGATGAGCAGTAAATAGAACAATCACTTTGAAAATATCTGGCATTCTTAAAATACAGAAAACCAAAGAAAACTAGTCACAACCTACAGGCAAACCTAACTCATCTCTAACACACATCTAGTTTGGAATTTCATCGTACTTCTGATTGAGGAAAGAAAGACCAATTATCCCAGGAAAACATGGATTGCATTACATATGCATTCACTGCCAAAAGGGGAGAATGCCGATTACTTAACACAAAAGTGCTGAAGCCATTAGTACAGCCTTTTAAGAGTCGAAATAAACATGTGTATTGTATGCCTGTAAATCTCAGTGGACAGCACAACTGGTGTCATATTCCACAGTGGATCCATTAGCAACATAATGTCATCTAACCACAGGCCATGCTAATGGTTTAAATTAGAATGTGTGTGGATTTTTTAATTTATAAAAGACACTAGTGCCTGATTAGAATAACCCACTTCAGCATAAAGCTGCTGCTCTTGTGATACATCACTTCAAGCAATATCAATGTATGGGAAGGTGTGAAACTAGGCTTTCTGAGTATGCAAGGACTAAGAGTTGAACAAAATCAGATGTATCCATGTGGTACTGTATAGCACAGAAAAAAAGGGCTGAGATGCCTTTAAAAACAACTGAGATCTAGTGTGTGGCAGGTGACAAAGGATGTACAATGGCATGTTTGTGCAAATCCATTTTATAGCTGAAGATAATTGCCTCCACTATACGCCAGGCAACAGTGCCCCACTGACAGTAGTGGTGCTAATTGCTTGGGCAGAGAAATTGGCAATTGTCATGAGTCTGATGCAGAAAAGAATCTGTGTAAAGCAAGACTTTAAAAGTCAAAATGATGACCTCAACACAGAAAACAGAAGGACGTGTGAACTTGGGGACTGCTGTTCCTCTTTTTCAGGATTGCTTTAAATGCCTCTGCCAGAGGTATGGAGGCTACTGCTGTGGTTTCAAACCTTTTCAGAGAATGTGGCACTTGTACTATACAGCTTCCCACATAATTCCTCTGTGAAAGCATTTCACCAGACGGCTGTGTTACAGTAGGACACGAGTAAATCATTCTCTCCTATCGAGCTGGAGGGCAGACTGCTGTTCTCGATACTGTATGGCTGACTAATGGTACTGAAAACAGTTCTCACCTTAAAAGCTTCCATATACATAGTATCTGTCAGAAAATGCATGTTTATTTTTCCTCCTCATCCTCTGTATCACTTATGATCCTGAAAATTCATGTTCATTTTAAGCACAATAAATAAGAAGCCGCTTGCAAAACATCTCACGCTGTTGGGTTTTGGTTGAAGGGAGGAATAGAAATAAGCCTCTTCTGATGAGTAGAGAAGCAGGATGGGTATCTTGTGCTTATGAAAGTTGCCTGCAATAGTTCTTATTTCTCTTAAATGAGATGCTAACTTCACCACAGGGTTCGTCCCCTAGGGTACTGTACAGTGCCAGTCAGCTTAGCTGTGATACCTCAGGAGAACTCGTTCTTAGTGCAAAGGCAATTTGATCATGACGAGAGAGGTCTCAATTTAAAATGCAATAGTGCTCTTACCTTGGGCTGGCTGGCCTACTGGAGAACTTGATCAGTGCTCACAAAGTACTTAGTGGACCACATTTCAAGCTTGCTTCACTTCTGCCCCAAGAGACACAGCTTTTCCTTTCTCAGTAAAAACAATGTGCAGTGGCAGTACCTGTTTCCTAAACAGGTGTTCATGGGTCAGTTACTAGAGTGGAACAAACCCATGCTGTGCTCCCACAAATCCAAATTTTTAAATGTCATACCCCTGAGAGAAGGAGGAGAACTATGATCGAGTTTGCTGTATGGAGACGACAGGAGAGGTTCAGACAGAAGGAGAGCAGGTGGAATTGGGGTGGGAAAGTGATCTTCTTTGATCTATATTGGACAACAGAGCAAGACAGCTTTCAAGGGAGTAACTGATATGAGTATTTCTGCAGTGAAATAAGCTCTACAGAAAAATCCTAACTCCTTACTGTACAGCATCCCTCTGTCGCATTTTGTTCCTCTGAAAAGATTTCTGAATTCTGCTGACTATTCACATGTTTTATGTATATATCTATGCATGTTTTAGTAATGCTATTCAAGGGAATATTTTAATTTCCTAGCTATGTGCAGTCAGACCTCCCATACATTACTCTTTATATATGTCCTTCGAGGAAAGCCAGGCATACCTTAGGAATTTGATCTGATGGCTCTAGCTGAAATACTGGCCTCTGACTACAATGAAAGGTGATACTTGCTTCTTTTTAGTGACTTTCTTAAAGCCCAAACCAACTTTCAGATTGTTTGTCTTTTCCCTGAAAGAACCAAAGGAAACAGAAATACTCATTTAGTTCTCTTGAGCACAAGGGACAGGTGCTTTCTATGAGAACATAACAGGGACATTTTAAAAACTACCTGTAGCTGACACCCAGCACTGTGTTATTTCCTTTGGATGGGTTAAGAAGGTTAAATTGCAACCTTTTGCAGAGCTGTGGTACTGTGTCTGTGACTCTTGGCTGTGGGTCTAACTCACAGGCTGACAGGATTGGAGGAGACTTCACCAGACACATGCTGAGCTCAAGTGGTGACATAGTTCTGCCCCTGCCCTTTGAGTCTGTTCCATCAAGTGCTGCCCTGTGCTGTGCCATTTTAGGATTAGCATAGAATCATAGAATATCCGGAGCTTGAAGGAACCCACAAGGATCATCGAGTACAACTCCTGGACCTGGACAGGACAGCCCTAATCAACTTCCCAGTATACACAAGCTGGAAAGGGATACTTTCACAGCCAGCCTTGGTTGCTGCACTGGTAGAGGGCATTTCTAATCATGCTTCTAAGCCTGTTGTGGCTGCTGTTGTCAGGTGTTGAGCTGCAGGCTTTTGCTGCTGAGGTGTTGCAGTTGCCTTTAAGGGCTGCTCCTTCACTAGGGAGCATGACCTTTTCCATCTGAGAAATGTGCAAAATAAAGCAGGAGATAACCAAAATATTAGTAATTCACTAGCATTTCTGATCTTACGAAGGCTCATCACGCTTCACTAGCACCTTGCTTTTGCTGTGACAGGGGAGATCTGTGACTGTGCTGTTTAGATTGGCATGTCTGAAGTCAAAGTTTCAGTGGTTGGATAGAATCTGTGTAGGCCAAATGTGAAGAGACTTGACTGGGTTTGAGCTGTGCAGGGAAATACTGTATTCCTTTTGTGATTTCTTAGCAGTGTTTTTTGAAAGCTCTTGCATAGCCCGCTTTACATGGCCTAAAGCAAATGCCCTGATTTTTGCTGTCTTCATCCTTGAAAGCTTCTGTTAGGGTGAAAGGCCTTTGCATGTGACTTATGTCAATCTCCTTGCTGGTGAGCTAGGTTGCAACCTTGGGAACCAGGAATTTTGTTTTCCAAAACGCTGGGAAATGCAAACATGCAAAAGCTCTATTAGCATCCACTGTGAGAGAGAGTGTTAAGCTAGCTGAATACAAGTAGGGGTTCCCATTTGCTGTTGTTGTTGCGGGATTTATCACATGACTGTGAACAGTCTCATGTAATAGACCTTGTTCCATGATATTACCTACCACATGCACTTTCTGCTTCAGAACCTTACAATCTGCTTGACATTTTCAAAATTACCAAAGGGAGCTGTGCAGGAATTAGACCCCAGTTCCTTGAAATGCTTAAAAAAATTAAATAAGGCAGCAGCACGTTCTGAGGAATACCCAGTCTGTAAGGAACATGTCTGAGCTTTCTGAGAGTCTGACTTCCCATCTTTAAGTGAAGAATTTTCAAGACTTCACTGCACCTTTTCCTGAAGAAGCTAGATTGCTATTAGTAAAGCAGCTAAACGCATTTGCTCTTTCTGGTCTCAGCATATAATCAGTATTCAGTGTTGTTTGGAGCCTTTAACTGAGCCAGAAAATCAGTCTTGCAGTTCACATTTGCATGAGAATGCTTAAGAAATTCACGTTCCTGTTTTTTCTTTAATTCGACGAAAGTTACAATTGAATTTGCATTTTCCCAGTTAAGGAATTTGTTTTCACTTGGGTAGGAAGATAAGATGTCAAAAGCTGTGTTCACAAATGGGAATGCAAAATAAAAATTGGCAGCATGGCATCGTTTGCTCATCATATTTTTCAATATCAGACATTAATGTGTAATGTAACAGAGGTGAAAATAAAACACTCAAAGTGAACATTTGGTATTGAAACATAGTCAAGATAACACTGATCAATCTTTTTGGTAGTTGTCATGCTTTTGCAGATTGTTTGAATATTCCCTCCTCAGGGGGGAAGCTGATCTATTAGGGAAGTTTGGGATAGCTTGTAACAAGAGCAAATGCCAAGTGGTTTTCTTTTGAGAAATTCTAGTCTGCCATTTCTTCCAGTTCTGATCTTTTCATGGGAGTTGTCTTTGAAATGCCTCTGTTGCTTTTCCCACCATGTACAGCTCCAGTGGGAATCCTTGACATGGGATTATTTTAGCTTGGTTATCCACAGCTAGCATTCTTCACACATGAACAGATTCTATAAGAGGCAAATTAAGCATGTATTTGGCTTGAAAAATCAAAATCAGACATTGAAATAAATCTAGAAGGGCAGCAAAATTTTCTTGAAGTTGTTTTCCCCTCTTTAAGAGAGTCATCTTTCATTAGATGTCTTCTTTGGCACGTATGGAAGCAGATATTTGAGGGTCTCTGCCTGGGCAGGGTAACAGCAAGGGGAAGCCAGGACAGCTAGGGGAATTTTGGCTTTGAAACTGCAATGAGATCCCAGCATGGGGTGGGCTTGGTGTATGAAACTGGTGTGTTTCATTGTGTTCACTTGAGGCAAAAGGAAAACTAAGCTTTTGAGAAACTTGGGAAGCTTCAAACCAAATTTTTTTATTGTACTGTGGAATGACTCAGAAGCCTTCAGAGACTTCACTTTCTCATCATTGATGAGATCCCCACTAAGCTCTTCAGGGTTGGGTCGCCTCAGCTACAACTGAGCACAGTAAAATGTGAGATCATCTGTGTTATTTTTGACCATTTATCTTGATGACTTGGCTTCAGTAGTGATATATGGGACTTTCTGTTCCATAGTAGATTCCTTTCAGTATCAGACATGGAGAGCCTTCAGTGCCCTTACTGCAGCTGTCACTGGAGTGCCAACTTAGCAGAGACCTCTCAGTTTCAAATGACGTGATAGATTGCTATGGTGACAGTTCTGCTGTGCAAAGCTGCCAGCAGGGGTGGGTTACACTTAAATGAAATTAATTAAAATAAATTAAACCAGTGCATTGTCTTAGTTTAAGGCTTATTAGTGGTGAAGTAGTTTCCTTTTGAAACCTGATTCTATTGCAAATGGATCCCAAAAATTCTGCAATTATTTTGTGAGGCCTCCTTATGGGGCCGTTTATCATGTTTGTGCTTTCTGTTTTGAGCTAAGGTGCAACTTCAGAAGCATCCCGTGAGTCTTGGATTAATTATCGAAATAGTAAATGATCAAAAATAAATTGTGTTCTTTCCTTTCTAAGTGGGAATTTTCCCTTATAAGTTTCTGTATATAATGATTTCCCTTATCAGAGATCTCTTTATGCAGACAGGAGAGACTGTTTCTTACTTATTTTCTGCTTTTTTCAGACCTTAGCTTATTTATGTGGGTTTTCTTCCCTAGAATTCTGCTGGTATGGTATACCCCTTGTATCGCCCTTCCCCTTAAGTAAGGACACCAGGACTACACAGACCATTTCAAGTCATTCTCTGGCCATTTTCTCAATCTTGCCTTCTATCTCCTGCTTATAGACCTGGCAGTTGGATTATCCATCTGCCATAACCATGGGGAGTTTTTGTTCCCTTTCTGTCTTGTGGTCCTTAGTCGTTCACTCCATGGCACTGTATTTTAGGATTTCATATTCTTCCCCTGTCTTACATCCAACATATTTTATCATGCATTTGGTTTGTTTAACAATCCTTACAATTCAAATGAATCATCTTATTCTGAGATCAAATTCATCTATGTAACAGACACATTGCCATTAACAAGTCTTCCAGTTTCAGTACTGCATGAATCCTACTTGCAAGGATTTAATAATCATCTGAAGGAAAATGACACAGTGTCATTGAACATTTACCACTTGATAGTTTTTTTTTTCTGTGCTCCATTGCTGCAGTATGCTTCTGGCTTATGAGTTGCAAAGGTACTTATTTTTTCTGTATTGCCATGTAAAGCTAAATCAAATATCCTCAAGTCCTCAATGGCTATAGAAAAATATCAGCAATATGACTGTATTTTTTATCTTCCTTTTTCATACCAGTTTCTACTACATTTAAATCAATGTCAAGCGTATCAGCCTAGGCTTTGCCCAGATATCTCTTGGAATTTCACAGAGAGGTGCAAAACATTTCAGAATACATTAGTAGTACCCATTGAAAAAAGACACTACTAATATATGAATAAAGGACTACTGTTCTACTTAAATATCTAAATATCTTTCTTTCTGTATTCTAATCCACCCCATCCACTGAAGAGCTGCCACAAATAAATAGAAAGGACAGAAAGGACCCAACCTCCACCAAAAATAATTCTGAGTGTAAGAGAACTGTAACTGTAGGATGAGTATGGTCTGTCATATATATGTATGATTTCTTTGTTTTGTTTTAAAGGAAAATGACATCAAGTGAGAAAAATATATCCAAAATAATCCTAATCCTCTGTGGTGTACTTGTTTGGCAACACCACTGAAGCATTTGTTGTGGTGCTCTCCCAAATGCTACTATGAAAATGAATTTAGATATATTTGGACTAAGATCTGGTGAAGATGGTCAGGAGGACTATAAATGTCAAAGACCAATGTATTGTGTGTGGTGAAGGGAGGAGGGAGACTGCTGAGGGGTAAGGTGTTCCCTTGCTTTCATTAAAGACCCATGAGAGGAAGCAAACAGAACGTGACTCAGTTTCACAGATGCTGCTCTGTTCCAGAGGACTGAGAATGCCATTTAGAGTACAAAAACAATACAGAGGGGAATGAGTGGGATTATAAACAAGGAGAAAAGATGGAATAAAAAAAATCTGGTCTCTGTGTCTGGAAGGAAAAAACATAAAAGTATGCATTTGTCTACAAACATAGACGTTGTTAGAGGAAAAACTTCAGCAACAGGAATGACCAAGATGATGTCTATCCTCTGGCCAAACTGAAAAGACTGTAGGAGTGGAATATGGCTGGTCATACTGCAATGTTTATGCTGCTGGTTTGTCTATGTGCAGAAGCATACTGTGGCCAGTGGAGCAAGTGTGTTTTCAGGTAAAGTGTAAAATGAACTATGCCCATGAAAAAGGAATTCTTTACTGAGCAGGTCTGTTCTGTATGGAAAGGAGGTGAGACTGTCTCACCTGCCTACACAGGACATTGCTTTTCTGATGCCAGCCATCTGTCCTGCAATTTCAGTTACGCAAAAATCGAGCTCTTGGCCCCAGCTACCAGCTGGCCTGGCCTCTGCAGGTTTCATGAAGGTCCTGTGAGCAGGGAGTCATAGCAGAAATCTGGGGGACACACCAATGGCTGGTGATGCTGCTGCTTGAGGTGCAACAATAAGGTGATGAGGAGTTTCAAGAAAGTGTTACACATAGCTGTAGTAGAACCAAATCCTCTTATTTCCTTTTGATTTGAGCTTCTCTGGATTTTCCCAATGTCCCTTAGAGTCTTTAATGGGAGATATTATGAACATTTTTTCCTTGTTTAACTTTTTTGCTTTCTCCCCTTGTTTCCCTCCATTCCCCCATTCCCCCATGAGTCCTACTCTAACTGTGAATTCTTTGAATAGAAGCTGTTCTGTTATCTTTGATAGCCTTGTCGCCCTTTTTTTTTTTTTAGTGTAAGAATACTTGGGAAAGTTTTGAATGGAGAGAAATGGAAGGTTCTCTCTTAATTACCACCAAATATTTATTTACTCTTCCCTATCAGTGTAAATTCAGATTTCTGAAAATTGTCTAAATAAAAGATTAGTGCAGAGATGGTCAATTTCCATATCCTGTGAGTTGAGTACCCAAAAGGTGCTCATTTGGCGAAGCAGTGCACAAGAACATGAGAAATGAGGGCAGAGAAGAACTGAGGAGCTGATTGCGAATGGGTATCCTGCTGCTTCCCAGGGCTTACAAGGGCAATAAGGGAGGGAGGTAATTGCTTTGCAGCAGGCTCTTGCAGCAGCCTTTGGCTGCTGGTCTCACAGATGCTCTTGGGTCACTTTTCCTTAGAGATACAGATCAGGATTTCCTGTGCTATGGTGTTGCAGAAGTGATTTTCTTCTCTTGTGCTGGGCTGTGTTTTTAAGGGATTTTTAAGGGCTGGATTTGGTCTCCAACAGTGCCTCTACAACCCACCAGATTTGTACTCTGTTTGCTCAGATGCAAGCATGTATGGCATACTAACATACTGCTGCTACATTGCCTATCTTTAAGATTATGGAAAAGCATAAAGTGCTTCAACTAAGACAACTTATTTTTGCTCCCTGTTTTGCCATCTACTGCAAATATATTTGGCGAACCTACTAATCTATGTTGACTGGTCTGCTGTGGGCTGTCTTATCTCTATTTTACTATCTTGTCCATTATGATTTGTTGAATATAATTTTGTTTTGTTATAGCCTAAATTTCAATGAAAATTCTTTACATGTCTGCTCACTCAAAATGAGATTTATTGAGGGTGATAGAAGAACACTTACAATATGCAGTGTACTAAATGAAAATATGCTCATAGTAATTGCATTTGTTTTACATCTGCATTGGTAAAAGGTTGAAAAGAGTTCGAATTAAGGAGAGAAAGCTGCTGAAAAGAGGATGGAATGCAGGTTACGAAGGGATGGAGTAAATTTTCTTTTGCTTTCCTTTGTTTCTTTCAAGACTGAGTATTTTGTCTCCAAGCTGCACAGTACTTAGGGGGTGGGTTTCTTCTGAACCCTTGTTTTTTTGTAATGAAAACTAGTTCAGATGTCAGTCAAGCTCCTGAGGTTTGAGCTTCAAAAAAATAGTTTTGCCTACTCTTGTTTCCAGTCATGTGTCGCTGCTCCCTGAACCGTGAGTAGAGGAAGAGGCTGTGGGGAGAGCAGTGCAACTGCAACAGCATCACGATGCTGCTGGGCAGTGCTAACGAGGAGAAGCTGTGCTACAGTCCTGTCTCAGCCTCTTCCTTCCCTCCCCTACTGCCACATTCCCAGCTCATTTGCTCTCTTATGGTTGTGATAGCTGAAGCAGAGACTGCCTCTTGCTATGTGAGGGTCTGGCACAATGAAATCTTGAAGTGGAGGTAGTGATGTACAATAAAGGAAAAACAGAGTACAGGGGAGCTCTGGCATTGATTCCATCTGGCAGCCCTGGGGCTCAGAGTTTTTCATGATTTTGTAAGATCTTGGTACTTGGAGGCCATGTAATAATGATAATTACGTTTTTCTGTGCCTTGTTGATATACTTTGGTGTATTTATCATTCTTTTCCTCCCCTCCTTCCTTTATGGCTACTGCATGACTGTTACTTGTTATTCTTAAAAGTCTAGTAAATTTTCAGTATAGATGGTAAATTGCAAATGCCCTGCACTTTTGTAAATAATTCAAGATAGGTAAAAAGAGTCTTAACTTTAAAAAAACTAGCCAAAACTACACCACAACCCCTCACAGCCTCTCCCCAACAATATTCTTGCCACTTTGCTTTATTTTTATATAGCACTACCTCATTTAATCCTAAATCTTCACTGTAGCTCTGCCATCTACACAGAAAGGTGGTGTTGTGTGAGATCTGTCAAACGAAACAGAAGCGTGCAAAATGGCCACACTTGGTCACTTCAAAATCATAATCTTTCTCTCTTGCTGTTACATGGTGTTCAGTACCTGGCAACATGCTGTGTTCTGCAGCAGTATCCCTTCCCATGTGTTTCCAGAGTGTCATTCACTGAGTGTAACTGCTGTAAAAACCACATATTTAGAGAAAATAGCATATTTTCAACATAATTCAGGAACTCAGAAAAAGTTGCTTCATTTCTTTTCTTTATTAATAAGCAGTAGACAAAAAAACCTACTTATCTTCAGCTAGGTTAGTTCAGGGTAAATAGTCTCCTTCCTTCCAAGAATAATGTTATTATCAATATTCTCTAGAAACAGGCTTGTTGTGGCTTCTCGCTCCGCTCTGGGGCGGCCTCAGCTCGAGTGCCGGGGGCAGGTCTGGGTGCCCCAGTATAAAAATACATTGAGCTGTTAGAGAGTGACCAGAGGAGGGCCATGAGGATGGTGAAGGGCCTTGAGGGGAAGCTGTGTGAGGAGCAGCTGAGGTCACTTGGTCTGCTCAGCCTGGAGGAGACTGAGGGGAGACCTCCTTGCAGTTACAGCTTCCTCAAGAGGGGAAGAACAGGGGCAGGCATTGATCTCTTCTCTGTGGTGCCCAGTGACAGGACCTGAGGGAATGGCCTGAAGCTGTGTCAGAGCAAATTTAGGTTTGGTATTAGGAAAAAGTTCTTCACCTAGAGGGTGGCTGGGCTCTGGAACAGGCTCCCCAGGGAAATGGTCACAGCACCAAGCCTGACAGAGTTCAAGAAGTGTCCAGACAACGCTCTTGGGCACATGGTGTGACTCTTCCAACTCAGCATATTCTGTGATTATGTGGCTCGAGTCAGCCAAGCCTTGTATTTAAAATGCCTTGTATCTGGTAATCTGTTTAAGAAGTCAACAACCTGATGACATGTAAGGTAAAACCTGCAGAGACTTTGCTTCCATTTCTCAGTCTATTAAAGTGAAAGAATAGAAGGCTTGCAGCCTAAAGTTTAATTAAACAAGTAGATTTTCAGCTAATGTACTGGAGAGAGGAATTGCTGGGTGTAAATTTTAGTAAGAGTTCCCTGTTAGAAAAACAAAACAGAAAACTTAGAGGAAAAAAAAAAACTTAAAGAAAAATAGCTGTCAAATTATTCTGAAAGCCTCTGGTTATATGTCAGTCAGAGGATCTTGCTGCTCATGGCAACCGCCTTTACTGACACAAGATTAGAAGCTGCTTTTTCAACTGTCATCCAGGAGTGTACAAGTAATTGATTTTTAGGTTCAACTGCCAAACTAATAATAACAATAATAATAAAAAAAGACTTATATTGGATAACATGTATGACTTCCTCCTCATCCATATGGAAAACCAAAATTATTTTATGAGAATAAAATATTACATTTTGGTTATTTTTTTCTTAACAGTGAAAAAACAAATTGATAGATTCTCCTTATAGATGTGCTAACTGGTTTCTGTTCTGTTATGGCAAAGGTAGGGAGGTTTAAGCATTTTATAATGGATTTGAATATTTCATAATATTAATTAGCTATACTTTTTTCACATAATGGGTCAAATTTTGAAAGCTGTGTGTGTCTATGTACAGTATCATTCTCAAAGGAGACACTTTGAGCATCTAATAATGTCTGATTACATGTTCATAAGATTCATAAAGGGAAAGACTGTGACGTGGAAGCTGCCTTTGATATTTGAATTATCATTTTCCCTTAAAATAATCAGGTAATTGAAGCCTCTAATGTAACAAAACACAAGTGGAAGTGTATAACTCCCTTTCATCTCCCTGTAGGTAGGTTGATCCAAACACTGTGTTGCGGCAATACAGTGAAATCCAAGGTGACGTTTGTCTTCAGGATGTATTAAGATGCTTTTTTGGAACCAGCAGGGTGTTAGACCTTCACTCTCTCCAGACTGGCACACAGGACTCAGGAATCCCTGTGACTGAAGGTGCTGGTTCAGTTGCAGATACTTGAGTTCATTAACTCCAGTCTTTATAGTTGCTGCTCCCCAGACCCCCATATACACACGTGAACACAGAAAGAAGAATCTCTCACCCAGAAAAACAGAAAAAAAAAATAGAATCTGATAAGAAAATAAGACAGGTTGTGGCAATCAGCAGCAGGGTGTTGACAGAGAAGTGTACAGAGCACTGGTAACATCAGATTGCTTCCTTTTATTCCCTTATCCCCCTCTATTTTCCCACAATTGTTCCCATTCCAAATCACCTAGATCCATCCTTTTCCCTGCTTTCAACTCTTCTCATAAACCTCCCTGAAGTCCTATGTGATCCCCAAATGTCTGCATTATGTAATAAATGTACCCTGCCATTCTGTGTCTGTATTGCTTTATGTGTGTGCAGACCAGCCTTTATCACACAACCTACTGCCATTCTCTTGGCTTATTTTTTTAGTCAGTTCATATACTTAAGGGGGTTATGATGCCTCAAGGGCCATGTGCATCTCTCTACTGTGAAAGTCTAGAGGTTTTTGCTCGGTAGGACTGAGCTGTGTTTCAAGAAAACCATCTCTGGGACTGTCTCGCCTGAGCTTTCCCTGAGACTCTGGTCTAGGAAAGACTGATACGAAGAGGTAACTGAGATTACTGGCAAATGGAAAATATTAATTTATTAGATTAATTAAATATATTTCCAACACTAAACTGGAATTTTGTTCACTTCTGAGCAAAATGTTGAATACTTGTCCTAAGACTGATTTGTTGTTATTGTTAATTTTTAAGCTCAGCTCTGTTATTCAGTTCTTAGTCCTTGTTACTTCTGGTTTCTGTCTATCAGTTGGAGGTGCAAGAAGACCCTGAGATGAATTGCCTCTGTTTTGACAGATCCATCTTCAAACAACTTTGCTGTACATCTTAGTATAACAGAACCTACATTAAACTTAGTCAGTTAATAGTAAAAGTGTTCAGCTACAGATGAAAGGTCTGATGAAAATATTGTGCTGTTTCTAGAAGAATATTTTTTTTTATCCTCTAAAAGGACATCAGTCACTCTGTGGCTTTGACTTAAGTTAGAGCTAATGGGAACCTGTTCTCTGCATTGCACTGGGTTTCCATAAAATAATACTTGTGGAACTCAGTTTCCTTAGTTATTTCTGTTTCCAGCAGTACTGGAGAAAAAAAAAGGAATTTATTTTTGCAGCTACCAAAGTCACCACGCTATAGCTGTAGGGTAATGGGAGTTGCCATGGAGTGAGTCTGTCTATTGACCTTTCTCCTTTCCAGCAGGATTCAGTGAGTGATGTTGGCTATTGCTGTCACCAAGCAGGAGACATAAAACCAAGATATTATTTCAACAATAACCTGGCCCAGGGTAAAGAGTCTTCCTAACCTTTTTGGAAACCTAACTTTCCAGTTGTTATGCTCTTGGAAGTAGCTGTAGATGTTCCCTCTCACAGCAGCTTACCTCTCTGTGCTCTGGCTGTGCTCCAGCCTGGGTGGTTGTGGCTGCAGCCATCTGAGTTGCACACAGAGATGAGGTAATTTTCTGCTTCTGTGCCATCTGCACAGATATATCTGCAAGGAACAAAGACTAGCAAATAGCAAAAAATCAGAAGACCAGGAAAGGGAGAGGAAAACAAGCAGCAAATGTTAATCACTGGGATGGTAGCAAAGCAGTGCTTAAAAATGCTTTTGGGCACATTAGGTTGATTTTTCTCTCAGCTTCACTTCAGATATGGAGGTAATGATTTTTGCAACTTCCTAGATGACTTCAGTACATGCCTTGCAATCTAAGGGAGAAAGATCTTTTATCTTCCTGTGTACCTCAGCTGTGAGACTGGTTTCATAGTAGTTAGCTTACCTTTGTCTGAATAAGCCATGTGTGATAGCGCTGAGAGCACTATTCTTTTCCCTTGCCACATGGCAGTGTTCACACCTCAGCTGTTCCCTGCCTATGCATATTCAGGAGGAAGATGCAAGAGCATGGATTTTTTATTAATATAAAAAAATGTTTTCACTGTCCCTGTGTAAATTTGTACTTTTTTTTGACAGCTACAATTGGATTTTTTAATGTAATCACAGGAATCCAAGGGTAGGAGACTTCAGAAAAATTGAAACCATTGTGAGACTCTCAGTCAAATTCCTAATGATTTCTAGAAACATAAGGTGAAAGAGAGGCTAGTTTTTGCTAAGCGGACATATTTCAGTATGAATTTGACATATGTGAAGGCAAGACTTACATGTTATGTGTAAATGTCTCTCCTAGTGATGGAGATACTATTTAGGGCACAACTGCAATTTCAGATGCAACTGTTTATTTTTGTAAGTTTCTGTTTGGTACGGTGTGTATAATGCCTTTTGTGGTAGGTGACAACCTGTGACTGAGCTTTTCTCAATAAAGGACAGTTTCTATGAGGCACTGGAAGATCTCATCTCCTTGCAGAGGAACTTTAGTAAGTTCCCAAGATTTCTGACCCAAATTGCACGGGCTTCTCTTACACCTTGCCCTTCTTTGCTGACTTTTTTTTTTTTTTTCAGGATTATTTCTGATCATTAACTAACATAAATTCACATTGACTGCTGCTGAGTGCTTATCAAAATGGCCTTGTTCTGTAGAAACAGCACAGAGGAGAGATTCCACTGCCTTTCCCTCTGAAGAAAAAGCATGTATTGTGTAAACCTTTTCTTTATGTTCTGTAGCAAAGGGAGCTCTTAAATATGATATTAACAGAAGCATAACGGATCATCTCCACAGAAGCTGAAAACTGTTTCAGAGAACCTTTCACAAGGCAGAGCTGAGGACTAATGTATGTAGTGCCGTGAGAGCCCCCTGTTGCTAACAGGTATTTTTCAGCAGAGCCTGTCAGCAGCAGATGAGGCTCTCGTCTGTCTGCTTTTACTGTATCTGGAAGGCAGAGCTCCAGGCAGGATGGTGTGTAGATGTGGAAGGGTACAGGTGCTTAACAATGTGAAGCTTGGTGGGGTGTGTGCAGAAGGAACGGAGGAGAAAAACCTGCTGTGTGTATCCCTGTCTTTCCTCCTGAATCTGCCCTATTCTGTCTGAACATCTTCAGTCATAAATACTGCCTTTAAGGTCCTGTGAAAACACAGGCCTTGGGAGAGCTGGATATTTCTTTTCCAGAGGAATTTTATTTTATTTTTTTAAATAAGGAGGAAGATTAGGAATATAGAGCATCTAGGCTGGGGTACACATATGGGCTACACACTGTGGGCATGGACGTGCACACATATGTGGCGCAGGACCACTGGGGCTTCTGTTTCCCCTCCATCTCAAGCAGTGGCAAAGCTTGTCCTTCATCTCAACACCTGAGCAGGCAAGGGTCAGTGTTGCCACCTATGGTATGGGTCTCTAGGTGACCTTTAAAATTCCTTGATGTCTTAGCAGGCTGGCTGCTGGAGACCAATGAGGCCTCCATATAAACTGAGAGTATTTCAGCTGTCCTAACAGGCAATTTCCATTAAATGCTCTGAGTTTGATGAATTGCCCTGCCTTTACTTCCATCAAATGCTTTCTCCTCTGCTCTACCTGGGGGCATTATGTTGTTCATGAAAGTACAAACCGTAAGAGCAGTCCTGTGACAATGGCAGGGTTTGTAAGTGTAGTGTTTGCTGTTTCCTCTGTGGCTAAAGAGGGAATTATTGAAATCCAAAAGTCTGTTTGGCTTCAGTTGCAGTGGCCCTGATTTGGCCTTCAGCCCTGCACCTGTAACTTGTTTCTCTACAGGGCTGAAAGTCAAGTGGTGTCACATGTACAACGTGGAAATGGGAGCAGTTGAATGACTCAGATTTGAATGTGTCTGCTCTTGGTCTAGGGCTCTGCAACATGGAAAACATCTGGGTTTTTTGACAAAGGTGGTTTTAAAAAACCTGGGCATTAAATAAAGATTAATAACAGGGGATGTCTCTGAAAATGTTCTTGTGAGGTCTTCCATTGTTACACTACTGGAATCACATACCTAGCCTTGTGTCCCAATCCTTATTTACAGGAGACTCAAGGGAGCTGGATATTCAGTTCACAATTATTTCCATTATCTAACCCAATTCTGTTATTTCAACATCTTAGACTGCCTTTAAAATTATGTTTCATGTTCTTGTGCCTCTCTTTTGGTGCCAGGGCTAGATTTACAAACTAAAACCTTTGGTCACCAACACTGGGCAGTTAACTAGATATTGTGGACTACCTCAAACTTCCAATTTTAAGTTTCTAATTAATCCAATATCAGGAAAAATTATGTTCCCTAATATTTTAACTTGGTAGAATGATACCACATCACTTGAAATAGCTTACCATACCTGGTGATGAATGGTGTGACTTGAGAGCAGCTCTACCAAGTTTTTTATTTTAGTGGTGAACATATTCCTAAGCATTCTGGGGATGAGTTCTCCCACTCTTTCCAATAGAGGTAAGGAAAAATGAAAGTCAGGGGAGGGTCATTGGCAACTAAGTTACTGTGCCAGGCTGAATGCCCAGACCATTAAATGTGAAAATCCATTAATTGTTTGAGTTTATATTGTATCTTCCTTTCAGACCCAGGACAACATAGTCACAGCAACATAAACAGGTGGATGTACATTGGATCACATAACTTGCAGGCTGTTTCCTGATTTTGTAAATGTGTGATTAATGCCTTCAGTTATTATCTCTAATTGAACAGACACAGGAAGGGCCCTGATAAGCCCCCTGCACAGCTGTTGGGAGGGATGGGGAACTGGCGGGACCGAACCGAATTGCATTTTGTCTTTTGTAAGCGTAATGTGTTGTTGAAGCCTAGGAGAAAAATATGAGTGATTATTGAAATTCTGTTCCAGTAATCTGCTGAGTACTGATGTCTGAGAAGATAGAGGCTGTTTAGCAATTACGCCTTCGTGTTGTCATTAGTGTTAAGTAATGGGACTTTAATATATTTAGTTATTTAGCTCATAATGGTCTATCAGCTTGATATCAAGTACTCAGCATGAAGTCCTCAGCCTTAGTCCTACCTACTCCTCTTCATTTATCAACAAATAGAAGCCTGCAACAGTGTAAATTCAGTACTTATTGCAGGACAGAGGCTGCTTGCAGTCTGTACCTTTACAACCACTGATATATTTGGCATGAGAACTGTTTGAAGGCATGTTTACAGGTAAAAAAATGCAAGTTTTAGAAGAAAACTTCATTTTTTCCTCGCAAAAAGTGGTTTTGATGCAATTCTGGCACTTTTCCATTTGGTAACTCTGGATTGAAATTGTGGTTTTCCTCTACTTCATAAAGCACCCTCTTCTGCCTCTTCCCTGTATTCACACATGCACACTAGTTTTGAAATCTGGAACCAATGTGTCCATTGGAAAAAAAAATCTTTTGAAGACCTCCAGCTGAAGAGATACTGGAGTTTTTATGTAATTTTTTATCTGTGTGTAATGGGGACATAATTTTTCAACCATGTCTCTATGACTTGCTTGTATTTGTAAAGCAATGGCAAGGCTGGAATTAGAAATCATGTCTGCTGAACCTCAGCTCTGCATTTCTAATGCAGCCAGTGCTTCTCCCAAGGTGGGTGCTTTTAAAATGATAGCACAATTACTGAAATCTGAGATGTTATGGAAAAGAAAAATACAGTCTGTTTGAAAAAACCTTGATAGAATGTTGGGGCAGATGGCAGTGGGAGAGAGATGAAAAGCAGTCCCTTGTGCGAATAAAATGCATTCTATTCAGTTCTCTTTGGTTATGGAGCACATTGCACTGAATTTTATAACACAGTGTTATCACATAAAAAGTGTGTGACTAGATGTCTGTGTTGTTGCAGCTGTCTGCACTCAAAAAAGGCAACAACCTTTGTACCTTTTACCACCCATAGGAGTAGAAAGCCCCTGAAAGTGCCATTATTAGCAGGAAGGTTTGGAGCCAGGGACACTCAGCCCATTGGACTGCCAGCTATTGTGGTCAGCCCTACAACTTGTTTGTGACCTCCTTCAATGCTCCCTAGTTCCTAGTTCTTTATGCAACCAATTTAGACAGATCTGTCAGTTCAGAGAGAAGATTTTGAGAGCTGCTGCCACACATCTCCATGGGCAAATTTCAGACTGGGATATTATTTTCATGAAGGATGCTTTCAAAAAACAAATGGGAACAAAAAGGGATCTAAATTTCTTCATGCAAACTGTTTGCTGCTGTACAGCTTCAGTATAAAAGTCAGATGAGACCACACAGATAAGCACAACACAAGAAAGAGCCGCAATCATGAAATCATAGAATCACATCATGTTTTGGATTGGAAGGGACCTTAAAGATCATGTAGTTCCAACCCCTTGCCATGGGCAGGGGCACCTTCCAGGTGGACAAACCCCTGAAAGAGTGCGCAGGAGGCAAGTGTAAAAAGACACAGTTAAAAGCTCAATCACAACATCTTCCCCAGCATGCTAAACATCATGGCTAAAGATGAGCTGGTGGAAAGTATGGAGTTACCTGGTTTTGTTAAACATAAGAGAAAGTGTTTCCCACTGGTAGCAAAAGTGATTATCTCCCAGGTGCTGGAGGAGTGTGGTTCTGCCTCATACTTGAGACTGGTAGTGGGGGCAATGATGGGGCAACACACAACACACTGCTAATCATTATGCAGGGTATCTCCTACTGCACACAGACAGAGGAGAGTACTTGAGACATTCTTCCAAAACACCACCTGCCCTGTGGCTGGCAGAAGTCTTTGATCTCTCTTCCCATTTTGAAGTCATTCATTACCAGAGTGGTATGAAAAAGTCAGTGGTTCACCAAAAAAATAGCTGATTGCTTTGCTTTTAGGCAATTTGAGGCAAGGTCTTAAAAGACAAACCCTGGGAGGTAAGGCAGAAGAAAATAGTTTCTACTGTGAAGGAGGCTTATTAAAAATAGGGAACATGTAAAGAAAATTCACTCTCTAAATATCAGCTGTGCATGTCCAAATTGATTTCATGAATCTATCACCTTTTCTCACCTTTCTCTCCCCTCTGATGAGGTCGCATCTAATAAGTTTCCCACTGTGATCTCAACATTTGGTGAAAAATCTATGGGAAATCCATTCAAGTAGCTGTAATTTGGCATAAAGGCCTTCTGTTAATGAATTGACACTAGAAACATAGCTTTCGTCTCCTGCAGGGTCACTGCTATAAGGAAGTACTTATGCTAAAATCATTCTTTTGTTCAGAAACATGGTCTTGACTGAGGTGCCAGACCCCTGGGAAATCACATTTCTGTGGAGCTCGAACATAATGAGCAACAAGAAAATCCTACTAGCTCAAAAGCCAGGTTGGTGTATTCCTGCTGCACCGACACCCCCAGGTCAGCAGCATTCAGGCAGCATCCATGTGCTCACCTCTGCTGAGATAATTGCTAACCTTGGCAGCTTATTCCATGGTGGGTTGACCCTGTCTGGACACCAGGTGCTTACTGAAGTCTTACTTTGTGGCTCCCCTTCTCACCTGGGCAGGTGAGAGAAAATATAAGGAAAGGCCTCTGGCTTGGGATAGGACAGGAGAGATCAACTCACCAGTTGCTGTCACAGGCAAAACAAATTTGACTTGGGGAAAAATTTATGAACAATCAAATTAGAGTAAGATAATGAGAAATAAAAACTAAATCTTAAAACATCTACACCCTCACCCCTCCGTTCTTCCCAGGCTCATCTTTGCTCCTGATTTTTCTCTTCCTCCTTCTCCCCTCAGTGACACAGGGAGATGGGAATGGAGGCTTCAGTTTCTCGTGTGTTGTCATTGGTGCTTCTTCCTCTTCAGGGGGAGGCTTCCTCATGCATTCCTTGCTCCAGCATGGAGTCCCTCCCATTGGGAGACAGTGCTTTTGGAACTTCTCCAATGTGAATCCTTCCCACAGGCTGCAGTTCTTCATGAACTGCTCCATTATGGGTCACTTCCTGGGGTGCAGTCCCTCAGGAAGAGGCTGCTCCAGCATGGGTCCCCTGTGGGGTCAGCAGTCCTCCCCTCCAGACTGGGCTCCTCTCTCCAGGGAGGCCACAGGTCCAGACAGGAGCCTGCTCCGGTGTAGGCTTCCCACAGGACCACAGTCTCCTGTGGGCATTTTGCCTTCCCTGGTGAGAGGACCCTTACACTGGGTGTTCTGCTCCACTGTGGATGCCCATGGGCTGCAGGATCTGCATTTGGACCATTATCTCTCTTACCATGCAAATTAAATTCCTTGCTGCTGCCATTGGCCAAGAGATCAAATTAGAGTGCTGTCTGCATCCCAGTCCCCCATCAAAAAGATCTCACCACTCAAATTACACCTCCAGCATGATGTTTGTCTCAGTGATTTTACACTAGCAGAAATCATGTAGCAACTTCAACACTGATGTTAAAGTACTGGTGCTGCCCATGTTCCTCAGCTGTGTTTCACCCCAGCTCTGCACTATTCCCCTCATAAGTGCTAAAGTACAACCCCAGGCAGCAGCATCTCTGGGGAAAGCAGAGAGACCTCAGCTGAAAGAACATGGAGGTGGCTCTTCATCAAAATTAATCTGTGGTGTCAATTGTCACATGATATAGTAGTTGCCATTTATTGATGATGAAAACTTTCACTGTTTGATGGGCATTCTTGAGCTTTATTGAAAATAAATTGATTGAAACGTGCTAAATAGAGAAAATGAACATCTGGCTCAAAGTCCTGGAGACCACCAAAAGTTGTCTGTCAGCCACAGACCATGAGGAAGACACCATACCTGCTTGTTAATGGACGCCTAAGGTGATGAGTGGGAGATGGCTTCTGTACAAGAGCATCTATGGCTGTAGGCATGTCCTTGCTCTGACCAGTCCTATGCTTTTTGCTGTTCTTAACCATGTGAATAAGACAGGCCTGCCTAGCTCAAGAAAATTCTCTGCCAAATGTTTTTAGAGGTTATGATTTTACAAGGTCAACAATTTCTTCTTGCTATGCTTGTTATGCATCACGTGCAAATGCAAGTCAAGTTATAGGATCATTTCTAACAAGGAAGAGTTAGAAAAAGTTAACCATTTTTTCTCCCTCAAACTGTGAAAAGGGAAAAATGTGTTATCTGTCCTGATTTGTCATGTTTTTGTTTCTTGCCCTCTCTACTATTTTTTTCTTATTTATAAAAAAACCCCAAACCTAATAATGCTTAACGGGACAGAAAGGGGAGGAGAAAAATTTTATTTTTCTGTCCTTAATCATGGTCTTACATGGTGTTATACTCATCCTTGTTTTGCACAGTTTTGTTCGTTTGTCCTGGGCCACTCAGTTTTACCCAGGGAGGACGTGGTACTGTATTCAAGTGAACTTTGCATTCAGACAGGATTTGAGTTGTTAAGGCCCGTGTAGCAAGCAATGGAAACATTTGCATTTTGTGCTTGGAGCAGTTAGCCAGGAGACACAAAAAGGATGACTCAGTACTGCTGATATTCATCTTCATTGTATTGATCTCACATTTTACTGATAGAGAAAACATGTCCACTGGGTGCTAGTTCTTTTTCAGCCAACCCTAATGGGAAAGACTGGAGAGAAAAATGATTTTTAAATACTTAATTTCTTTAGCAATTAGGTGTTTTGGGCTTTTAAATAGTATAAAAGGTTGTAATTTACAACTTAAATACTGTAGTTTGTGGTTGCTGAGTCAGGAAAATGAGTTCTGTGAAAGATTTAATAGAAGTTGTCAGATGATGGAAAACTTAGTATCTTTATGATTAAAGTGCTCCAAGGTTTGAGTTTTGGTAACTTTATTGTACAAACACCACTAACTGCAGAATCAGGCTGGAGATGGATCATGAAAACACTTGTAGAGCAGAAATCCTATGCCAAAAAATATGTGCATCTAGGGAAAGGAAAACAAGCTGATTTCTTGCCATTATTTAATGATAGAGAAGCAAGCAAGTGGGCATGAACATAAAATAGGAGAACAGTCTTCCTGGAGGACTTTATTAATTCTGTTATTTCCAAACCTAAGCAGAGAAGTTTTGGGCTGGTGCCAGCACCCCAAGGAGAACAATTGTTTACTTTTTCTCCTTATTTTCTGTCTCCACTTTCAGGAGCTCAATGGTCTCTCCAGATTGGGAGATCCCAATTGGCTCTGCAGTCCCACTGATGGGAAGAAAAATAGCAACACTTCTCAGCAGGGGAATGCCTACTCCACAGGCACACAGATTGGTAATTCTGGGAGCTGCCCTGTGGCATATCAGGATAAATGTAGAGAATGATGGCATTTCTTTCAGGCCAAGGTTGATTTCTCAACAAAAAGCATGATAATGCTATGACTGCTGGATATTTGGTAACACAGTTTGTGATAAACTGCTGGAAACACCACACACTTTCATGTTCTGTCTAAAATGTTTGGTGACAGCAAAATTTGGTGACAGCTCACAAGTCTTCCAAAAGATGTACAAACCTCATTTGCTAGGCCAGCACAATATTCATGGCTATCAAACTCAGCACAATTTATACATAATGTAAAGAGATGTATTTTGGCTTCTTTTTTCCCCCCCTCCTCCTTGCTTACTGAGGAGATAGTTTTCCACAGAAATAGAAGTTTTACTTTGCAGTCTGAGATGTTTCTACAAGAAAATGGTGAAGTGGGGAGGCTAAGATCCTTGAGAAGGAGAGTAAATCAAATTCAGGGTGCTGGGAGCTGTGTGAAGTAGTGCTTTGCAAGGATCTGAGCGACTTGACATTGTTATTGTGTGGCAAGACAGATGAGCTTGGATATGTGGACTCAGAAGGGATATATCAGGTGAAGATCAGCTCTGCTGAGGCTCAACAGTGTGGAATGAGATCTAGCTGTGATTTGGAGACATGTTTAGTTTGCTACTCTACCTGCTTTTGTAACAAAGCCAAGAAGCAAGTAATTTTACAACAATATATGTTGTGATATATTAAAGAAAGACTTAAATAAGTTGAGAAACCAAGTTAAACAGAGTTTACAGTATTTAATTTTGTTTAAATGAAAGGGGGTTTGTGCTGATTAAGAAGGCCCGTCAGCGTGGATCTGTTTTCCGTGCAATCGCTTTTCCAAGTCATTTGGAAGTTTTCTGTATCAAGAACTGTGTGGCATATGAGGAGATGATGCATCATCCCAGTCCTGTGGAATCTGAAGTGGCATGAGGCATTTCCACGTGCTCCTGCTGAAAGAGGGAGCAGTGAGTCTGCTGTGTCTCAGGCAGGCCTGGTACAGGAATAGGATTAACATGACTGGTGTGTATTTGGCTCTGCAAAAGGGAATGCAACTTCTTCAGGCAGCAAGGTAAAACAAATAATTTCCATTGAGAAACTGCTTAATAAAAATGAAACAGCATTTTTTTCCTGAACTCTCTCATTCTAGAGGAAAAAAAAAGAAAAAAGAAGCAATTGCTTTCTTGTAAGCACTTCTGTTTTCTGTTACACAGAAGGAAAAAAGATTGAATTCCTAGAATTTCCCATTCAATAGAAACGTTGATTTCTGCCTGCCCTCCTTCCCCTGCCACATAAGGCAGAAGATTATTCTTGAAACTGGTAATAAAGGAGCAGAAATGGAACACTCCGTTGCAGAGAAGAGTGAGACAATTGTGACAATATTGCCATTTAAACATGGATGTTGTCAAAGGGAAGATTTTTTCAGAGGTCTGCTCCTGCAGTTCCTGGTTAGCCACTAATGCTGAAATGTAATCCTGCCTCTTTGCTGTGCTGGGCATGTCTGAAAACTTTGAGCTTTTCATGCATGCAGTTAAATGTGGAGGTACCGTGCCCCTGAAGTCCTGGGGGAGGGACCCTGCAGGGTATGGTGTCTGTCCCTGTCCCCATGTCACATGTGCCCCATGCCTGTTCCTTACTGGTTGGTCTGGGGTGCCCGGGCCCGAGAGAGAGCAGGGTCCCATGATTGGGGTCTGCCTGGGAACTCCAGCCATGCAGCTGGAGGAATAAATCATCTCTGAACATCTATAAAAATATCGCTTCATCTTTCCTTCCAAAGTTCATTGCTGTCTTATGCTTGTTGTAAGGATTCCCCATTACAACAAATGGTGGAGAATGCGGACATTCGATCCCCGAAAACGAATTCTAAAGGTCTGGAGTACACCAATGAGGATTGTGAGTAATTGAACTTTCTTATTGTCTTGGTTTTGGCTGTACTTTCTGACCAGATGGAGAAATCAGAGGAGTTGTGGCTATCTGAGCCACAGAAAAAAATATACTTGGAAGTGAAAGAAATACTAGCGCAACAAAATGCAAAACTGGACCCAGGATATTTAGCACACTTTTTTGACTGGATTTTCAAAAATTTCTTTTATGTCACTAGAGACTTAATTTTTGATGTTGGTTTTCCTGTGACTAGAGGGGATAATTTTTGGAAAGAAATTGATGAGTTGATAATGATTCAGTCAAGAAGTGGAACGGTAGTAGAACTGATCCTAGCATCTTTTGCAATTGAAGATGCTTTCATAAAGCATATACTCGGTCCCAGTAACACAGAGGTGCCTGTAGCTGAGGTGCCTGCAGTGGAGGCGCCCAGCCCCCCTAAAAGCACAAGCCATAGAGCAGACCCCGTCCCTGTATCGGAGTGCACTCCCAAGCAACAGTGGGCAAGAGAGCAACAACAAAGATGCTGGATGCGAGAGTGCATTCCTAGAGGTCTCCGAGGTATTCTTACAGTGAATAAAGAAGGACAAATAGTAGAAATAGTTGCTGAAAAACGCAAAGCGCAAGCCCGGAGAGCAGAGGCATGAGTGGCCAGAGCAGAGGCATGAGCAGCAGAGTGAGCAGCGAGGGCAGCAGCAAGGCCGGTGGCGGCAGAGGCGCGACCTGGCGATGGCCACCCTGCGCCATGTGGTGAGTGACGGTCCGAGCCTGAGCCCCACACTGAGAAAGGCAGCAGTGATTGTGGCAGTCAAGCCGAGTTGGAGACGCACAAGCAGCACGGCAGCGAGAAGGGAACCGCACTGGCTGACAGCCACACAGCCGACAGCAGCAGCAGCGGCAGTGCCAGCGGTACAAAGCTGCACACACGCGAACGCCTCACAGGGCCCGGCCGTGCAGCCGCGCTAAAGCCCGGAAAGCGTGGAGCAGCTGCACGGTGCTCCAGAGGAGAAGTGAGCACAGCGCCAAGCAGCAGTGCAGAGGTGGCCGAAGGCGGAGCAGCTGGCAGGGTCAGTGTGCAGCAGCACGGCCCAACCGGACCCATGCGGCCCCAAATGCGATCTCAAGGAGTCCAGACCCTGCGACAGGAACGTGCTGGTGGCCCCAGCCCTGGTGGTCCCTGCTGTGGCAGCTCTGACACGAGAGTGAACAATAACAAAAGTGAAAGCAAGAAAGAAGGAACTCGGAAAAATGAAAAGGTTATCGCAGCTAGGGTTTTTGGAACTGTAAAATGGTATAACGTAAAGAAAAATTATGGTTTCTTATTGAAAAATGATACAGGAGAAAGTATTTTTGTCCATAAATCTGCTATTGTGAAAAATAACTCCAAAAGTAATGTTCCAAGCTTGGAAGAAGGAGAAAGAGTAGAATTTAAAATTGTGCAAGGAAGGAAGGGCCCACAGGCAGCATGCGTTACAGGCCCTGGGGGTGTCCCTGTCAAAGGTAGTAGATATGCTGGACAATATCCCCATAAACCCTATCCTTTCCCCTATTCCACCTTCCCCTTTTATCCCATGCCCCTTTATCCCCCATATACGCCCAGCCCAAATTTCCCTTTCTGGCTCCCCTCACAAAACCAGGCTTTTCCATTCACCATGAATCCCTTTGCAGTGCCAATGGGGGGGATGAAAAGGAGGGAGGGAAGAAATTAACTGTCATTTTCTAAGATTCCAACAGGTACAGAAATGAAAAAACCTCTCCTGACTCAGTTTCCATCTGAAGTGTGCTCAAGTCCTGTCTCCCTTCTGATGCTCCAAAGAAAATCTCTTTGGACATTTCGAGACTCAAGATAGTGGCTTCCTTCCTTTTGAAATTGTTTTGTTGTTTATCCAACTGTTTCCAATGTTCTTTATTTAAAAAAAAAGGGTGAATTGTGGGGGTACCTCTCCCCTGAAGTCCCGGGGGGAGGAACCTTGCAGGGTACAGGTCTGTCCCTGTCCCCATGTCATGTGTGCCCCATACCTGTTCCTGATTGGTTGTTTTGGGGTGCCCGAGCCTGGGAAGAGAGCAGGGTCCCATGACTGGGGTCTGCCTGGGAACTCCAGCCATGCAGCTGGAGGAATAAATCATCTCTGAACATCTAAAGAAATATCACTTCATCTTTCCTTCCAAAATTCATCGCTATCTTATACTTGTTGTAAAGATTCTGCATTACAACAGTTAAAGGTGAATTACACTTTTTTGAAATGCTGCTTGGAGTCATGGGTGCTGAGAGCTTTTCAGAAGCCTGGGCTAAAACTGTTGAAAAAACTTAATTTTGACTTGGGAAAGGAATTATCAATGGAGGGAATAAACTGAGATAAAGGTAAGATAATAGTGAATGGAACAAGTCATACATGGCAAAGAGCAATTCACTGAGTTAATGCTTGCTTTGTCAATGGGTATGTTTTATAGGGCTGGGAGCAGGGCTGAGATCTAGAGAAGGCCAGAAAAATACTTCTTAGATCTGGAGATGTTCCCTCTGCATATTAGAAGCGAGGAAAGACAGGATAAGAAGCTGATGGATATGGATATGGATATCTTTTAAAGTAATGAGTTCAGGAAGAGGCAGAAAAGAATTTGGCTCTGATCTGAAGTGGGTTGGACACAGACCTGGGGATATAGCCAGAGGAAAAGAATGATGTTTCTCCAAGTCCAAGGATGCCCCATATGGATGTGGTAGGGACAGAACACCCTCTCTGGGCTGAGTTTGATATCTGTGAATATTGTGCTGGCCTAGCAAATGAGGTTTGTACATTTTTTGGAAGACTTTTGAGCTCCTTTACTGTCATGGCCTATCTGCAGTGTCTGGTCATCCTACTCATTGACTGAGTCCAGGGAAGAGAGATGGAGACTCAAGGTTTACTTGTTGTCTGCAGTGAGGTATTGACTTCCTTGCAGGATACCTCAGTGTTTTTTCCTCCCTAGTGCAGATATGAACTCTGAAATTTGTATGAATATGAACCTCTTTTAGCTTAGCATTTGTGCAGGCAGTTTCTCCATAGATAAATCAGAGGCTCCTATTGCTCAGATATCTTAAATGGTAATATCTTAACACTGCAAGGTAATAACATTCTCCTGCTATAATTTCTCTAGCCCATTAGTTTGAAGAGTGATTTACACTTGGTGGAATTAGGAGAGTTGTCCAGCCCATACAGGATGGTGTGGTTAAAGCAGTACAAGTATGTCTGTAATGCAGCTCTCTATGGTGGATTCTCATCAGCTCTGAATGAGATGGAGGTCAAACCAGGAGAGGTTCAGGACTTGCTTTGAGATCCTACTTTATATTGGTGATACTCCTGCTTAAAAATATTGAACAAAAATAACAACTCTTTGAAGTTATCTTGCTTAAATAAATACAGAATGTGCAACAGCAGTGGCAGTATTGCAGATATACCAGCGGTAGTCAGGATTTGGTTTAATCCAGCCACCCACCCTGAGCAGGGCCAACAGCACCTTCAGACCAGGTTTCTCAGGACTCTTTTCAGCACAAGGGCAGATTTCTGACTGCTCTGAGCAAGCTGTTCCAATGCTTTATTATATCTCAAATCAAATCAGAAAATAGCCAAAAGGCAAAAACAATTTCTTGTTTGCTGATTTTGTTGTTTTGGTGGTTATTTATTTGTTTTTTATGTAAACCAGCCCCTCTCCCTATTTTTTTTTTTGGTATGTTTTTGTGGCTGGAGGGTGTAAAATCCCCTTATCTATCTTATTTTATTCACATTTTTTAGAGCCAAAGAGCAGTGGAGGGGAAAAAAAGCATAGGGAGGAAATTTCAGTTTCTTTCTTTTAAGTCCTTTTCTATCTGCGCAGAGGATAGAGCAGGACTGGAGATCACCTGCTGCTTCTGACAAAATCCTTTGGGATTTGAAGATGTGAGAGTAGAGTCTATTTCTGATCTTTGTTGCTTTCAACAGCAAAGGCAGCTCTTGGAACTGAAGGACTGAAGCTCAATCCTTGATTGTATTGAAAAAGATGCACTTTACTTTCTCATATCAAACCCATTCCTAACAGAAGCTGTAGCCCAGCCAGGTTGCCGCTGAGGGTGTAGGCAAGCGTATCTCCAGGAAACAAATGTGTTTTGGTAGAGTGCTGTTGTATGGTAGCCAAAAATGCACCTCTGAATTGCTAGGTTCCTTCTTCTGAGCCAAAACGTTACTGCGTTGACTACCATCAGAGCTGTGCTCAGCCACACCCTCCTTCCACTGAATGAGTATTTAAAATCTGCGTTTGTATAGGACAGCTTTTATGCTGCTGCTGGAAAAGTGAGGTGTCGGGAGAGGTCACTGGAAGGACTTTAACCAGGCTCCCAAAGCTGAGCTGCCATAGACTATGCTAACAAAAATAAGGAAGAAATCAAAACCAAGCAGTTGCATTCCAGCTTTTTGTACAGAAGGAGATGCAGAGGTGAGCAAACCAGTGTTTGCCAAGTGAGAAAAAGGACACTGACTGGCAAGGAGAAATGTTACTTGGTGGTTTGAGGGACAAGCCAGTGGAATAAACCCAAAGCACTACCTATTCATCAGAACAGGACAACATGGAAATTAATTTGTAGCTGGCATTTTCCAATGATAGGTGTCTTTAAACTTAGTGATAATGCCTGCAATTTTTTCCAGACAACTGAAACACCTTGCCTTTGCCTCTGCACTTTCTGCAAGATCTGTGTGAAGCCCGGTGATGACAGGCAGACTGTTAATTTCAGTCATCAGCCCAAGTGTGGCAGCAGTAATCAAAAATGGATGCTTAGAGTAAGGAGACTAACAAAGCAGTAAGAGCAAATATTGGCAAGTATTAGCATATTGTTAGTATCCTTGCTGTTATACAGTGGAATGTGAGTTCCAGCCGGTGTGAGAGAAAGTTTAGAGCTCTGCTGGAAAAAGTCATAAAACTGTAATGGAAATTTTGGGTCCCAGCTGTTCAGGGAACAGCTTGAACCTTCTGATAAGCTGAATGACAGTGGGATTGGGATGCCTGACATGTTAGATTCCTTGAAAAATCCCATCCTAAGAAGTTGCTTTCTCCTTTGCATCAATTCAGCAGGTAGTCTTGGGTGTGTTCTTCCTCTGCTCTCACCAGTAGGAACTTTGCCGTGTGCTCTGTGTCTCTGCTGTCACTCTGCCAGTTTTATTTGTCAGGTTTGTTTTATATTCTGCAAATGCTGAACTGATTCATTTGGCAGATTTATGGATTTGCCTCGCACCAGTTGTGGTTTAATATGGAAAATAAAGAAGCGAATTTCAAGTACCACATGTTCTACCATCTCTGCCAGTAAAAGAGTATATGGAGGGACAGAGCAAATCTCAACTGATACCCATTTTTCATTGCCTGTCTGTTTAATCAGGAGGCCAAAGGTTCTTTTGATTCACCCCAAAGGGACAATCAAAGTTCACAGACGTTAAGTATTGATTTAATTTACTGGATTCAGAGATACTCTTGGAAAATGTAGTCAGATCCTCTCATGTATTTAGCACCCAATATTGGATAACTCCTTTATACATCATTGCTACATTAAAAAACATTCTTAAGAACATGAGTTTGCCAGAAATGTTCTAAGGGGTTATAGAGGTGTTATATCACTTTTACAGAAGAAAAATTCAGAGTTAACTTAAGTTCTAATTTTTTGCTTTGGGTATGAAAATATTGAGCTGTTGTACATTTCTCTCCTCTGTCCCCTGTACAGCTGTGGATGTACAAGTGTTATGATCCAACTTTAAGATTCTTAGAAATGCCTCTGCCAGAATTAAGCTGCAAATGAGACCATATGCCAGTGACAATAGTAAGGGTTTTATTTGATGGTAAATATGAGAGAGAGAAAAAGAAAGAAAGAAGTAGAAAATAGGTAGGGGGGACAGAAAGAGTGACAGGGACAGAACAAGGAAAATATCACCACTCCATGGATCCCAACGATGTTCACTGATCCTCTTCAGCCAGTCCTCTTGGCAGTGAAGGTCCACCCAAAAGGCACAGAGTCTGATGGGTCTATATGCTCAGGATGGGTAGGGATGTCGTGGCATGTCCCCCTGGAGCTGGGGGATGCAGCCTCTCACAGCAGGCTCTGGGTCTGTTGCATCCCGTGCAGTCCTGTGGGGCCAAGCCTCTCACGGGAAAGTCCCGTGGATGTGCCCTGTGGGGTGGGGGGCTCCACAGCTGGGCCAGTTTGTGTAATGGAGGATGGGTGTTTATTGCCTCTCACCAGAGGTTGCACCATGCACTCAACACCTCGTCCCCCCTCGGCTGGAGGAGTCTGTGTAACCCTGGCTTCTGTGAGCTGTGCTCTCCCCCCACCCCAAACTCACACGGGGATAGTTGCAGCTGGTGGCTTTGGCCTTTTGTGGATGCATACCTTTCCCTCAGCCTGAGAAGATGGAACAACGGTTTCCCTTTATCTAATCAACAGTTTGACTTTCAGTTCAAAGTCCCACTCTTCAGGGAGGCTTCTTTGTTTGTAGCTTCCTTATAATGAGCAAAACTTTAAATCAGTGTTTGAGGCATGAACTATTTTCAATCTCTGACAACAAGAAAACAGAAGGCTTGTTCAAGGTTTGGAAAAGATCACTGCAGTAGAGCAGACTGATTTCACAACAGCTTACAGAGTTTCAAAAAAATTTGAGAATTTATGCTTGTTTTGAAAACCAGGAACTTCTGAATGTTTTCATGATACTGCTTAGCATCAATAGCTGAACCTTCAACTTATAGGTCTTTCTAATAAGAAGAGAAAAGATGACCTAGATCTGAGAGGTCTTTCTTTGTCAAAAGGAAGAAAATTTCATTGAGGCATCTGGAATATGATGTGTGTTTTGAAAAAGAGTTCCTGGAGAAACCCTTGTCTTAGCAAAAAGTATTCCAACCAGCTCTCCTTGTAGCCCATTATATATAAGAGCAGATCTAGAAATTATTTCAGAAAAGATGTGATGTGCATGTCTTGCCCAGCTGTCAGTGTACTAACAGAAACTGTGCAGACAATACAAATAATAAAATACACAAATCTGCTCTTGCAAATAACATTTCCAAGTTGCATCTGCAAACCTAATTTTTTATGTTAGTTGAAAAGGATGATGACTTTGGAATATTTACATAGTGAGCTATGCTAATTGTCTCTCCTCAGATGCTGTAAGGTCAAATTTGGAGGTTGCAACTCAGACACTATCACTGAAAAGAAGAACACCTAATATTTCATTACTGGGAGCTTCTTTGGTTCATCTAAACTAGAGTAAAATAACTACTTTGATTTGCTAGTGTAGTAAACCTGTCTTGCACTGGCATAAATTAGAATGTCAGATGTGAAACAGTAAAGTGAGGATTAAAGATCTGGATTTCTACATGGAAAGTATACACTGTAGCAAAAATATACTATAGTTGAATCTGGGGGTTACAGTAAGAGATTGTTCTCACACCAGGTTTTAATTAGGGGAGTATCAAGCCTGAGAAACTCCACTGAATTTTTCAGTTTTGGTGTACTGTATTTCAGCAGAATTTCATCAGCCATGGCTTGTATCTGTAATGTATAAACCTGCTGTAGTTAAACCTGCAGTGCTAAAGGGTCTGACATGAAGGAGATATTTACAATACACAGAAATATTTAAAAGTCCTTCGAATGAGAAGTGAGATGGAAGTTCTCACTTGCTACTATAGGTTCATGTCAGTAGAGGTTATGAAATGTTTTCTTCTGCTTCTCCAAATCCCTTCCTGTAGTTTTTTCTTTTAATTTTGACAAACTCATTGCTCTTCTGAACCTACCATCTGTCAGGTAGAATTGTCCTATTTTTGCAAAGAAGGAATGCAAATTGTTGAAAGTGCTTGAGAACTGCTTAAACACCATTGATTATAGACAGAAAAGGTGCAGCTTTCTTTGGCCTCTGATGTTTGGACTCCTTTATGGATGATGTGGAGCTAAAGCATCTGTTGACACTCAACCAAGTGATTGCTCAGAGAAAGGCTCCGAGGGATCTTACTGAAATCAAAAGGAGGGATGCAGCATTTGTGTGGATATCAGGGAAACATCTCCTGCATGTGGCAGTAACAAACTTTTGACACCTGCCACTGACTTCAGTTTTAAGTGCTGTGCTGCAGGGGCAGAAATGCCTGGAGAAATTTTGCTATTTTGCTTAAATTTCCACTTTTCCCCACTTTTCCCATGTCTCTGTGCTGAGTGCCATGGGGACCCAGGTTTCTGGTTGGGCTCCTTCCAGCACACAGGATAGGTGATTCTTCAATCTTAGTCTTTGCCCAGGCATGGTTACTGAAGAGCATTGGATCCAATGTATATGACCCTGCTGCTGCTCCATTTTCTTCAAGTGGTTTCATCTCAGAACCCTGAACATGTCCCCAGGTCCCTCCCCAGCTGCTGCACTTTTTCTTCTCATGAGGCATCCAGCAAAGGAAGCTACCATATTTTTTTTCTCCTGGAGAGCAGACACGGGGCTCTAGAAAACATTCATCAGGTACAGAACCTGAGGAGAAAGCTGTGAAAGGGGACTCTGACTAGCAAGACTGGTGCAGAGTAGGAACTACTTGGAAAAAGACAGCCCAGGCAGAGATTAATGAGGAAGAGGTAAGTATGGATGTGTAGGTGAGTGGCTGTTGTAAAAAAACGATCACAGGAAGAGCAGAGGTGCTGAACAAGTAGGTAAAATTGCCTGAGACCACCTCTTCTTTACTGAATGGGAAATGTGGTTGTGACAAGGAACTTGCAAGGAAACCATCTAATACGATACAGAAATATGGAGAAAGAGCGCCTAATTGTGCCCAAGTGCCTACTCAAGCCAGGGTCCTGCTGCTGCTAGAGTATAAGACAACTGGATTTATCACTATTGTTAATCAATTTCTCTTTACTATTAATCTATCTCTATTTACTATCTCTGCTTACTAAATCTATTTACAGTATGTCTGTCATCTTTCCCTCACTCAAAGAAATGTATAAAGAATAACCCTGGACTTAAGGAGAATCACGGAGGTATTATTTGAGACTGTCACAGTCCCAGCCACCAGTTTCTTGTGCAGCTTTGTGGCTGAAGGCCTCTCCTGAAACCATCTTATGAATCTGTTCACCTTTCCAGACTTGTGGTTTTGTTTGCACAGTAAACTAAATTAGTTTTTTAAACAAAGTAGTCATAAATAGAAGCTAAATTAAAACTAATCTCGGATGATATTCTTGGTGGACCTAGCCTCCTGAGGCAATGTGCTGTGAAGAAGCCTGCCATTTTTCAGATGCATTGTGGCAGCTTCATGCTTCACATGACAAAGACCTGCTGTCAGCTACAACTTCAACTGGCCTGTATGCGAGGTTAATGGAGATAATCAAGGTTGGGGGAGAAGGAAGAGTGGGTGGGTGAGTTGCCTAAAACTAAAGGTAAGGTGAAAGGAGAAGCTTTGCTTGCTTGTTTGTTTGTTTGTTTGTTTGTTTGGAGAGATTCTCAACATCGATCATCATTGATCTCTGTTCCCTTAAAATCAGGGATAAAACACCCAGAGACTGCCTGCCCTTCTGAGTTTTAGTATGCAGCCCACCTGCACACAGCCCTTTTTCTGCAGGAGCTGGCTGTACAGTCTGTCTTGATTAGATCCTGTAGCTTTGGCATTATTTCAAATTCTTCTGATACCCATCTTGTCAAATCTGTCAATTCTTTCTTAAAATACTAACAAAACACAGAGGACAAGGTAATGTGCTAGCCTGGTATTTAAAGCTTTCTTTGTTTCGATTTGCTATTACCTCTTATTTTTCTCCCTGTGAGGGATACAAAAGAGAATGAATAGATACCAGATCAACAATCAAATTACAATGCTTGCTTTTTAGCAGTCCATGCTGTCATGATTCACTGTAATCAACTGCGGTGCTCCCAGTGCAGGAAAGGAATTGAGATAACTTGATAAGGCACCTCTACTGTATTCAGGCTTCATCTGGCCCAAGCTTTTGCTTTGTTAATACTTCAGGTTGCACTAGGATGTAACCTTCTTAAAAGAGGTCAGTTGAGGATGAATTCTCATGGGTTCAGTTTCATCACATGACTGTAGTGCATAAAGATGTGTAATCTTTTTTAGTACAGTTGTTCCATTGAGAGGCTTCAAGTTAAGCATTTGTTATTTTTCATTCTTCTTGGGAATAATGGATAATTTATCTGACTTTGAGTGATTATAATCAGCAAAGGAATAATATTAAAGAACATCATTATGGCCTTCCATGTTACTGTTGATTGTGTGTGTTTGTAGAGGAGCCTTTGGTGAGGTCAGACCATGCACACAGTGTTTGTCCTGACCATGTGTTGTGGTGGTGGAAGTGAAATACAGATGTAAAGACCGAGTGAGAAAGCTGCAGTGGCTCTGGGTGGCTAAGTGACCCGGACTGGTTATATATTTGTACATGAAAAATGCTTTATTGGGCCTGAACTTTTGCACAAGGGGCAACACCAGTGAAACAGCAATAGGACTTGCTCCCAGCAGTTGTGTTAATACAAGGACTCAGTCCTGCAGAATCCATATAAACTCCTTGGTTTCTGGACTCTACAGCTCTTTAGGAGGCTGAGGGTTTGTGTTGCCTCCTTTCTATATCATGTATTTTATGGAGAGGGAAAGGAAGGGCCTCACCTGGCTTCTCTTTACCTGAATGCATCAAAAGCTTTCCTCCTTTTTGTTCATCCCTCCTAAAGTGTGGATATATGCAGGGATGAACTAGCAGTGAAAAGCCTGTGGTGGTTTGTTCTATGACTGGGAAGAGCAAGAGGTTTTACAACTCGGATGACATTTCGGTGCTCGTGTGAAAGAAGCAGCGTAGCTTTAAGAGCCCATGAGCCCCTATTAAGTGTCTTATTTTTTACATACATCATAAATAAAACTTCAAAGCTTTGAAAGTGAGGAAGGGGAATGAAAGCACATTTTCCCATTCACTAGAAGTGTTTCTGCCTGCCAGAACCATTTACTAAATCTGCTAAACAGCTGTGTTAAGGTGTTTATCCCACCAAGACAGTTCATAGCTGTGGGCATTCAGGGATATAGAAACGAATTCAGGCTATGCCAAGCATACAGGACAATGTTTCTGAGCATGACACAATGCAGTGGCTCATCTGCATAATCCCTCCACCCTGCTTGAGATGGAGAATGGAAAAGCAGTAGATACTGTATGTCAACCCTGACAGCTTTATTATAACTAGAGAGTCTGTTCTTCTGGTCTTGCTGCTTTCTTCTTGCCAGCATTCAGCCTGTAGGGAGAGGGCTGCATTGCCCCCTTTGGGGAGTTGGGAAAACCTGGAAGGATGGCAAGGATGCAGAGATTTCCATTTATGCTCTCCCACACTGTGTCTGAAGACGCAGCAGGTTGTCACTCTGCGGATACATTGAAGAGAGCACATGTGGCTGTATGGGCTGGCCTGTGAGAGGTAGAGTGCACAGTGGCTGAACAGAGGAAGGCAGGGGCAGGTTTCCAAACCTGCCAGCTCTTATTTAGGCATGTCTATAAAGTGGCTAGATTTTCAATAGGCTACTGATCTCAGCAGTAGTTGCTGGGTGCTGAGGCCTTCTGAAAATTTGGCTTCTTGACAGTACGATGCATCACTTAATTGGAAAGATTTCTTTCGGCACCCTGTGAATAATCTGTTCTGTTTGAGTGTAAATAATATCTCTAATATTTCCTTTTTGGCTTTTGTGGAATATCATGGGTTTTTTTTTTCCCCGAAAAAGCAAAGAGAGACTCTCTCTATTTATTAAAGTTGGGTGAATAATTTTCAATGAATAATTTATTCAGGGAATCAAATCTGTTTCTGCTTGCAAAAATTTCCTCTCTTCAATTACTTACTCGAATGCATGTGACAAAATTTTTTACTGGTTCTCTCTTCAACCCCCCACATCCCCCATGCATCCCTTCTCATGGAGTTGGGACAAGTTCAGTTTGGGACCTTGTTGCTCAAACATGTTGAGTAATGTGGCAGCAGCTTCTTGGGAAAGTAATCACGTGCATCTGTCATGTAGGCATTTAAAATGGTGTTGGTTCTAATAAGCATTTGGGGCAGTATGAATCAATTTTTCATGCTTTTCAGAAAGTATCAGATGACAAACGCTATAAAAGTGTTCCTCTGTGGTGCAATAACGTTGTGTCCACTAGGCAGAATTTTAAAATTTTTATACAATCCCACTGAGAGTTGCTCAGCACCTGAATGCAAACATTACATCCAGCAGATAGCTCATTTGTTTTGGAAGCATTTGTCTTGGTGCTGTAGTTGGACATCCAAATCAAGGCTTGCAGGTACCTGTATCCACACTATTCCCAGCTTGCTACATGTCCTTATCCCTGGTTTCTTTGGTTTGGTTTGTGTAGTTCTTCTACACAGATTGCAAAGCTTTCACAACAGGGACTCTCGCTCACCCAGCAAATCTGCAGGAGGCAGAGCAACGAGATGGAGTCACTCCCATGCCCTGCTTCTTGATGGCATGACAGCAGATGCAGTCCTGTGGGCTTCAGGTGCAGGATCAGACTTAACAATGTTTCCAACTCCTTTAATTTCACTGAGCTGCTTAGGGAATAAAGTGCAAGGTGTCTAGTTGCAGAATTATTTGAAAGACTGAGGTGAGATACTTTGTAGAGATAATTCACACCTCCTACTGTAGCTGGCAAAGGGGACGTCTCCATCAGAGGCTGACATGAAACTGGCAGACTGACTGAATGTTCTGGGGCACCCTCCAGCAGCCTAATCAGTTGAATAATTTTGGCACCTAACTTAAGAGCATAAAATGAGATGGTGTGAGTATTTGTGTTCAATATAATCTCAAGAAAAGTGTTTGGAAGTCCAACCTAAATCTCTTTCCCAGTCAGTGGGATGAAGGCTTTAAAAAGGCAATTGAGTCATGGTTGGGCAAAGACTGAGCTCTCTGATACTGATATATAGGTCCTGTCTGAATTTGTACGTGATCAGTGCAGCACTGTCCCAGATTTCAGGGCACCTACGCAGTTAATGTTGGCACCATGTCTCCAGCATAGATGAAAATCAAATTACTCAGAGTGTAAAGGCTCCATGGACACCTGGAGAATATCTTAGATTTGCCTTAATTTTTAAACAAAATTTAAGCCTTACAGAAATTATGTCAAGGTTAATTTGCTTTAGTGTTCTTTTGTCTGCTTGAACCAGTTGCCTGTTCTTGTCCATCTGTGCTGTCTTGTTGCTAGCAGGAGACTGGGTGTTTTTGAGGATCACTCTCCTCCAGGGGCCACTTCTGGGGCTGCAGGAACTGAGAAAGACTCTTAATCTGCATTTACTGCAGCACCCCTGGACCTGCAACACTCTTCTTTAATAGAAAAATCTTTGTCAGAGAAACTAAACAATGAACTTTATGCAAGCATCTTCCATAAATTACTGCTAACTAAATCAATAGCAAGCCTAGCCTGCTACTCTTAGCTTATTTCCTTCTCTCTATGCATGAGCATACCTGCTAACTGCACAAATAGCACAGACCAGTGCAGGGTGTTCCTAGAATGAAAGCCACAAGCAACTTGTGCAGTGTGTCCATCAATGAGTGAGATCAGCCTTGTAGTGAGAGGAGAGCATGAAAAGGGCATTCTGGAAGATGCTGGATCAGATGATGTGTCCCACCATATTTCCCAAAGCAGTCTGCCCTTCGACTTCCCCTTTCAAATTGTTACAAAGGATTTAACTTGAACAAAGAGCTACAGTATATGCAAGGTGACAGAATAAATTGGTTTAAGTAAGGCATCCTGTGTTGCTCTTAAATTTCCTCATGAATTTTGGACGGTGGCTGGCTGATATCAAAGTCCATCATGTGCTTTGCCTGTTAGCAAAAGTCTTGTGGAGGCTGAAGCAGTGGCTTATGTGTGGCCAAATGACTGTGCCCATGCCTCTTAGCCAGACCAGACTCCATGCCTGTCTTCTGAGACTGTTAATTGTTCCCTGAATTCCAGCAGAATGATAAATCAGAGGCTTCTCTAACATGAAAAGTGTTTTGATTCAGAAGTATTGAGGCCCCTGTAAAAGAGGAATAATGTTGATCTAAAATCATCACATTTCACAGAAGATAATTTATGACATGTTATGCCTTTGGGGGAAAAAACCTGAAAAGGAAAGTAATTCCTGAAGGAGAAAGATAATATGTTTCTGATAAGCTAAATTAGTCACAAGTTGGGGAAAATGTATGGTAAAACATGAAAGTATGTTCTTATGAAATCATTCTGTAGGATTTTTTAGAATATTTTTTCTTTTCCAGATCACTTCTGTGCATGTTTTCCTGTATAAGGGATTGCTAGTGTTTATAAAATGTTGTAATCTAATTGCTTGCTATGTCTTTTCCAGCTATTTCAAGTAATTCATAGAGAGAAAGGTGCCTTTCTAAATGTTGCCTTTTGTAGGAAGTGAAAAATGTATAGTCAGAGATACCAAAGCCAACACAGTAAACTTAAAAATCATGGCAGAAACTTGATTCTAATCAGATAAAATGCTTCTTAGATCCCCTATAAAAAAAGCCCCAAGGGTGCAAACTACATTTTTATGAGATGGTTCCCCAAACACCAGTTTTGTAACTGCATATAATCTAAATGTGCATTTCCATAGACTTTCTGCAGCAATTTGTGTAAGGCTTATTGTATCACACAGATACAATACTAAAAACAACATTTTGGTTAGAAAGTACTCACAGGGCAGCAAAAGAGAAGGGACCTGTGGGAAATCCTATTTATTTGCATTTGGTGTTTGCATTTCTTGCTGTAAATGTTAAATACATGCCTCCTGTTTCAGATTGCACGAGCCCTTCATTTGGGTTTTCCAGCACCATCTGTAGTCAACAGACTACAAAATAGGAGAGGCAATGCTCTGGCTGTAGTAATAGCTAAATCAAGTTTTGTTGTCATTTTTACACACACATTACATAGGTGCATAAAATCAGGTGCCAGGTTCTCTGCCAGCAGTATTTACCAATAGGTAGTTGTGGAACATGGGGGACTATCAGGTATGAGGAATTTGTCCGTGGAAGAAGCTACTGAACTAAATGAACTAACAGCAGGAAACACTCTTGCTACCCCAGGCAAGAAAACAGCTAGAAGCTGAAAGACACTCCATCTATTTTTTTATTTTAAATTTAAATCCTGGGGGAATTGCTGTATGGAGCAGCCCAGGTTTGTGAGTATTTTAGTTAAAACCCAAAACCTGCACTACATGATTTAATAACACTGATCAGTATTAGTGCAGAGCACTGAATGCTGTGTTGGTACCTGAACCAGCAGAAGGTGAACACAGGTTTTTGTCCTTCTGGTCTGGGATATGCATCTTTTAATCTTTTACAGGCTTTAAAAGAAAGCCAATGTTTTGTTTAAAGCAACAAAATGCTTGACTCTGGCATGGAAATGAGAGGCGAATGATGATGAGATTCACAAGGCATCAAAAACCTGAGAAATTTTTGGCTAACTTTCATAAATTGTCTCATGAGCACTCTGGATGTGCCTGCACTAGACAGAATTAAAAAAAGTATTTCCAATATTTTTGAGACCAAAAAACTCAAAAAAATCTTCCCCTCATCTCACAATTAATTTAAATAATCAACAAAAAAACCAAGCCAAAAAATAATTAAGCAAAAGGAGATAGAAATCTCTTACAGAATTGGTTCTGCCAGAAATATATTTGTTGTAATATCCCACTAGTGGCCAGTAAAGGAAATGGAAAGTGAAAATCATGCCAAGATTACATATTCACAGCTCTGCCTACTCTGTTCTCAGTGCCCAGAAGCATGAAGGCCTGAAACAACATCATTTTTAACATTAAACTAACTCTTGTCATGTGGAAGTAGAATATGAGCTAGATCCAAGATATATATAGCCCTTCTGCTACAGAAGGTTGGATTCTAATTATCAAACTTGTAGGGCAGGCAGCAAGAAGCCTCTGCTGCTGATAAGAAGACTGACCCTTAGTGTATTTCTAGTGGTTTAGGTGCCTAGTTGTCCCAAATAAGAAAAAATAAAGTAGGGAGCAAGCCCTCTGCCTTACAGAGCTACAGATGCAGTGCACACCTGTTATTTAAAGCAAAAACCAGCATGTGATTTTTGGCTTGCCAAGAGCTGGGGAAGGCATAGCAAATGGCAGGGTACTCTGGATAGGTCTGAAATTGTCACAGGACCTGGCATCTCCTGCCATGGTCCATCTGGTATGGGAAGCAAAGGCTCTGTAGTGGGAACTCCAGAGTAGTGGTGGTTTAGGGGAGTGGTCCTGCTCACCTGTGGATGAGTCAAGACTCCCTGTAGTAAAATCCAAGAGTGAAGTTTGTTTATTTACTGCACCATCAGGGCCCTGAATGAGCTATTACAGTCTATAAGGGAAATGTGCATTTATTTAGGCAATTTTTTAAAAACTGATTTTTGATCCAGAACATGGAAAAAGCTCCTAAGGAACCAGCTATGTAAATCCTTTTTTATCTGCATAAACACTCTTTTTATTCTCTCTGTATCTAACTTTCATGTGATAGTATGAAGGATGAATGATGATTAGCTGGAATCAGTGCTTGGGAAAGAAGGAGAACAGAGAAATGGATTCTCTATCATATATTTTCTGATGAGACTTCAGTAATTAAACACTTTACAAGCAGGATAATAACCAGTAGCCTTTCCTTGTTATGGTATTTATTCTGGCTCTGACATTCAGGTTGGCCCAGTCACGTCACCTCCATTTCCTCATCTGTACAGTGGTAATAAAAGTACTGACCTTCTTAATAATATCTCTCAGAGATGGAAAGAGAGGAGATGCTCTGTAAGATCTACATAATTATTGTTAACTTCAAGCTCTGACCAGTTCTCTTGGAGCCAATGGGAATGCTCACATGGGGAGCTAGTTACAGTACTGGGAGCCACTGATGGCTGCAAATCATGGAAAACCGGCCTTCTGATGGATCATAAGTCTGCTTCTGGAAAACTGTTTTTGCTTTCCATATGGGCTGGGACTTTCAGTGATGCTTTAACAAGTTATATGCCTGGGAATTAGAAGCATAACTCTTCCAGGGATTTTGAAATCCCTTGCAAGGAAGCAGGGGCTTGCTCTTGGAGTTGCAGTCTAAAATTGCAAACAAGCACATAAAAAAACCCCAAACCAAAACAAAAAAATCCCAGAGGAAGTTGTAGAAGGATAGAGGGAATAATCTTAAGTTATTTTGGAAATGGACACTTTACTGGAAATGAAAGTGAAAATTCAAAAAACTGCTGTCAATAGAAAAGAAAACCTGGCTTTGCTATTCTAATAGGAGTGTAAACATTTTATATGAAAATGGACACTGCAGGGTAGGGGGTGGGGTGGAATCTGAAGTACAAAGCACATGGGAATATTCATGATTCTTTTTTGCTTAGCTGAGTCTGTCTTCAGTTTTTATTTGGATGGACTGAAATACCAAAATAAGTAACCTGATTTTCAACAGTGCTTTGAGCAGTCTTCTTTAAAGAGAAAACAAGTGATTGTAGCTACCTACTGTGGAAAAAACCTCAGCCAGTTCTTTTCATTGATGCCACTTGCTTTGTTTTAGTTATGTTAGTACCAGAGAATCCTCTCACTTGAGCCATGATTTCTCTTCCTTCTCTTCCAATCTAAGTGGGTAATATCCATATGCAAATTTGCTAGAAAGGTCTCTTGGCAAATACGGGGGGGAAAAATCCAGCAAAACTTCTTAGCAACAGCTGGGAAGAACATCAAGAAGGAATCTTTCTTTCTCAGCCTTGGAAACGTGCTGGCATTCATATCTCTGCTCAGTGCTTGCTGGAGCTGTGTGCTTATTAGTGCTCTTAGAGTGCAGACAAACCCCACTGATTCAATATCTATGCTTGCCCCACATCCTTCGTCCATATTTTAATCCAGAAGTCTCCAGTGGTGCATGCTATAGTACTGATCCAAAGATCAGGAAAGTTAGTAAAGACATGCAAGGTGACAGCAAGGACTTGTCCCTTGTCCCTCAACGTCCCTAAATCCCTGTGCTACATCCCTCTTATCAAAGCATTGAACTGATTCAGACTGTCTTTGCACTTAATATTTCAAATGCCTGCTACCTGTGTGTGGTCTGGGCAGAGACGATGTCCTCTGGCCTTTTTTGGGAACTGCTGGAAAAAGTGGTTTGCATTTGCAGGCATGTGATACCCTGTTCTTTATTTGCTCTTGACATCAGTATGGTAAAGGGACATTGAGGAGCTTATCACTAGAAGCAGGCTGCAATGAGGACAACCATGGCAGGTCTTTTTCCAGCATGAAATATGAAAAGTGTGTTCCTCTTTTATGCAGAAAAACTCAGCAAGATCGCCCATGTAATTACTGGAAATCAGCAATCTGTCTCCTGTCATTCAATTTAACCCATGTAAACTTGCCATGTGCAATGGATACACTCTGTGGGTGTAATTTCAGAGAAGGAATGGTCCATCTGGTTTATGCAAATGCTGCTTTAAAGGAGGATGACTGACAGTTTCTTTCCAGGCACAGAGTGCAGCAGACAGGCTGGAAGATGGTTACTTACCAGCTTGGATACAAAAAATCTCTATATCAAGCGTGCTGTCAAAGTAAGGGAAGCTGTTGATATTATTGGCAGAAGCAGGCAAATAGGCAGTGGGAATGTTGTGGCTGAGTAGGTAAGCCAGTGCTCACCTCTTCTGGATGGACAGTGATTTTTGTAGATAGCTCTAATATGTAAAACCTGCAGTAGCATTTGAGGATGTGCCTTACAGCAGAAGTGATCCAAAGGGGTCATAAAAATTAGGAGTGATCATAAGTACAGCTGCATCCTCATTTCCTCTCCTGAATATGTTGCTTCTGTTCTGATCTAGCTGTTCCGGTATTCCTTTTCAAAATAATTAAATGACAATCACACCTGTTTTTCTTATTCAAAGTTCCAAAACCTACTGCTAAGTATGTTGTCTAGCATATTTGTCTGCTTAATTTGTACCTAGAGATGCTTTTCCTCTTTGAGATTTCAGATTACTGATCTGTAGAAAATGGGCAGTTTGCCTTTACATTATATGAATAGCAGAGTAGGATCCTGTCACCGATGAAAGTGCTATATTTATGACTCATTATAATCCATTCATTGCTTCACAGACCCAGAGCCCTCCAGGGAATACCACAAACCCACATAATTTTCCCAAATGCTCCATTTCACGTTTGGATCTTTGGTTTAGCTGACAGATACAGAAAAAGGAAGAAAAAGGTGCAGGAAGGCAGGGAGTCCATGCAATTGTGCATGTACAGATGCTCAGGAGGGATAGCAGGAATTTCAGTTCAGAGCTGTCCCTGTCATGCTCCTGGTCCCCATTCCTTCTGATGCTGTAACCACCATGAGGAGCGGAGGGGGTGAACTTCAGGAGCTGAGAGAGGTCAGCATGCCTTTAATGGTTGCAGGCCCATTGTGGTAGGCGAATGTTGGCACCACAAGCCTCGTTGGAACAGGGTAACAGAGTGGCAACACAGATCTTTACACGTTGGGATGCCATCCAGAGGGACCTGAACAAGCCTGAGAAATGGGCCTGTGTACACCTCATGACGCTGAACAGGGCCGAGTGCAGGGCGCTGCTGCAAGGGGATCGGGACAACCCTCGGTACCAACACGGCCTGGGGGATGAACAGATCGAGAGCTGCCCTGCTGAGAAGCACTTGGGAGTGCTGAGGGATAAAAAGCTGGACAGGACCCGACAGTGTGTGCTCCAGCCCAGAAAGCCAGTTATATCCTGGGCTGCAGCAAAAGCAGCATGGCCAGCAGGGTGAGAGAGGGGATTCTGCCCCTCTGCTCTGGTGAGACTCCACTGGTGTGCTGCATCCAGCTCTGGGGTCCCCAGCACAACAATGATGTGGACACTTACAGACTGAGTCCAGTGGAGGGCCACATAAATGAGCAGAGACCTGGAGCACCTCTCCTATGAGGAAAGGCTGAGAGAGTTGTGGTTGTCCAGTCTGGAAAAGAGAAGGTTGCAGGAAGACCTTATAGCAGCCTTGCAGTACCTAGAGGGAGCACAAAAGAAAGCTGTCAAACTTTTTACAAGGTTGTGTAGGGATAGGACAAGGAGTAGTGACTTTAAACTGAAAGAGAGTAGATTCAGGCTGTAAATAAAGAAGAAAATTTTTTTACAATGAGGGTGGTAAGGCACTGGAACATGTTGCCAAAAGAAGTGGAGGATGACCCATCCTGGAAGTGTTCAAGGGCCAGATTGGATGAGGTTCTGAGCAACCTGATTTAGTTGAAGGTGTTCCTGCTCATTGCAATGGGATTGGGTTAGATGATCTTTAAAGATCCCTTCCAATCCCACCTATTCTATGATCTTGCTGCAGAAAGGAGCTCAAAGTCCTGTGCAGGAAAGCTACACTGCTGTGTTTTCACAGTGCTGCCTGCCAGTCCTTGGAAGAGCATGGAATTGCAACTTCTTGTATTTATTCTGCAGTGCCCAAAAAAATGCACTGATCTGGTGTTACCTAGTGGATTTCCTGGCTAGGAATGTATAGCTCCCAGATAGGTACTATCAAATCTTTGTGCAGACAGAGTGTTTTGGGCAAAGGTGACCTAGACCAGGCAGTTTGGTTGTGCCTTGCAGATAATCTGATTGCCACTGTAGTGCACAGCTCTCTGATGGCTATGCTCAGTCCGTGTGCTGGTGTGGTGTCTGCACATTGGTGTTGGGACTGAGTAGCTCAGCTGCAGGAGAGGAGGGCTGGCTTTGAGAGTTGCTCGTGTCTGAAAGTTCTTTTCTGGCTTGGTTTTACAGAATCAATATCTCTCACTCTCCTTGGCATGGGAAATAGCTCCTGAGCCATACTTACCTTGCTCAGGTTCAGGAAGCTCTGCAGTGGTATGGGGAGTATTTTTAAAAATTCTGATGGCGTTATTCTGTGTATTAACATGCCTTTTCATTTGTAGTTCATGTGTAGTATTTCCAGAGCTGTCCATTTCTTGGTGGAAATCTGACTGATGCCAGCCCTGCTGTGTCAGTAACTCTCTGAATGCCTTCATCAAAGGGGATGTGATTGTGGATGTTTGCAGTGGGGAGTGTGGGTGTCTCTGTTAACTGGAGAGGCCTTCATTGGAATTGAAGTGTCACCTCTCTCAGTGGGGCAGACAAGGACAACAGAGGTAGCAAGATGCAAGAGGCCAAACTTGGGCCTTTGAGGAGATAAACATAGATTGGGGTAAATGAGTGAGGGGTTCAGATTTTTTACTTCAACATACAAAATCTATTTCTTGACTTTTCTAACATGATTTGCAATCCCATTGCCTGGTTTTGTATGAGGTCTGAAGAATTTCTTGCCATTTCTCCTTTGATAACTTTCACAATTATTGTACCTGCTTCTCAATTCCTCTCCTCTTTTTCCCTCAAAACCTTGTTTTTTCTAGCCAAGAGGAGACAGTGGGTCACTGATCACTTTGTGCTACCTTTTAACTTTCTGCTGTTTCTCAATGGAGCACTTCACAGGAATGTGCTCCATTTCATTCTTGCACCGTGAAATACTGTCAGGCTGTGTGCAATGATTAGGGCAAAGAAGAGGAAAACATCATAACTCTTTCTTTCTCTAGGAAGTTCATTGAAAAGTAGCAGGGATTCTGTATCTGCCAGAAATGAAGGTGGCATTGGGTACCTGGGGAGTACTCTGCTGTCTGGAGCAAAGTGAGTCTGCATGAAGGACTTGAGTCCTGTTTGCCTAGACTCTCACTGAGGTGGGATTGCCCTTAAACCTGGCAGCTTTTGAGAGCAAAACAGGTCTTCTAATGGCAATTCAAACTCAGTGGCTCCACAGGTTTCCCTGGAAAGTCACCTGCTTTTTTTAAAAAAAAAGTCTTAAAATGATTGATTTGATCTGGGAAAGATTTGATTTAGAGAGCTGCTCAGGAATTCAGGACACTTATGCACTGAGTAAGTATGGATTTAATGGCTTAATTTAAAGCATCCAAGTTTTAAAACGTTAGACTTGAGGTAGTAATATTTCGTACGAGTACTTACAAGTGCTTAAAATCAATCAGGACCCGTCCCTCGGCTCTGCAGGCCGGGTGGTGGGTGCTGTCCATGTGCGTGCAGATGGTGCTCAGCCCCAAACCCAGGGACAGCCATGATGGTAACGGAGCTGTGGCAGCCACGCGCTGCTGGCTGATGCCTCCGACCAGTGCGCTTGTACGCCGAAATCGGGGAGGCCTCTCTGAAATGCTGCTGCCTCCGGGGAATCACAACTGCAGTTATACCTATGGCAAGTGAGGCTGTTGAATCAAAAATTCCTCATCCTAATATTCTCCGCTTGGCCAGCTTTATGCATTGTGATCACTATATGGGAAAGCTTTTAGACGTGTGCTTAACCAGACATTTTCAGTGAGGGCATGCTGGAGTTCCTTTCATCAACTCTGCAGTTCTCATAAAAGTGAAAGCATGTAGATATGTACTTGTATGCTTGAGTTTTGAGAGTAGCAGTCCATTCTATTTTAATCCTACTTAAACTGTGAGCAGAAAAGCCTCCAAGCAGCATGACTGCCCAAGTTCTTATTTGCACTTTTGATGCCTCAGTGACTGCAGATGTACTCAGACCTCTTTTTGTAGCATTTGCATTGGCTGGCATAGGTACATAAGATTTTGGCTAATATAGAAATGCGTAATATAAATTAAGTGGGACTTCCTGGGTAGGAGGCATAATATCTAAATATTTTCAAGAAGAATTTTGATAAGCAACATTGAATAAAATCCCTGCAGTGCTGTTTCTCTGCCTTTCAAAACACGGCTAGGAAAAAAAATCTGATTTAAAAAAACCTGATAATGCCTGGTTCCTATTCATCTTAATTTTGCAGTATTTTATTTAAAGCATTTTAATATACTTTTCTTAGGCAAAATGCGAAGACATGGTTGAAAATGGTTATGCTTAACTGAACAATCCTGAGAAATTAACCTGAAAAATAAGGATATTGGCTTTTTCTTGGGCAGGTTTGAAATGATGTGATTTTGTGAGGTGGTGAGGGCTAGGATTTCTCAAAAGAAGCAGTTGTTCACAGTAAATCATGGTCACTGTTGATCTCCCTGGGTTGTTTCGTGACTGTATTAATAGGAGTTGTCATTGTTTCAAACATTAATTTCTTCTCTTAAGCACAAGCTTAAACTTATTTACTTCAGGCAATTTCTTTCAGAGAAAACCTTTCCTGCATTAAACAAGCTTATATCAGATGACCAAAATTACACACTAAATCATGGTGAGTCCAAAATAATTTAATCCAGCAAAACCACAGAAAGAAAACACTGAGTTTTTAAAATGTGGGGCTATTTTGGAAATAAAACATGAAATGCAACTTCAGCAAGAATTTGAAGTTTTCAATCCTCAGCAGAGGAGTCCACTTCCTTGCAGGACTGAGGATGTGGGTAGTGCCCCTATGAGAGTAGATTTGGAGGGGTCATCAAGAAGCAGATTGTTTATATGCTGGTAGCAGCAATGAGTATGGCAGAGTGCGGTGGGTCCTTCTGACTCTACAACTCTGTCCCCTGCAGCTTTTCTGTTGTCTTCTAGAGATGGGATTAAACTCATACACATACAGCTTCTTGCTCTTTGAGCACTAACTTGGGCCTCTCGCCATCCTGTCCAGCTGTTTCCAACAACTGCATGAAAACAGTATTTTTGAGGTGTCCATCTTTCTGCCAAATGTAAGTAACTTGAAGGCAAAGTTTAGAAGTTCTGATCAAGGATTACTAGACCAGAACAAAGAGACCATGCCTCCAGTTTCTTTAAGGAAGCACAGTATTGCCAGCTAGAGAGAAGTACTCTCTCTTGAAGCAATCTGGTTTTATAAACACATTGCTGAAGTTTCCCTAAAAACTAAACCATCCTTAGAAAATGAGATTCTGTGTTGGCATATGCCAACATATTTCTGACGAGCTCAGCTAACTGACTACCCTTCTGGAGTTATTTAGCCTTTTTCAAATTAGATTTTTAATTAGAATCTCGATGGCATTGAGTTTTGGCAACTTGATAGCAGGAGTAACCACATCTTCTTTAAGGAAACAGCTTTCCAAGTGACATAACCCTCTGTGAGAGAGAGTGGGGAGGAGGTGGGAACAGCCTTTCCCATAGTATCCCAGAAAGAAAACAGCTTCATGGATTAGGAGCTTAATTAGGACTGAAATCCATAGCAATAAGTGGGGAACAAATATAGTTAATTTGATTAAGCCTCAGAGTGAATGAGTTGCACACTGCATTGATTACTTTAAAGCAAATAACAAAGGCAAGGCCGTTTACTTTATGGTACTATTACTGCAAATGAAATCAGTATCAAGCAGGTTGCTGGGGAGTGTAGCTAAGACAACCTCATAACCTCATCTGCTGATAAATGAATCTTGGCTAATCAGTAGACTCAGCATGGAGGCTACTCCAGCAGACTGTAAGTGAGTCACAGCAAGGTAGGTACCCTCCTAAACAAGAAGGCTAAGAAATAAACAGGCCTTGGATAGATGGTAAAGGTCACGCAGTCTCTGTGTTTGAGAGCGTTCCTCAGAAAAATACAACTGCTCTCCCAGGGAGGGCAAGAAGGAATGATATTGATTGTGCACAATGCAAGAGAGCAACTTGTAGGACTTTATAGGGGTATTTACATCAACAGATAGACACCAGAATAACCTGTTTAAAACAAAATGCTGGCAAGTTTTGCTGCTGACACGAGAAGGGAGTGTTTCATAGCACAGCAGGAGAACTGAGGAGCAGTCTCTCCAATGGTTCTTCACAATATCAGCTCTCTCTTACAACTCCCCATGGTTCTCTGTAGGGCTGCCTGGATAGAGATATCTGCCATTGCCTCTGCAGGTGGTGTTACCCAGAAGAGAAAGAGGGGCAGTTCTTCCCCTTCCCCCCCTGCTCCATGTGATACACTGAGTCTGCACATACTGAGTGGGAGAGAAACCAGCACGCTGGTTTGCTTAAAGTTTGCATTGACCAGTCAGATGCTGTGCCAGGAGTAGTCTGTGGCAAGAGCGAGGGGAGCACTTCTCCTAAGCTCCTTTTTTTGAGGAGGGCACTTCAGTACCACCACCAAAAGGGTGGTCCTTAACATACCTAGTTGGTCTTTAACTAGCACCAGGCAGATCCTGACTGCACAGCATTCCCTGGGGAGGTAAGCACTCCATGGGAAGCTGGTGGGTGTGTGGGGGTGATCTGTCCTTGTAGAGATTTCTGCACTTGGTATTAGCACTGGAGAAACAGCTGCCCTCCCACCCACTACAGATAATTTTATTGCTCCCGCATCTCTGAAAGTGGGATACTCAATTGCTTGAAATTTGGAGACAGAAATTCTTCAAAAGCCCCTGCATCTGTTCTCAGTCCAGGCAAGCACTCTCCAGAGGCCAACTTCCCATAGGCCATAATGCATAATGTGGATGAAACCTCTTGAATTATTGATCTTGCAGAGGCATATAATTGTAGCTTACACAGTGTGTTTACTCTCAGTGCTTTGATTTATCAGATCTTATAATAATGTTCTCACTTTTGGCACTTGTAAAATGCAACTGGCTTGCAGTTTAATAAATATTGACTTCTAGCCATTTGCTGCTTTGTGATTATTTCTCCTAAAGAACAAACTGAGTGCTTCCTTTATTCAGATCCACTGCAAATGGTGTAGGAATGGAACACTTTTAATATTGCACTTTCCCACCAGGGAAAGACTTGACTCAGTTGTGACCTTCCCATGCTTGTAGGATCAGGGCTCTGTTTCTCAAGTTGATGTGCACTTGAAGGTATTTGTGGTCACCCTAAGGGTTAGCAGGCATGTCTCTTCCCTACAGAGAACCCCTTTTCCCAGCCATTTTTTTTTTTTTGTTCATTACTTTTAACAAATTAAGATGCTTCAAGTTCCTCTGATTAGAACGAGGAGATTCCCTGTGCTTTACCTGGTAGATTTTGTGTTCAGCCCTCTCATCACTGAATTATTGGTGTGTGCAGCACACTGGGCCAGGGCTCCCCAGAGAGGGGAGAAGAGTCCAAGTGGGTATTTACTCTAAGCAAGACATGTAAACCAGCCCTATCTTCCAGCAGCTGGAGAGCCATTTTCTGCTACTGACATACCAATGTTTGCCACATATCTTGAACAGCTTTTTAGGTCATTTGCATTCTCTAACGTGAGCTGCTCATTTTCTAGTTTGCATCTCTGCAGTTTCTCTCTCTTAAGTGTTGTCATAAATCCACAGTCCTTCTATGACTGACACTAATATTAAATGGAATACATGGTGGAAACATGCAGCAACTGACAGTCATGAAACCTTTCCAAGAAATGGCAAATGCTCATCTTTTCAGTGTAAAACCAAGAGGATATTGAGTTTTTATCATTTGAGGGGCTCCTGCTGTCCTAGAGGCTTTTTTTTCTGGGTTGAAGACTCTTTGCGTTCAGTGGAATCCAGACTCACAGTGGGAGCTTGTCAGTCACACTGCTTGTAGCTCAACAAACTAGAGGGCAGAGAAAAAACCATAGACGATATCCTGGGTTCACAGCCTGATTAAATGACCTTCCCTTGGCTTTCACAGCAGGTCCATTGCAGATCCATACAATGAATCTACTTTTCTTGGTTCAGTCCCATATTATGACCTACAAGCTCACCTGTCCACAGCCGTCAGCACAGGAGTCAGAATGAAGACTAACAATTTTAGCCAAGCCAGCAGAATCGCACACTGTTCTAGGCTACATTTGCAATGCTGCCAGCATTCAGTTCCCTGGATGTCTTTCTGTTAATTGACAGTAATACCAGAACAGTCAGTTCAAGGAAAAATTACTTGTTCTGTCCTTTTTGTGGAGAATCCTCTATCTGTTTGGTTGGTAGATGCTGCGAGACTGCTCTTTGGATTTGATTATACTTTGAAATGAGTTCAGTTGAACTTAGTTTACTTAAATAAGTGATATAAATTAGAAAAGATCAAAATTAATAACTACCTTTTTATCTAATAAGATTTTTATTTTTGTGCTTAATTAATATATTTCCTTTCTCTTTGCCCATTGATGAAAAGTGGATACATTAATCCCAGAAAATACCAATCTAGATCCCCTTTATGAGGGGAGTTTGCTTTTCACCAGGTCAGGACTTGGCCTATAACCATGTAACCCCCTTTTTGTTAGCAAAGAGCAGCATGTTTTTGTGAGTCTCTAGTTCTCAGGAATGATTTGCCAAACTGTAACTAGCAAGCACTGGCAGCTCAGTCTTGAGGAGGAAACATTTCCCTGCAGGCACTTTTGGCTTTTGCCTGGTTTTCCCCAGCCAGCACTCTGTGAGCCAGGATGAGGTGCTCCAGGGGGATGTGTGGAAGGAAACCTTACTGTTACCTCAACCTGTCTTCCAGCTTCCTGTTTGTGCTTCTGGCTACCCATAGAAAATTACAGGAGTGCCCTATACCCATTCACATTTTCTCCTGGTGTCCTCACTTTTCTTCCTGAGATCTGCTTCTCTCCTGCATCCCCCTGGTTAGTGGAAAGAGGGTGTTGAGCAGGTGAGAGGCAGCCCTAGGTGCTGTGCTTGCATTCCTGTGTCCTGGGGCCCTGCCTAGCTCCAGTGTGAGAGGTATTCCATCCAGCTGGATCCCCCTTGGTGCCAACATACTCTTGGATGATGAAATTGTGACCAGTCCTGAGACTTTTTCTTCCTGCTGCATCGTGGCTGTAAATTGTAAAACATAAGGTATGGAAGCAGACAGACCTCAAAAAGAGGGAAATGAAGGTTTGACTGTCACCAATTTGGGAATCCCCCCAGTAGCTGTGAAGTTGGTGTCAGTTCCTGTTATTGGTATAACAGGGCTGATGTGTTCTCTCAGCAAACATAGATCTCCACATCTGCTTTACCCACTAGATGGGTAACATAAAGCAGCTTGCTTTACAGCAAATACTTTATGCCATCTTAAATCAGGAGTGTATTTCTGTAGTCTGCCAGAAAACTTGGGTGTGAATTTTTAGTTAGGTCAAATATATATTTGGAAGCCTTGATCAGCACTGTGGAGAAAGATTTTTCTTTGAGAGAGAGATTGGCACAGACAGACACTGATATAATTGTATTAGCAGTCCCATACTTCTCAGCACGTGTGCTCAATGTGTAACTACAGGATAGCTGAGAAACTCGATAGCACAAGGACAAGGAAAGGGGAGTTGGTTTTATTTTCTGTCTGTATCTATCATCTGCCTGCCTGCCTGCTCTATTTCCAAGATGTGATATCCAGCCTCTGTAACTGAGATCTTTAGCATCAGCTAATGGATCCAAAAGCTTTGACCCCCAGAAACTTTAATAAAAATGAGCGTTGGTTTTTCTTTTTTTTTGTTTTGTTTTGTTTTGTTTTGTTTTGTTTTGTTTTGTTTTTGGTGGGTTTTTGTTTGTTTGTTTGTTTTTGTTTTTGGTTTTTGTTTTGTTTGTTTGTTTTTTTGAGAATTGTTGCATTTTCCTCTGAAGATTTGCCTCGCTGTGTTCATCCACATGGGTGCAATTTCCTTAAGCTCATGCAGTCTTATAATTTTATATTGTTAAATATTGCCTCAGGAGAATCTCTGAAGGTGAGCTCTGTCATCTCTGGGTCAGTAACATTTTGCAAATATACCATATCAAGTTGGTGTAATCTTTCCATGTGATCATCCCTGTTCATCAGCAAAATAGTAACCTGAGCTACAGTGTGTTTCTTCTTTCTTTCCTGGCTGCAGGATTGTCACTGCCATTTTTTTTTCTCTGCCTCAGACTTTTGTAAGAGATACCAATTGCTTGTTAGCAGCAAATTCTTTGTTGTATTTTTTAGCAGAGATATCAGCAAATTCAGGTAGCATTTTGAAGAGATGCAGCTTTACATAGGTGACATGATAAACACGAGCAGACTGAGCCTTGTACATTCCTGGGCAGGGAAGGAGGAGTCTCCTGATCTTTTACAGAGGGAAACTGAGGAAGAAAAATGTTCGTCAGAAGTCATAAAGGATGTCAGGGTCTGGGCTGTCCAGACAGCTTCCTCTTGGATTCCTCCCTTCCAACTGAATCACAAAGACTGCATGCCCTCCCTTCTTTCCTTTGGAAAGAGATGTATAGTGCAGAAATTCATTTCACAGAATGGTATGTCCTTAATAAAATTCAGCTCTAGTTATGACCCTGTGAGATGATTAGTGAATTAGAGTTCTTAATTAGCATTTTGCATAATTCATGGCAATTACAACATTCTCATGGATATGATTGTCAAGGTGCAGATGTGCAAACGTGCAGCTATAATTTTCTCATCTAAATAACTCTTTTGGTGAAACCTCTAATTTTTACAATTCTATTGTGTAAGGGCCATTGTTCCTGTTGTTATTTTTAAGGCATTAAAATGAAAATGGATCTCACTTCGGCTTCAATCATTGCAACTAACTGTTTTTCAGAAGCTTTAAAAACTGTCATAAAAGTTTGCTTCTGGGTGAGAATTAGGCATTTGAATTTTCTGAAGGACCTATCCTACCCACTTTTTAACATCCCACAGGGAATTTTATTGCAGTTTTTCAGTTGCAATAATAAAACAAAAGCTAAATCCAGTATGCGCACTAGCCCAGATTTATATGGCTGGATTGTTAATGGATAGGGCTTTCATTCCTTCTTCATCTGAAAATAGATTTCAAAGTTCTTTGTGCTGTGAAGATCCTTTTGTCAGAAATGTATAAGGAATTATGTATCTAAGGTTATTTGGACTAGCTTTTTGGGCACAGAAAATCTGGCAGTTGCACAGAGTGAGTGGCAGCTAAATAGAGGAGGAAGATGGTCATGGCATAGTTAGAATCCCTGGACTTTCCAAAATGCCATCCATCAGAAATGAAAGACAATAGCACAGAAATCAATGAGCCAGATGATCAAAATGCAGTTGCACCCAACTCAACGCTTCCAGGTACAGCTTGTATTAAAAAAAATTACTGAGTTCCAAGTGACAAATTTGAATTTCTACTTCCTTCATTAAGTGCCTACCCAGACAGTATTAAATGCAATTAATTTTACCTTCATAATTATAATCTAATATGTAAATCCATTTACAGTAGTCCCTTCTATTAAAGGTACAAATCAAAATGATAATTTCTAAACAAAAGTTATGAATTTCCTTAAATGAAAGGCATTTGTAATTTCCCACAGGAAATTTTAATCACTTTTGGATGTGTTGTCACAGAACACGTAGGAGTTTCACGCAGTCAAGGTGTGATGGAGGGAAAGTGCAAACCCTTATATTCTTATTAGAGGCAAATGGCACTCAGAGGAACCTGGACGTGTATGTTTGGACACACATCATTTTTAGCAGCTGATATCACCTTCCAGCATCCCCCAAAGCAACTACCTTACAGGAGCTTACCAGTCCTTTCAAGCAGGAATTAATACCCAGATAAAAAAAATCTCTCCTTTCTGGCCCTCCTCTACCCTTTGAATATGAGTGTAAAGTAGTTGCCCTGATCAGCTGGAACTTGATTGCCCCTTTAAGGCAGGACTTTCTTATACCCCATCTATACTTTTCTCCAGAAATTTATGTCTGTGATTCAGGTCCCTGTCTTTCTGTGTTCATGTTCCACAAAGAAGTGCTACCAAAATAAAAAATCAGATCCAAAAGAAAGCAATTCCTTGCTTTTTCCAAGTGAAATGTTGAAACTTCTTATCTATTTTCACCACCTTCTTTTAATGTCTTTGTTGTTTTGAGCACTCTGATACTGCTTACAGCAGCTTACTCCCTAAATGTCATTCATGCAAATGCTACTTTCAGCAGGTTTGTTCCCTTCCTTTCTTTCTGTAACTCTTTTCTTAGCCCTAACACAGTATGTGGAAATGCATGCTGTCCATTTATCTGTTTGCTGGTTTGTGAACTGTCAGCATCCTTGCCCAATGTACTTACATGAGGAATGATTTCAATGGATTTTAAGCAGGTATCTGCTAAATTGTCCACCACTGCAATTAAAGGTGGAGGAGAAATACAAACCAGTGAAAACCCCCAGTGAAATTTAGCACTTTGTTCCCCAGCGTAAGAGGAAAAGTGGATGATAATTGCTAACCTTGGAGAAGATTGGAGGACACAGGAAGCGAGCTTTACTTCCAGTGAACACAGTGACGGTTTTGCCTCTGGCTAGAAATAAGGAAACATTCAAACAAAACTTCTTTTCTTTGTCTTTTTTTTCCCTGACAGTGATACCTTGTTCATGTTAGCCAAAAGCATTTATGAATTAGGTCAAATAATTTCAGCCAAGGGAGGATAAGGTTGATAAGGATTTGGAAAAACCCTGAAATATTTCAGGTTCTCTTATCTGAATGACATTTCTCTTCAGTTCATTTCTAACTTTTCAAGGGAAAAACCACGTTCTTCCATAGAGGAGAAGCTTCAATTTTCAACTAAGTGAGCTATTTTGACAAATCAAGAGTGTGTTGTACCTTCTCCTCAAGTGAGGGGAGGGGAACCAGAGAAAGGGGAATTGGTTTCTCTAGAAGACAAATGTTACACTTTTGGGTTTTTTTCAACCTGAGAACTAATTCTCTCATTTCAATACTTACTGGGGGAGTGGGCCAGGCATATATAGCCATGGAAAAAGTATTTGAAACACTAAATTATATAGTAATTTGAAGCATTTTCTATCTGTAACCTTGAAAAATCTTATCACAAACAAGCAATTAAAATTAAATAAATTAGTGGTGGTTTCCAACTACAGTCTGTCACTCAGGATTGATCAGGGATCCACTGGCATGCTCCAATTACTGTTCAGGTCCTCTCTGAGCTAGAATACACTGGGGGAAATTCTCAATGTCAAAGGGTACAGTGGAGTATCCAGTTCCTATGCTTGGCAAGCGGGAGCCTGGGAGCTGATATGATCCCCCTCGAAATTAAATTCCTCTTTACTTAGATCATCTTCAGTCAGCAGAGTAGCATGGCAAGGTGGTCCTATGCATGGCCAGATCCTGAGACAGATGCTGAGTAGTCCTGGCTTTTTCCATTTGTGTGATGACAATTTGATGACCTTGGAAGTCCCTCCAATTTAGTGGTCCCAAAATTTTGGGTTCCTTTCAAAATTGCCAACATATCAAACTTTCTGTGTCAAGTTAATTTCAGGATCATAGAATTGTTCAGGTTGGAAAAGACCTTTAAGATCATCAAGTCAGCTGTTAACCTAGCAAAGAGCCAAGAGATCAATCATGAGAGCAAAGATACAGAAGCTATTTAACTCAAGTTTTCAACGTGTTAGCATTCAGGGGCTGTATGACAGAGTCCCTGTCAATCTCTCCCTGCTAGTCCCCCAGAGGTCTTTTGCTCAGATGTGTCTCCCTTGAGGCAAAAATAAAGAGGAGGTTGACAGTGATGAAATGCAGGGAGTGTGTATGTAGGGAAGAGCTGAGTGGCAGAGCAAGATTCATGTCTGCTGTTACGTAGGGTGATGGGGAGTAAACAAATGGGTGAGGGATCAGAGCAGGGTGAAGGATATCTTGAGCACAGATGGGAGCACGATCGACAGACATGGTAACAAACCCAGGAGCAGAAGGATGGTGGATTGGAAAAGAAATTATAAGGGGCAGGAATGAGCAAGGAGCTGCAGAGGTTTAATGTTGTCTTCCAGGAGCACTTCATAAACAGTGTAAATTTTATTGACCTGTCCACGAATCTTAAAGCTTCTCTCAATTTTCATACCTATAAGGCACTGAGATCTTTGGGCCTGACCTCTCGGGTAGTACAGACTATTGAATTTTACCCTGTGATTATTGCATCAAGTTTTATGCTTTTCTGTCCAAGCTTCAGTAGTAAACTTGTTTTCAAAGTCTCCCCTTAGAGGCAACACATTCCATTCATCAGTTCCCTTTGAATCATCTCCTGCATTGTCTTTCTCTTAGTGGGCTTTGTGCAGGCAAGATGGAGTGTTAGGGACAAGATCAAAGGCTGGGAGAGTGAAACAAAGGCTGAGTACAATTTGATTAGTGCAAAGCTGTTAATTGCTCAAGTTGAGAGCACATTTTGTCAGTATAATACAAGAATAAAACTGCATCTCCACTGCACCACTTTACTATTGCCATGCTTTGAATGGACAAGAATCAATTCACTGCACTTTCCATCTAGTCTTGATTTAATTGATTCCTGTATTATTTCCCTATAAATAAAGTTGTATGTGTTTTCTGTAACGTAAAAATAATGTTCATGTGAAGTGAAATGAGAGTTATACATCAGCAAGCTTGGAGTACATTCTCAAAATGGTGGGGGGGGGAGAAAGTAGTAAAAGAAAATAAGGAAAAATATATTCTCCATAATTCTGTCAAAAGGGAGCACATCTGTACTTGAAAACTATATGGGAAGCTTGAAAGACTGCTTAAAGTGCAAGCAAAGAAAAAAAAAAAGAAAACTCTTTCACAATCTAGTATTTGGACAACAGAGAACACTTCAAGCTTTAATTAAGAGCTCAGTGCTCAAGTTAAAGGCATGTCAAATATCTTGAAGGAAAGACAGACTTGTACTCTGAAAACAGCACACAAAGTTGGTTAGATCAGCAAGCCTGGGCATTTGTATGTTCAGAGATCACACAGATTAACAAAATTTATTATGGTCAAATGTTTATCATATTATGTTACTGAGAGGGTATTTTCAGACTTCCAATAATGGATTTATGTTCTTTTTTTGCATAGTGAGCAGTTGTATGCTAAGGATGTGAATCTCTAAACACCTAAGCATATACTTAGTTTTAAGCATCCACAAAGTCCAGCTGAAATTGATGATCTGTACTTTCAAAGGGACTGAAGCAGTATACACAAGCAGATGTCAGCTCTTCTGTGAGAAATCTTTGTATTATTGTCTCCCGCAGTCTTGTAACTTGGCTGAAACAGCCACCTAAGAAAAAGGCTGAGGATGGGGGCATGTTCTTCTGCAGCCTGCTGTGAAAGTGGTGCAAGTTCTCCTAAAGTTTTTTAATAAAACCTGGCCATCTTCTGAACAGTTTTGCTCTCTTCTGTTAATTCTGTTTGTTGGTTTGGTCGGTTGTTGGGTTTTGGTTTTTTTTTTTAATAATTTATAAGTTTTATTTATTGTTTTGAAATTGTACTTTCAAATTACTCCGCAGTCCCAGCATACATTTATACATATGGCTCAATCCTATGTCAGCTGTGAGGCCCTAATAGATCTGAATATTGAGAGCTAGGCCTTTTTTTTTTTTGCAGTGCACTTGCACAATATGCACTTGAAATAGGATCCTGGTGTGTATTTGTAATGTGGACATGACTACAAGAATCATGAAGTACCATTAAGTGTATTTTTACTTTGAAGAAGAGCATATTTGTCAAATCCAGAAGCTTTGCTTTTATAGCTTTTTAAAAATTTTCTTTCCTGTTTACTGTATTGAAAGATTTACAGCATGAGATCCTATTCTCCTTCATGTTTTGGTAATGAGTATTTCATTGCACATGTATTTCTCTCACCAGCCTCCAGCTCTGCTGATTAGTATGTTAGGGTGAATTCTTCCTCCTCTTTTTAACAATGCACCCCAGTGCCCAGACCAGCATTCTTTATTTATTTAATGAATCCATGTATCAGACTGTTCTTTCTGTAGAGGGAAAGGGGCAAAGAGAGCACTGGTACTGATGGCAACAGGTTGATTTAGCAGGAAAGGACAGGAGTGGCTGACCAGCACTGTATTTTCCACTAGCTGCATATTGCCAGAGGGCTGAATGCTTTCCTCTTTCTGCATGGCTGCTGATGCTTACACCAGAGCTTGTATCTGCAGTGGCCCTTGAGAGCCACTCAGCTTGGCCAGCATGACATCTTTGGCATGTAATTCGTTTTGACTGAAAGCTTTGACAAATAGAAACACTGCATTCATTTCAGTGTCTCTTCAGAGAGCTCTCATTTTCAAATGTTCTGAGAGTCAGGTGAGTGCCAATTTAATGAAGACACTTGGCAAGGCCAAAATCTTCTTGGATTTAGAGCACAAGGTATCACTGCCACCCTTCACACTAAGACACTTGAAGAAACTGTGTTCCCTTTGTGGAGTCATTGAAGAAATCTAAGTGAGGTTTGGAAACGAGTGTGTGACACTAATATCTTCTGAGGACTCAGATCATCCTTCTGTGCATTGACCACAGTGTGGTCCAAGACCAGAGCTCTTAGGACATCACTCCTTGAATATTAGTTATGTCAATAAGTACTCCAGTGACTGTGTCTAGTGGACAGCAAGTAGTGGCAATACACGGTATGGTTTGAAACTTATTTCTGAAATACAAGCTTGTACCTGGATGAGTGTTTTCCAAGAAACCAGGGTTGCTTTGCAAACTGAGTGCTGTTGCATGGTGTGATAAGTGGTTGACCAGCTTCACTGACAACTTGAGCAAGAGGAGAGAACAGGGTAACTGGTGGAACTGCTGGTGCCACTCAAACCATTGTGCGTGTGTGGTTGGCTGGAAGAGTGCCCGGTGTCTGGTAGGTGTTAGCGATGCTTTTTGCAGGCATAACAGCCCAAGTGCTCTCTAGATGCTAAAGGTCTATGCTTCTGTTAATAAAGGGATTCTCCCCTAGACGAGCATTTGTTCTGAGCCAAGCACATTATAGCATGGCTACTTTTAGTTTGCTCAGTAAATCCGTGTTTGCTCTTACATACTACCAGTGAACTATTTACACAGACCGCATTCACCATGGGGCTTTCAGCAGAGAAAACTCTCTCAAATACATGACAGAGCACTCTTGTTAAATGCCGCTGGTCCAGGCTGTAAAACCCATACATCTACTGTTAAAATATGAGTTTGATGTGCCAGATACCCACTGGCATTCAGAAGTCTCCAATGTATTGTTATTATTTTTATTTGGAAGAGAGATGGTGAACCATAATTATGCTTAATCACAACAACCCAGAAAGATATCAGTAGAGGGGCACGTTTTACCCTAAAGTGCTATTTGAACTCTTTGGAAAATATTGAATTACCCCTACAGCTATTGCCGATTAGCTACTTAATGAAGCATCTGCGACTGCTGGCATGTCCCAGCCATGTCACTGTGATGCTTGAAGGACGATAGAGATTAACTAAAAGATTGATCATGATGATTTCTTATGAAGCAGCCAATCAAATCTAATAAGGGGCACTTGGAACTGAAACTTGCTTTGGAAAACATTATTTTGCTATAATATAAACAGTTTTTCTGAGACCTGCCCTCTTTATATTTTTTAAAAGGTACCTATTCCTGCTTCAGCAATGTAATCCCTTTACCACACAGAGAATCTTTATTTGCAGCCGTTATTTCTGCCTGTTTTTTCCGTGTGCTTCTGTACAAATACAGAGCAACAGGACTAGGTGTGCGAATTTAGCTGAATAATAGGTAGAAATTCCATGCAGATATAAATGCCACATCTGACACATTAATGTAAGTAAATACATAGCTCGGTATGTCTTTATACATATGAAGTTTATGTATGTACATATGTCTATAACCACACACAAAAAGGTATTGTTTAGACATATGCACATAGATTATACATTTAAGATTTTAAGTGTGCAAAATCCTTAACTTATTAAAAAAAAATAGAAGGAAAGCATGCATTCATGGATTAATTTTTGTGATGTATTAAATATTATTTTGCCATAATTCACAGCAGTGCCCTGAATATTCACTGTAATTTTAGCATTAAATGCTTTCAACATGAAGCTTATTGCACCTGGGAACAGCGGTGTTTAAATCAAGGCAATCTGTCATTTCCAGAAGAGCTGTTCTTGTGTTGAAATGGAGCCTAGCTCATGTAGCAGCTGGGTTGTCTGATACAGAGTGAGCTGAAGACTGTGCTAAGCATTCCCCAGGCAGGAGTGAGGGTGTGTTCCCTTCAAACATTGCTATGGATCCCCACTCAGGGGAGAAGAGGTTGACGCATTTTCTGCTTTGAAGGTTTCTGCTCTGCCAGGTCTTACCGCTGGGTTAAAGATCCCATTTTGTTCCCAAATGAATGAGAATGGGAAATCAAGAAGATTTCTTGTGATTACCTGGGGCTCACATTGCTATCAGGAGATCTGGTTTATTTGCTGCGTGGCACCACCTGGTTGAGCAGCAACCCAGCAGTTTCCTGACGTGGATACTCTCTTACCTCCACCATGACAACTTCGGGAGTATTGAGTTGGTAAAAACAGACAGGTTTTCTTGCTTAGATTATAAATCAGTCTTCTTTCTTTTGGCTTGTCTGCTGTCTTACTCTGATGTGTGTGATGTATTGTGCTAATGACACATCAACAACTTAATCTCACATCAAAATTTCCTGCCTTTTACAGCATCTGTGCTTCTCAGGCAATAATCAGATGCCATAGCCCTGGCTGGATATGTTGGGGGTGGATGGGGGGGGATCCAGCTGGTTTTGGGCTTTAGAGAGAAGCTGAGACTTTCTCCATCTGTGAGTCACTCTTGAAGCTTGAGAGAGCAGTCAAGCACATTGAGGTTGGACAAAGATGATCAGAGGTTTTATGAGAAGAACATGTCTCATGAGAATCTCATCTGGGACTTGCTCCTTCTTGAAGAAAGCAGGATTTCTGTCATTTACTTCCCTGTTGTGTTCTCAGCTGGACCACACAGGATTTGCTTTTGCTTGGAAGAGTTCAAGGCACTGTAGGTGCTTAGGCAGAAGGGCAGTCCTTGCTGGCTTCTCCTCATGGATGCTGCTGGAGTTGAGGGAAGGGCAAAAATCACAGGAACTAGATTTCTCATTAGGAGGACAGCCCTGGAAGTGTGGGATAGCACAGCTGGACATTTATGGATCCTTCAGGGAGAGGTTGGAAAGCAGGGCCTGGTCTGGGTATTTTTGAGCACATTAGAAAAGTGCGTGTTTTTTGAGGACCATTATTTTATTGCTATAGACAGCACTGGCTGGAGTTGCAGTCAGATATATATTTTAAGGTGCATCTCAAGTTGGCTTGCTTTTCATGTGTCTGAGATGGGAAGTTCAAAATTGCCTTGAAAAACTGAAGTCTTTATGTTACTAGAAATAGTTTCTACTGTAGAGCAACTGAGCTGTCTTTGTTTCATAAAATGCCAAAACACCTATTCAAGGAGGACTTTGCATGGTTTATCATGTTTTTGCTCCCTGCTGTTCATGAAAGATTTGCATGATTTCTACACAGTTGCCACTGAATTATTTTAATTCCAAAAACTGTTTTTAAGTTTATATATTATGAGGGAAAAAAACCAACCTGAAATGTTAATATTTTTCTTGGTTGTCCTTGATTTCTTAAGACAAGAACATTCCCTTACTATAAAAATCCAAATATGCCATTCTTAGCTGAGTCATAGTGATGTCACAGCTCTCATCTTCCCTATGCTGACCTTCTTTCATACATTAAACCAACATTGTATTAAACCAACATTGCTATTCAAACAAGGTTGAAATCCTTTGACGTAGGTCTGTTCATAGCCGGTCACTGTGGGTGCAGACCGAGACTGCCTTCTGTCTTTCCTCCTGTCATGAAATAAGATTGCTCAGGACTGTGTGTTCAGGACCTACCTAATGTGTCTTCATCTCAGGAGGTCTCTAGGTTTGTTTTATTTTAGGAATGATTGCTGGAGATAGTGATAGAAAGTTAGGGAAAAGGCAAATGAAGACACACATGGCAAGAGAGCTGATGCAGGCACTGTTGCCTCAGCCTTGAAACTTCAGCAGTGATTACAGACAAATGTGGGTATCTTGGGGATCTGCTTCTTCATCCAGATGAGAGAGATGGAGCTTTGGCAGAGCAAGTCTCCAGCATCACTGTCCCTGATGCTCCTGCTTGAGGAACAGACACTGAGCCAGATTTGTTACTGCGGGATCCTCCTCCCAATTGCTTTCTTGCCTTGACCCCGTCTGTGCTATCTCTGCCCAGACATCCTCAGTGTGGCCTGGCTAAGCCACTGGGCTGGGTTTGAGAGGCCTGGAAGCTGGCTGAAACATGATTTCTTGTGGCTGAGGTGAGAATAGGCAAGGAAAAGGAAGAGCAAATTTTTCTTTCTTTGTCCTGTTCTATGCATGTTGACCAAGACCGTACAATGCCCATCACATTTCTGTAATTTTGTATTTGTACCCTTTGCCATGCAAGCCACCAAGCACACTGACTCCATCTCTTCTCACAAGTGTTATGGCTCAAGTAGTATGAGATTTTGGCATTTTTCCATTTTCTGAGTGTCAGAGAATGAGTACAAAGAGATCCTGACATATCTGTAATTTAGCTGTCTTTTTGTTGCCTCTACCTGTTGTGAAAGGACATTTTGTAAGAAATACAGAAGACCGAGCTACGAAGCAGATCCCACTTCCCCTTCAGACACAGCAGAAGATTTGTGTTTAAATCATCCAGGATTCTGAAAATTCAAGTCTAAATCTGCCATGTTGCTGAATTAGCCTTCCTTGATCAATAATGTGTAGTACCTTTATTATGTTCTTTGCTGTGCCACATAGGCATGGTTATGCTTTACCCATCTGTCCTTTCTCCTTGTGTTACTGTCTTGCTGCTTATTTCATTGATAGAGATGAATGAGCAGCTTCCTCAGGCCAGTGTGGAGTACTGGATTATCAGTACCTGGAGGTTGTATAGATGCAAACAGCTCTGAATCAATTGACTTCATCCTCACCTGCTTTTTAAAATTTGTCATCAGTAGCTACAGTTTTGTGTAATAGTAATGTGCTTTAAACCACTACAGATTGTTACCAGTGCCCTCACAGGAAGCATTTGCTTTTAGAAAGCCATTCTAGGAATATCTCAGTTTGTCTGTTATTGCAGGTTTTATTTCTCTGTGAAATCACCACACTCAGGTCACAGCTTTTAATTTCTAAGATATTCACATTTTCAGAGTAGAAAAATAAATGCTGCTCAGTAACAGGCTGAATTACAAAGGTCTAAAGCTTCTCAAACTGACTAACTACCCCTCAGCAGGTGATGGATGTGCAGACACAGCCATGTAAAATTAGAAGATATCCAGTGAAAAACAGTCAGTGATCATAAAAGGGAGCAAACAGGCTGAAATATGTTTAAAACTTATTTAAATATTAGCAGGAGCTCCTGCCTCAGTTCATTGAGCCCCTAAGCTTGCAGCTAACTGTAAACACATGAAGTAGTGAGTTACTGTGTCTGATATACAACTGGGGAGAAGAGCCTACACCACAGCTTATGTTTTACATGTTTGTGTGAGAAGACAGAGCACCCCTGAGAGCTGCACCTCTGTTGCATCTCCAGGCAGTTCCTCCTCAACAAGGGGAGTTATACTTAAATTAGATTCTTGGTTTTCAGCTCTTGGCACAAAGCTCCCCAGAAAGTAGACTTTGAGAAGAGGAAGAAAATAGTGTATTTCCCAGCAATTTACTTCAGTCTCAGTGGTTTAGGGGAATATTTGGTCTTGGGCAGCGGGGACCTCAGTGCATGTGAAGTAATATTGTTGCTACCTGCACATCCATATTAAAAAACTTGTGTCTGTGCCTGCAGATCCCTTTGGGACTTCAGAGCCCACTCAAAATAAGAGCTGAGCTCTTGCCTGTGGCCTGTGTTTGCCTGCTGCTGCTGGTATGGAGGTGTTGGTTGAGGCTTCCCCTGTCCCTTCCCACTGCCTTGTATGAGGAGGTTAAACAAAAACACAGTAAAACTCTGGGCCAGGCATTTTTCACTGTAGGTCAGAGAGGCATCTTATTAATAGTAATTTCTTTATTTGTGTCATAAATCCTTCTTCCTTTTGTGTTCCTCAAAGAGATTAAAATTAAGGGCATCCCCTCTGCCATCAAAACCTAGACCCCTGAGGCCAAGGAATGGTTTCACCATTTCTGCAGGTTTCCTTACCCACCTCTTCTTTGATGTCTGATCATTCTAGTGCATAGACTGTCTTTACCTTTTTAATTTGAACGTGCTGCAACCTTGGTCTGTGGCTGCAACAAATGATACCCTTCTCCTGCTTACCTGGTACTTACTAGCAGACAATGTGTGCACAGCAAGGAAGGAGAAAGGTAGAATGGACTCAGTAATAACAGCAGAAAGGCAACAAAGATGCATAAAGTCTTAATAAATTTTGTTGTTGTTTCTCAGAGCATGGCAGAGTCTGGTGCACTCCTTCCTATACCAGCTCTTGGGAGCAGGGGACTTTGGAAGTGTCAGAATTTTTTTAAGGGATTTCTTTATTTTTGTTCCTTTTATTTGTTGATTATTTTATGTAATGATTTAATTTTTTGCTGGCAAAGCTGCATACCAATTTGTTTCCTAAAGACTTAAAACCAGAAGGTAAATTAAAACCAAATTGGATCCTTCTAATTAAAATCTCAAATAGGTTTTAACCAGTTGTAGAATTTTAGGAGGAATGGGAAGCTTTTTATGTTCATTCTCAGATGTGTTGGACTCCTCAGGATGAGGGACAGCAGGTTCACATCAACAGAAGAAGAGGGCATTTATAAATTGCATCCTCTCCCTGCATTTATATTTATGAGATTTCAAAAAATGGGTGCAGTTCCTAGCAAAGCACTTGTTTCTGCAACTACTAACCTAGACTGTCAGATTCTTCTGGGTGAATTTGAGTTCCCTTCTTTCACAGCACTCTCATGCCTGAAAGGACAGTGTGAAAAGTAAATAGAGAAAGTGACAATGTGCTAAATGTCACGGCTCCTCGTGAGTGGCGATTACCCCTGCATGTCATCCTCGTTGTGTCACGCTGCCCGAGCTGTGCTGGGTGGGTGAAGGGTGTGTAGCTCCTCTTCCTCCCTTCTTGTCACATGTCTGTGCTTGTTTCAGGCCACTGATCTTCCACATCTTGTGCAAGTCAAGGGTGTAAGGAGAAAATGCCAGGCAACTGAATATGGTGGCTTTCCCCTTTGTTTCCCTTCATAGCCAGAAAGGTGAGCAGAATTACCGTATTTATCCTTTGGGACCTGCTGAACAGTCATCTCTAGAGGGTTTGTAGTTTCAGGTCCAAGCCATGCCATTCAGTCGATCTAAGACTTATACTGGCTCATCCTATCTCAAAACAGGTTTTCTTCCTTCTCCACCTGCTTTTCCATTGCTGTTCAGATAAGGGTTACATGCTTCCCTGCCTACCAAACTGTATTTGTACTGCTGCTCAGGCATTTTTACACATCCCACAATCCTTCCATCTCTTTTGTTCCCAGGCTGGGATAGACCTGTGGGAGCGGAAGTGGGAGTTGTGTCCTCCCTCCTTCCTGGTTCGCTGGCCTTGCTTCACACCTGGTCCCACTGCAGTGTAACCAGTGACCTTCATCCTCTTAAATCTGGTACAAGAGGTCAGAGACAGGCTCTGTGCTGAGAACAGCAGCAGGAGCACAGGGCCGTCTTTGTGTCCCATCTCTTTCCCTCCCTTCCCTGGTGAGCCACATCTGTATCTATTTGCCTTCATGTTCCCAGTCTTTTCTAATCCATCTTTCTGTCACACGTGCACGCTCTCCTATGGTATAGCTGCTGTCTGGATAGCAGTTGTTTTTGTCTAAGCCTACAAAGCCAGCAAGTGCAAGTGAAAGGGTAACTTTTTCCATAATAACTTTTAGTGACTCTTAGGTTGTTCTGGCCCCTCAGCTTCCTGAAGGTCTTTTGTGGCTGAGGATGGAGACTCCTGGGAAGCCTGTCCATGCTGCCACTCTCATGCTCCATCTGTACAAAGAGCCGTGCCGGGATGCAGCCCTGCCCGGGTAGCAGCGGTGGCTGCTGTCAGGGATCCCACACTCTCCCCACCAGGCCGCCATTCCCAGGGGCCCGGCACACAGAGATGAGCCGAAGGGCAAAGCCACTTGGAAACCATCTCTCCTTGTTCTGCTGCCATCTGCTTGGGAAGGTGATTGACAGCCAAAGGGTGAAGGGCCAGGGGCTGTACTAATTGTCTGAGGCCCTTGCTCAAACATGGCTGGAGAAGGAGGGGGTCCCAACAGGCAATGGAAGAATGGGAACCTTTGTGAGGCCTGACATAGTAAATGCCACCCTTGTGAAGATTTAGACTTGCTGAGGTCAGTTTTTAACAACTTGGGATGCTCCAGTCTTTTCCTCTTTCCTTTGTCTCTAAAGGCTCCTCTTCCTTCTTTATTTCTGCTTCATCAACAAGCATTGTTTCAGTCAGGCTTGAATCCCCTTTCAGTGGCTTAGCCAAAGAAAAGACATCCCATCCTCCTAAACAAGACTCTTTTGGGGCTGCTACTTTTTTTTCTTTTCCTTTTCCTTGTCTCACACGCTATAAAGAATGCTTCAGTATTCTCAGAGGAATGGGAGCATTTGCATATTAATTTAATTGTGTGTGTTCATGCAAAACTACTCAACTCACAGCAAACTAGCCACAGTTATTAAAATTAATTTGCAAAGGAAGGGAGCTATTGTTTTTCAAGACAAGAGTTGTCAAAGCCTATGTTTTTCTGTGTGCTAAAAACATCTTCCTAGTTGATTCCTGCCTTTATAGGAAATAGAGCACAGCTGGAGAAACATTAACAAAGTTCTTTGGAGAAAGTGATGTGTTGAGAAAGTATATGGAAGCAAGAGCTGGGAGAAAATCCCAGGGTTTTTCAGTTGTTCCCAGAGCAGGGTCTCCCCTCTATCAGACATCCCTGCTACTTGCTGAGAGGAGCAAAACAGCCCCATGGCCTTTAACAGAAGAGATCAACCCAGCTCAACTCCAGCAGCGTACTTTCCCATAAAACTGCTTGTAGTGCTGTTGGATATATTTCCATCTGCTTTGGGCATACCTCTCAAAAGAAATCTGTGTAAAGCTTGGGGCTGGTGTGTTTGCAAGCCCAAGTACTGTCTGTGTGCGTATACGTACAAGGGAGACAGTGGAACACCTCATCCACACAAGGAATTGCCAGGCTAGGGCTGGAAACACAACTAGTGCAGCATTTTGTGATCTGCAGTAAGAAAATTTATTCAAGACTTCATGGAACTTTTCATTGGAAACACACTGTTAGGTAGGAGGAACCTTGCATTGTCTCTGTATGTACTGAATTATATACAGTCCCTTTTATTTTTGCCTTCCCTTTTTTGTGCTTCTCAAGATGTAAAGTGTACATATTTTTAAGGTCTGTCATGATCAGCTAGAAGTCAATGTACGTTGCTATTCAATATGTGCAAGACTAAATCCTAAATGTTTTCCTATGTTTATACTTGTTGGCACTTTTTAATTATAAATAATACTGCAGATTTGGCTATCACTACACAGATGTGCACAGAAAGCAGCAGAAGGTTTTCTGGAAATTTTGACAGTTCCATACATAATCCATGGATGTGACATGACCCGTGTCTGGTCTTAAAATGTATTATCAGAACTATCACTGGCACAATATCCAAAGTAATTCAGCTTCAGACCATGCACAGAAGCATAATACGTAGGTGCTTTTGCCACATTGCTTTTGCAACATTTGCTCCTGTGTCACTGATAATAAAACTGTCAGAATGACCTTGGGGAGGTAATAACTGCTCATTGATTTGGATGTAAAGCCTCCATAGTATTTTTCCCACTGTGTGGTATTTGTTAAAAGAAAAAAAATACAAAAATGAAGCTTGCTTTTCCAATCTCCTTTAAAAGACATAGACATAGGGTTTATAGAGATGTAGTACATTTATTAACTGCACAGACCTCTAGAAACTCACAGAGTCTTTGAATTTCCTGGTCCTGGGAGAGGGGCACTCAAAGGCTGCATACAATGGAAATTCTGGTTTCTGTAGTAGTCAGCCTGACAAAAAGCAGGGTGCTGAGCCAGTTTTGATGAAATTTTGTTTACTAGGGTGAGTTAATGAAAACTGTCTTTTCAACCAACCACTTTGGTTTTAGCAAATATCCAGATCCTTTATATTGTGCCTGTCTTCCTCTTGAGAGTTAATTTCAGCTGCAAACTATGGATGTTTAAAGATAAACCTCCTCAAGTTGTTTGTTGCTCGATACTTTGGAAAATCTATTTACCGATTTACAAATATTAACACTGAGTTAAAAGGGGGATTCAGGACTGCTGGCTTTGACAGTCAGGGCATGCATGGCTTGACCCCAGTCTGGTGCACATCCTGTTTCTGAAAGGCTGGGAAATCTGGTGGATAATCCCAAGCAGTGCCCACACTTAAGGAAGTTGTCTCAGCAGTTCTAAACTAGAAGTTTTGATTTCATGCACCATTTCATAGGGCGTCACAGTATAGTTTGTATTCTTTTCAGTAGCAATTTTTTTGGCAGAGAATAAAGTTTTGGTCACCTAGGGTAGAAGGACTTGGAGATTTTAAGGGGAAAGGATGGGCAGTAGGAGTAACTGTGATCAGAAGAAACTCTGCTGTGTAACGGGAGCAGACTGAGAGCCCTTGCTGAGAGCAAGGCCCAGCATGATGCTATTAGTTCTCATCACTTGATTATGAATTATAAACATCGTTCCAACAATTTAGTGTACAGATTGTGATTCTTTGGTAGCAGGGAAAGCACATTTTGAGCCACACTATTCCTGCTTGTGGCTGCTTTATGTTTAGCTACTGCTGTGCTATTTTGAAATTTCACATTCAAAAAGTATTTTTTCAAAGTGGCAAGTTTAAGTTCTACTTTTCCATTCCTGTTACTACAGACATTATTGGATGAGAATTTTTTTCAGTGAAATGTGTTCATCTCCAAAAGAAAAGAGGCATGTTCATTTTTAATTAATTGCAAAAGACAGTGGCTTTCATTAATTGCTTAGGGGATTTCAGCTGAAATTTAGCATGCAAAGGGTCACATGATTCTAAGAACATGTAGAAAATACTATTTAATATGTACTGACCATATAGGCTTTTTAACCTCTCACAGAAAGCGATTCAAAATATAACTCTGTTTCTGACTTCCAGTTTGCTGCATACCGCACTCAGAGTCAGAGTTGGGTTAATTAATTTGAATTAACTACAGGGATCCTTTCCATCGATTTTAGTGGACTGTGGATCATGCTGATATATAATAAAATTGCTACTTCTTAATTAACCCCTCTACTCTTATCTGATCTCTTTCAGTTACTCACCAGGTGTGCAGGAAAATAGGGACTGAAACCTTGGTTTTGTGTATCAGTGAATGTCATCAAGAGAAGATTATCCACCTGGTTCTTCTGTTGTCCTCCAGCCAAATTTGTGCAAGGGGTGGTTTTTTTTTTTTATGCTGGGGAAAGATAGCAAGAGAAATAGAAAAAACTTGCTCTGTTGAAGGAGGTACTTGCCACTTTCAGACAGACTCATGGTGCAGGAACTTGATTCAGAAATTTTTACTCTTGTCAGGCCAAGTCTGCCAGTAGCTTCCACCAAGTTTTCTTTTCTTCTGCTTTTTAACAAACGGTAACATTTTACGTTTGCCCAGTTAGAATTTAGGGATCCAGATAATGGTGAGCAGGGCTAAGTGCTGTTCCAGGGAATGCCTGATGGATTTGAATGAGGAAAGGTGGTCATCATCCACCATGATACAACGGATGCCTGATTCAGAGGTACAGAATCTCAGAAGGGTTTAGGGGGTGAAACTAAAGATGCAGAAGATAGTGACCATGGAAACTTGATACATTCTTAATATACATGGTCTGTCTTCACAAGGATGCTTTTTGCTCTGATAAATTCTTTGTTCATTTTACTAGACCAAAAATATATTGCATGCAAAAGGACAATAAAATATGGGTATGACATCATATCCCAGCTATTGCCAATGCTATCCATGCCAATGAGGCTACAAACTGAAATGTCTGAAGTCCAGTGGTTTCTGGAACAGACTTTTTCTGGAATTGGTAAGAAATTCTGGATGCTAAGTATGCCATTATTAGAGCTAACTTCAGGTTAGATCCTCCAAGACATCTGACTTGGATGGATCTTGGGGCACACTAAGACTCCAGGTTCCTGTCGAGTTTATTGATTCTCCACCTGTTGTTGTACTTTCAAGAGGCTGTTGAGCTAAGATGGCACTCTTGCAATTTAATTATTTTGATCTTGAAGCACCTATCTACCAACTTCAGTTTTGACAATGGTAGTTAGGCTCCTAAGCTGCATGGACATGCTGAAAATGCTGCCATTGATATCTCATGATGTCAGCATAGAACTGGCAAAATTCTCCTTAAAATGTAGGGGTATGTACTGCACTCACTTCCTTATGTCACAGGAAATTGAGCTAAACTCCCCAAGAATATGCATAGTAGGCACAATAGCAAAGATGCTTGCTTGCAGGAAAAAAAAAATTTAAAAAGTAGATTTAGCCTGCTTTGCAATAAGGAAGCAGAGTAAATTACTGTAGCTATTTACCTGTGTACTTTTGCATCCATTCTCTTAAAACAAATAATGCATTATTGATAACCCCATTTCAGAGAAAAAATTGATGTCATGCTCTCTTGTCAATTTTCTTTTTAATTACTAGTGGGTTTGAGAATGATGTTTTAGAAACTGCTGCATGATTTCAAAGCCATCTTCTGTGCATTATTTCCCCATAATCTAAGAGTAACCAAGTGAAATGATCTGTAATACATCAGACTGGGTGATCACAGGCGTATCGTCCTGCCCTGAAATCATCTGTGTGGGGTTGAATTATGCATCTTCTTCCAGAGATAGCATTATGGAGTCACATTATCCCCCAAGGAAGTTGCCATCCCGAGCAGCACAGCAGTGTGGCCCAGCAGAGGAGCTGACCAGTGAGTTATCAGGCTGGCAGAGACCACATTTGCTTCACGTGCCAGTTCTGTGCACAGTAGTGTCACTTATGTACCTCTTAGTTTCATGCTGGGAATAAGAAAGTCAAAGGGTAGAACGATAATTGAAGGAGGAACAATGGCATTTCTAGTGAGAATACAAATCCTGTTATACTCTAACTGGGCTAACTGGGTTGGGTCACAGTTTATCTAAACACACAGGCTCCCAGGAACCGCCAGACTGGATCAAACCCAAAGCCCAGCTGGTCTCCAGCAGTGGGCAGAATCAGAAATACCAGTGGAAGGGTTAAGACCTTTGCTGTAAACAGATAACAGTGATGATCGTGTATTCCCATGATCATCTACATTAAGTCTTCTGCTGAGCTGTAGTTGAACAATTTATGTCCTGGAGCACAACACTGGGTAATTGTTTCAAAGTGTTTTCTGATGTTGATGGTAGATTGGGGTAGTCTTGGTGTGCAGATAAAAGAGGAATCACATGAAGAAGTGACTTAACATGATGCACATTTGATACCATTCCACTGACCAGGCAAGTTGCTGTGCAAGTGTAGCATGCCTGGAGTAAAGTGGGAGGGCAAAGAGGAGACACCAGGTATTGTGTGTTCACAGGCATTACTCCTAAAGAGCATAATTTCAAGTAGAAAATACTCATTATTTCTGCTTTGCTATGACAATAAATTGTTGGAAGAGACTGTATGGAAGATTTCCCATGTATGTACAGGGAAATGGGTATGCCTTGCACTACAGGTGTTGTAGCCTGTCTTATAGCTTAAATGAACCTGTGCCTTAGATAGTGTTTATTTACAAGCTCTTTCATACCACAGTGAAAAGGAAATGGTTTAACTGCTCAAAATACTGTGCTAGTGATTTGAAAGCCAAGAAGATGCTGCTTGGTGAGCTGATTCTTTTTCTGCTTTGGAAAAGGGCCCACTTCTTGGGAGAGCAGGGATTAAGTCAGCTCTTCAAGCTTTGAATTGATTCTATCCACACACCTGAGGCACAAGGTGGGAAGGGTAGCAGACAAAAATGGTTTTTCTCTCCAAACAAAGCCAAATGCTAAAAAAAAAAAAAAAAAAAGTAGACCTGTTCTAAGGAAAATGTTCACCAAAGAAACTTGAAAACATGTGATAAGATTAAGAAAAAAATACTTCCTCTGTAAAAAGTTTATCACTGTAACTCATGTCACACAAGTATAACTTAGTGAATCAGCCTTGATGTGAAGTTGGGATAAGAGATATTTACCTTAAGTGCCATAAACTTGTGGAGAAGAGAGAATCATGCAACTGGAGATTTCCAGCACTTTCCCAATGCAGTATTGGGAAGAGAAACATAAGGCAATTGATGGCTCTGGTAATTCCCCCATGCAGAAAATGCACATTTGACTCATACATCCTATTTTAAAGTGTCTGAAAGAAAGCAACACTTTCATCTTGATAGTATTAAAAACATGGCATCTATTGAAAAGGCAGAAGCACCTATAGATCGATCTGTTATTGCAACTGGAAAGACAAAACAATATTATATGTGGAAGTCTGCATTTTCATTAGGCCATAAAATGTTAAAAGATCAAAATTATTAAAAACTTGAAGAAATGACAGTCTAGGAGAGAGAGGGGAAACTGTTCTGCATGATACTGAGTTCAGGACATGGATTTTAGCAGTGTCGTGCTACATGATTCAAGTGCTAAACTAGTAAATGTTAATATAATATTAGGAAATTATAATGATGAATATAGCTGGATACCATCTGGTATTAACTCAGTTCCCAGGGCATTTAAAATTCTGATTGCACAGTTCTTTGTAGGATTACTCAGTTGGAAAGCTGTTGTGAGGAATGTTGTAATTTGTCTGGTGCTAGGATTACTGAAAAGTCAGCTAGTGCTGACTTTTGATGGAAAATAACTTTTTGTTTGGTTTTTTTTTTCCCTTTAAATAAATAATATATTTTAGGGAAAGAGAAGAGGGTTTTTTTTAGAAATCTTGTTGGAGAGGGATATTGTGTGTTTGGTTTTTGAAAGTGGGGTTTGGGTTTTTTTTGGTGGGGGGGTGGGTAGGTGATTTTTAATGATGGTGCTTTCTGGAAGCTGCAGCTCTGAAGTCTTAATCTCATTCTTTGTAATCTAAATTGTTCTCAAGAAGCCAGGCTGTGTTTGCTATGCTGCACCATCCTCAGACCTTGCATTGCATTGGGTTTTTCTCCCTCAGAGACAGAGCTGTGCTCACCAGATCCATGGGGGAGAATCAGCACATGAGAAACACAAAGTGCACCTCTCAAACTACTGTTTCTAACTAGACAGCTTTCAGTTTCAGAGACATTTTTTCTAAGAATAAATTTGCTTTGCATATCCCTAAAAACTTTTCTCAAAGTAAAATAAAACACATGAATGATCCTTTTTTTTTAAAGAAACTGCTGAAAAACACTGGGTGTCTTAGGCCAGTGACAGAGTAGATAAAAATCATAAGTAATAGTTTGGTGAACACGAGTAGCCAAAGCTTAAGTCAACCGAGTTTTTTAGGTTACTGAGAAGTTACTGACACAGAAAATACTGGGGTTGCAAGAAATGTGTTAGGTTTTCTGTGTAGAAAACCAACAGAAATAGTTCCAGTGCCTCAGTGTCCCATATATATTATGCCTTATTAAGATAAAACAAGATTTTAAAGCCCATCTGCTAGCAATATAAAATATCAGACAATAAAAGAGGTATCTGGTAGCTTGAGTGCAATTTTTCATCCTTGAGTTGTGTTAGAGATTTCCATCTGCAGATGTTGAAATTCTCTTTGAGAACTATTTATTGTGCTTACAAAACATGCTTCTCTCCTAACCAATAACTTTCTGTGAGTGTTTATTTGGGGAGAATTCTCTTTGTTCTAGATTGTTTATATTTGCCTTACTTTCACATGTTTTTTCATTTCCATGTAGTCTCTCTTAAACCACAACCTTTACATCTTTCCTGCCTACTACTGCTGCACATGAGTTTACTGTGTTAGGTTGGTATTTGTTATTTACATATTACTGAGTGAATCAGCTGTGAAATAGAAGTTTTGTCCATCCTCAGCCCTTTGGGATTTTTTGAGAACTTGTGATTTAACTGTTAATATCAGGGGGTTTGTACCTTAACATTCAACATTGGTTTGTCAGATTTTGATGCTCTGATGAGAACAGGTGGCTGTGATGCAGACCAGCTCTATCTTCTGATAGTGTAAATGGCCACTGGAGTCCCAGCTGCCTTAATTAAGCCAATATATGTGGTTCAGAGGCTAGCAAGTGCTCCCTCAATCCTCTTCTCAGCAGTTACCATCAGGCAAAATGAAGCTGCATCTCAGCTTCACATTGTTCCGAGAAAACACAAACCTGAGATTTTTACAAGCTGGTAGAAGATCAGAGTGCCTTTCTTCTTAGGCATCTCTCTAAAGACATCAGTGGGAGGAGGGCTTGAAATTTGGAAGGAGAGACTGAAAAAAAAGGTGAACGTTTTTTTAATTAAGTCTTTGCTCTTTGTTTATTGGTCCCTGTACACAGAGATTTTCTGCTCTTACCCTTAAAGAACCTTTCCTTAGATCTCTTTGTGTATGCCTTTCAAGAATGCACAGCAGAGGAAGAGCAGCCAAGGTGTGGACATCACAGATGGGGCAAATGTCAAGATATGTTCCTCTGGCAGAATATTTATTTGAGTAAAAGGCTCAGGTGATCAGACTGATTGACTTCTTCTAAGCTGTTCCTTTAAGATCTCTCTGTTCTACACCACCAGTCTGTGGTCTGTCCAGTGCAGGCCCTCAGTTGTTTCCTGCCCACCCAGAGCCAGCCACCCTGTCTGCATGTATGCTGTCTGTGCTTTTGCTAGCAGGTCAGATGCTGAAACACCGTAGTCCAAGGTAACTCCTCACTGGGGTCTCTGCTGGGTCCTTACCACCACCATGACAGTGAGACTGAGACCAGGTGTAGAGAGGTTTTCCTGTACTGAGTCCACCTGCAAGGCTCTGCCTGCTCTGTCCCTCAGGACAAAGGCACACTGGTGAACTTATCTGTGACAGACACTCAACAAAAAGGCTTTTTTGACTATCTCTTTCATATGCTCTTGCCTGCTATGGCATGTGTTCTCACTTTTTGTCCTAAGCATCCTTCTTTTTTGCTGTGTAGATTTAGAGAGAAGGGGTTGCTCAGCTATTTGATAAATTTCAACATTTGTTTTAAATCCATTTCACTTAATGCCTAGGGCTTTTTCCTGAGACACTGGTTTTCAAGGGCATTTAGGCACTTGTCTGTATTGCTGGTGGTTTTTCTATAACTTTTAGTGGAGCTAAAGTGACTGTGATTTGCTCTCACTTCCGTCTGTCTCCACTGATCCCTTCTCAATCCTAATGCTTTTGCTTTCCTATGGAGAAGTGATAAATGGCCCAGAGTGGAGTTTGATGAGGTCAGATGTTACTGTCAGCTGTAAATCCTTCCTGCTTGTAGGTTCAGCAGCAGTCTCTGGCCTTGGACTTTTATTGGCCTCCCAGTGGAGGAGGGACAGGACTGGTGTCACTGTCAGCACACCACAGTGATTTGCAGGAGGGTTTTATGGGAAAGCTTCATGCACCTGGAGAAACTCCCCCAAGCCCCAGGAAGAGAAAGAAATCTTCTAATCAGCAATTTGTTCCTGTAGGTAGAGCTCTCCCGCTTATGCAGCACAGGTCTGCCCGCTCCTCGCAGGGCAAAAGTCAAGCAGTGCCTCAGGATTAAATGATCTCTCATCACAGACAGCTGAGGTACAGATACAGGTGTATGGAGATACTTGCTGGGATAACAACTGTAGCTGTGTCTGAATCAGCACTGTGTTTTCTTTGGCTGACATCCAAGCACAAGCAAGGTGTGAATATGCTTTATTTATTTAAATTTTTTTTTTTTTTTTTGGCACTAAATGTGATAGCCCCATATATGCTGCAAGCAACAAAGTGTTTGGAGACTGTCAGCTTGTAGATCTAGAGTATCTGGTAGCTACCTAAAGCTCTGGTCTCCCTACATTTACTCTGTCAGAATTGCTGAAAGGAAAAGGCCTGGCACTGTGGGAATGGTGAAGGATGGCTACATGAGCTTACTCCCAAATTCTTGTGCCACTGCTGCACAAAAGAGATAGGAAGAAATTAATGGACACTTAAAAATGTAGCTTTACCCGTGTCCCGAAAAGGCTCAGAGTCAGCCTGAAATTCTGTGTGAATTAGAAGATGCAAGTATGTATGGCAAGGGAAAATACTCCTCTAACATTAGTGTTGTCATTAGCTTGGTATAATCAGTGCCACTCATTCTCCCCAGATATTGCTACCATCAAATATGTCACAAATTTTTAAATGTAGTTAGACAACACTTGAACAGAAAATGAAGCACATCCATTAGTGGGTGGGGCAGAAATTTATTCTCTGTACAAATATTTGCTTATGATTAGGCAAAAGAGAAGATTATAAGCCTTTAATGATTTTTTTTTTTAGTGATAAAAGTCAAGACATATCAGATAAAGAACACTTGCTCAGAAACAGCTTTATTCTGAAATTAGCCAATTAAAGAGACCAAACATACAGCACAACAATAGAGGAGCTGTTCAAAATGCAGCATTGCTCTCCATTCCTCATGCATTTTAGCTTTGATTTCGGTAACATCTTTTGGGTAAGACTAAAACTCTTCTGACTTACTTTCTGTTTTGGTTTGAGTTTTTTTGTGATATCCTTAGTAGTCAGAGCAGAATCCTTAGAAGATTGACATCGAAAAATGATGTTTGTTTATGGGATTGTTTCAAGGTGTTGACGTCTTCTACCTTCTCTATCTTGTCTCTTTAAACCTGCAGGATCATACAAAGGAACACGAATAGCAGAATTTGCCTCCAGAACTTTTCATTATTAATGATGCTCTATGACTAAATTGGAAATCTGCTACTGTACCCCAAGGGGGTGATTAATTTAGCAGACTAGGAGTTTTGATTAAAAGGGAATGAAATGTCTGACACATAGTCTATTTATCAGTTATTATGATATTAAAACACTCTTATCATTTTGGTGCCTAAATTAAGGCTTCACAGCCTAAATGTCACTTCATAGTGTTCTTTTAGATCTGTCTGTGTGTTATGAGTTTATTATCAGTGGGTGCATGAGAATATAAGTGGTCTTTGATAAGAACTAAGCAGTCTGGTAAGATCTCTGCTCTTTGCCCCTTCGTCATTTAAAGAGGAGATGAGAGAAGATTTTTAAGATGTGATCTGTATGAGCAATGCATGCAGGACAAGATGAAGTTATCCCTGATGTCCCTAGGGATTATGACACAAGCTTTGTAAATCTGGACTAAGCCTAAAGGGCACAGAAAAACCTCTCACTTGCCTAAGGATCTAAGTCTAAACCAGTTCCTTACAGAAACCACACGTGCTCTGAGATGATACATTCTCTGGGAGGTGAAATCCATGTCCTTAAATTAAAGGTCAGGGCAGAAATTGGCAGTGATCTATCAAGAATGGTAATCAACAGTTGGTGCTAAGCGTGTCATTGAAATAATTTGCAGACAGGAGGCAAGAGCAGCAGATCACGTGTGTTTCTGTGTAGGTGCCCAAGAAACAGCTTCAAGACACACCAGCCTTTGCAAGCCTCAGAGAGTGAGAAGGGAGGGCCAAGGAGCACTGCAAGACCAAGGAGTACAGTGGACATGAAAGGCAGTCAAGTACTAGTGGAGGGGTGGTGCTTTGTGTTCATGAAGGCTTGGAACCAAATCAGATCCCTAGACTAGCTGTGTCAGCAACTCAGATATAAGTTTTAGGCCTCAATAGGAAAAATGCTACATTATGACTAAATTATCTGTTGATTTGAGAAAACAAACAAACAACCCAAACCAAGTAAAAAAAACCCCAAAAAACCAAAAAAAAAGCAAAGAAGCTGAAATAACAGAACAGCAGGTAAAACATACTAAAAGCAAGAAGGCATTCTTCAATTAGCTGGGCCCTAACAAATGAGGAAAGTAGGCTCATAATCTCAGGCATTTTATAGGGGAAAATGCAATAAGAAAGTCCAGAAGACTTGGAGAAACTTACAGGAATCACAAAAAACCCGTAACAAGTCCTGTGTCAAACATGTGAAACAAGAAGCTTGCTGGAGTCTGTAGGCTCAGTAAACAATAAATATGCAGAAAAAGTGTTCGGGAAAATTAAAAGTTTTGTGATTTTGCTGTGGAAGAACGTAGAGAAGTTCCCACAGAAGAATTCCTCTCCTGTCAGACATCAGGGATGAAATAGATCGTGTGGTAACTATATCATCCCCCAGCTTGAGTTCTGGCACCAGAGGATAAGGACTAGTGTAACAAAATTTTTTTAAACTGTTTCCTGAGAGAATCCTATAATAAATACCTTGATAGAAACTCAAATAATAACAGATTAAGAAGAAGAAGAACAGAATGGGAACATCAATAAATATCATAATGTCAAAAAGCCAGACAGGGTTTTGAGATTAAAAGTCATGATTTACTAATCAGTTGGGTAGCACTGGGGGAGTGAATGCTTGGGTAGGGCAGCACTCCTACCCTTTTCCTCAGGTTAGCCTGGGCATAGATCCAGGCGTTGTGCTTGCTTTGGTCTCTAAACTGTCCTGCAGTGCATTGATGTATCTCCCAAACTGAAGACAGGCACAGAAGTGAGAACCTTACCAAAAAAAGCACCCAGAACTGTAAATAACCATCATTTGGAGCTGCATGGAGATGGGGATGTGTTTTTAAGAGAACCAGAATGTGAAATAGAAGTGGGGTGACTACAGGGGATAATACCAGATGTTAAAAGGCATATTATCAAAGAGAACAGCACTTTGCAAACAATACTTTTAAAGACGTGAGGGATCAAGGCGAACGTGCCCTCTGAGTTAGTGGCACATATGGGAAAAGGAATTCTCTTCAGTCTCTGCTTTCAGGATTCATTCTTCCCCTAGCTGAAAACCAAAGGAGGTCTGTGGGAGTAAGAGATCTTAGGCAGAGGTTTTGTTTGTAAAGAAAACAAGTAGGAAACTGGCAGAAGATAAACACTTCCTTAAAAAAGGAATGTAAGCCAAACCGCAGAAAGCACCCAGCACAAACGGGAAGGGCAGAACTTGCCTCCCCGCCGTCGGTGCAGGCTGGCTTGCTGCCCGCTGCTGGAGCTGCTGCACATGAGGATGTGTGAGAGGCAGCCTGGATGCTCCGCTCCCTCCCTCCCAGTCCCCCGGGGCCTCTGCAGCTGTTTGCAGCTGCATGAGAATAACGAGGACATTGCTCTGGATGTGACACCGCCTCAGCTGGGTCTTTAGAAAAGCTCTCTGCAGCTATTCTCCAGAGTCCGGCAATAATCTGCAGCCTGAGTAGACAGTGCTGGTGGGCTCAACATTTTCCTCTCTTTTATTCGCCTGTTGAGGGAAAATATTGCCACTACCTCTGTAGTTCCTTTTAAAATGATGGAAAGCAGTAACACATTGAAACAAGGGGCCGACATTCCCTGTCAGGATACAGGTGAGGACAAGTATGCAGACAGCAAGTAGTTTTACATCACCTAGTCCTGCTTAGTTATAGCAAACCCACATTACTGGACTGTGCCCTGCGGTGATTCCTGGTGGGAGTATTACCAGCTCAGCAGCCAGATCACTGGACAGTGGTCCGTATGCTCTCCCTCTCCTGCTGGGACAGTTTAAATACTCTGTGACTGCTACTGCCATCCCTGCCCCTCTGCTGGGGTTTGTGTAGAGGGATTTGGTCAGTGAGGTGTCATCTACTGGACTTGCAGCCTTAATGGTAACTTAAACCACCAGGGATGGTGGTGTTGAGTCTCTGGCCTCAGGAGACCAGGCCTTTTTCCCTATGCATAGCACGTAAATTCCTAAGTGAGAATCTTTGGTCTGTATCTTCCTGGGAATCTGATCAGAGGATTGGGATGGTCCTATTTGTTGATAAAATTCATGCAGTTAATCTTGTACACTGAGTTTCCATTATTTTCAGTGAAATTTTGCACAGAAACCTGGGGCAGTGTGAGTGAGGCAGAAAAGTGCTCAACCAGATGGAAGCCTGGGGTTAGCCAACAGATGGAAATAGAAGGAGTTTCTGCATTTCTGTGAGAACACTGAATTTTATGTGATCTTTTTCAATATCTTGAATTCATTGTTCTGGGTGTTGATTTAGTGACCTGGGGCTTTCCAAGGTGGAAATTGTTAGCGAGAAAAAAACCTATCCATGAGTTTGTGATAGAAATACCGCTAGCCTTTTATCTGCTTTCCTGCTTTGATTTCTCTAGAGCTTACCTGAGCTGTCTGTCATCCAAAGGACATTTTTATACCTGTGCCAATAAGCAGTGGAGTGTTCATGAAGGGCACAGCACAGTGGCAGTCTGTGAGGGATGCAGTGAAAGGCTTTCATTTAACACCGCCGTACATGGCAAACCCAATTTTCAGCTGTATGTATCAGCATGGCAAGTCTTCTTGTTCCCAGTCAGCATGCTACAGGGTAATTCAGAATACAGCTTATTGCAGGGTTTGGTTTCTCTTCCAAGATTCATTCCTTTTCATCCCTTTCTGTGCCAAGTATAATAAACAGAACAGAAGCTGAAGGCAGTTTGGCTAGGGAAACAACATTCAATAATTAAAAAAAACCCCAAAAACAACAACAAAAACCAACCCTGCAGAAAACAGAACAAAAAGGCTGGTCAGTGAAAGAGGTAGAAAGACACCTTTACTGACAGAGGAAGAGCGAAAGCAGAATAAGGAAAAGACACATCTGAGCTGTTTCTCCTGCCCTTCTCAACCAGCCTGAATGGAGGCTGTGAATAATAAAGTACAGAGATCTCACCATTTCCTATCCAGACAGGTCGTGCATTTTCAGTGCTCCCTTATCCCTGTCAACCCATTGAAATCAGAATGGCTGAGAGTAGAGTGTCCCTGGATAGCCCTTCTCCGAGGAGTGAGGACACCAGCTAGGTAGGAGATTAGAGTGTGAGGTGAATGCTCTGGTCTCGAGAGTCCTTAGAAAATGAATATTGGCATTTGGCCTTTGATACCTTAAGCAGCCTGGAGAGAGTTCTGGAGAGCTGGAACATGTTGGGGGAAAATAGGAAAAAAGAGCAAGACAATGAAAGAAAGGCACATTGGTTCTGCTATCTTTGTGTGCTTAAATCTTTTGAGTACATAGAAATGCAGATATATGAGCTCTTAAAATGCTGCACTTCTATCAGCTCCTTCCCTAGCGTTGAGTGTGAAGAATCTCATAACTGCCAGGCGCTCCTTTTGACATGGGGAGGATCATCACTGGGATTGAATCCAAACGCTAACTATTACAGATGAACTTAAATGTTAACTATTACAGATGAGCATTGCTGTAGTAACAAATTATCCTGCACCTTCTTACAGTGGTGTTCTTGTCCATGCTTTTCTGGGCATTCTGAAACAAAAGAATGGCATAGATGAACTGTGGAGCTGATGAACTTTAGCAATTCCTGTGTTTCCACATTTTATCTGGACTGCTGTGATTTGGTACTATTCCATGGAAAGGGTTGAAGAGTATTTGGTGCCTGGCTAGGGACCTGGCTCTGCTTCCTAATACCTGTTGGCAGTTTCCTGTGGGAACCTGGACTGTGGCAGCAGAATCACTCAGACACAGAGTGCTGAAGGTTCCTGCTAGGCCAGTTGGTTGTGATAATCTGCTGCCTGTGACCTCATTAAAACAGTCTGACTGGGGCTGCTAATCACATAAATAAAGAATTAAATCATAGCATTAACCTTCTACAGGGAAACCTGCCCTGGCAACACTGACAGAATTAGATCCATTAATTATTTAGAGGGTCATTTGATAGAAATGTATATAGATGGCAGATTATGAGCACTTGAAGCAATAAGTTAACCATAAATTTTTGCTCTGATAAGAATCTTTCCATATTTTCCTCTTAATGTCCCGAACTAAAAGCTATCTTGCCTTTTTTCTACTAGGACAGCAACATCACACATAATTTATTGTGTGTATATCAATTAAAAATACTAAGCCCCTGCATCCAGGGTTTTTTTGCTCCTTTTGGCTCTTGGGCTCCTTTTCTCTTAGAAATTCTTCCTGTGGAAACAGTTTCCATCACTAAATTCAGGACCAATTCCACACTTGCTGTAATACTTGGAGCTTCTTTGGTGGCCAGGGTGTTCAGAGGACCTGAGCACATCTCCTGGCCACTACTGAACTAAAAGTCAATGTGAAGGAAATCAGTCTCACCAGTGCTGTGGTGTACCAGGGTGCTTTCTGCGATGGTTCTCTACTGTTACCCATGGGGTTATTCAATTCCATTCAGTGCCTAACAGATTTTCCCTTCTTTCTCTGAATTTCTTGGGAAAAAAGTGCTCTTGAATCAGATGGGATGATGAGTTCATTGTTTTATTGATTCTACTGGGCTTGCAGGAATGACAATGGTACTAGATAGGCTTGTTTGCTGACCAGAATTTGAATTTGTGTTTGCAGATAGCACACAAAAGACTTGGGCATGTGGAGTGGAGGAGGGTGGGGAGACTGGAGGGAAATCTGTCATTATTTATGGAAATATCCAGTATTCATGGAGCCATCTGCTGTGAGTGATTCAAGTCTGAGAAGTGTCATAAAATGAGAAAGCATAATGTAGAAAGAAAAAAAAAAAACCAACCTGAAAAAAACCTCTAAATTTGTATCACTCAGAAACCTGAAGCGGGGAATATATAACCTCAGAATCTCTCTTTCTAAAGATGCTTTGTAAATCTTCCTGCCAGATTGAGAGATAAAGATAGATGATATTTCTCAGGTTCCTTTCCTCACCCTTCTTGGAACAATTAATTCCATTTGTTCATTTCCAGCCCTTTAATTATTGATCACATCGTTTCCTTTTTTTCTTTGTCACTGTTCCGGGCTACAAGGCAAGAGATGGAGTTTTATAAAAAGATGTTTAGGAGACTCCTTAAACCTTGAAGCATTGAGAAGATCTTTATCACAGCCACAGCTTTCTCTCTGATAGTGAAGCCCTACTTTTGTTGTCAGAATTTTATCAATACTAAGAAATTTTATTTAAGGTGGGACCTTCATAGCACTTCTCTGGACAAAGTCTCAGGCAGAGGATGGTCTGCTTCCCTGTACTGTGCTCTCTCAGTTCTGATCATTAATTTATTGATTTGCTCACGATGTCCTGTAAAAAGTAAATATAAACAAATAGTGGAGAAACTGGGGCAAAAAAAGAGGAAATTATTTGCACTGCCACACTGAAGGCTTCTGAGAAAATAAGGACTAGACTGTATCTTTCTCAGTCATTTACCTGAGAGACCTGGTCCAAGTCCTTGCCTTGGGAGCAGTTGGGAGTCCCTTTGAAACACTTTTTATTTTTCCCGCTTCCATGTTTTGGTTGCAGTTGTAGTGGCACATCATGTTACCAGCAGATGCTGTTGGGTGGCTATGTAGCTATGATTGTTTGCCACATCTCTTTTCATCTCTACCACCTTACTCTCTGTCTACTCATCACCCCTTGCTGCAAAAAAAAGCTGACTTACCAGGACAATGGCATGTTATAACAGAAATTTATCTTCAGCCTTATTTCCTCTCCTATGGTGTCACAGTCCAGGACTATGAATTTAAAAATCTCTTTACTATTGTGTTGGCTTTTAAAAATACTTTCTTACCTTTAATTTACTCAGTCATTCATATTGGGCTGTCTTGACATCCTGCAATGTTCCTTTTTGCTCTGCAGGGCTGCCTTTCTTCTTCTACTTCTCCAACTTCATGCCTTAAAAATTGCATCTCTATCCAAACAGGGCACATAAAGATGTGCTGAAGCATCACAGACTTCTACTGATATGATTAAATATGCTCTGAGTGCTTCCTCGATGTCCCTTTATTCCTATTTTGCACAAACACTTTTCTTCATGAGAAAGCCAACAGAGCAGTAGCAGAGATGCACATCCACTGCTTCCTTCTCAACACAGGGATTCCTGTTCTCTCTGGATGGGAGTTTTGTGATTTCCAGGGGCTAAGGCCCTATCAATGCAATACTAGATTATAATAATCAAAAAAAAAGGTAAGAAGGTACTTTAAGAGATCATACAGTGTCTTCTTGTTCTTCAAGGTGAGAACAGCTCTACCTTTTTCCTGTCCAATGTGTTTGTCTAGCCTTGAAAAATTAGCCATAGTAGAAGCACAGAGATTATTTTCTGATGTTCAAAACATGTCTAATCTAAATCTCCTTCAACTATGACTACGTAATCTGCTCACTGTGCATAGAGAGAACAGACTCTGCTTTTCATTTCTGCCTTTCGCAACCTTGAAAATTGTTATTTGGTCAGCTCTGCCATTTCTGCAGACCTTTTTCAATTCTTGAGGAGCTTGTGTAGCATTACAGCCCATCTGTAATGCTCTTAAAGGCAGGTTTCACATCTTTGAAGCAAGATGTCTTAGCTCCTGGTTCAGGAGACAGCAGGTTTTTCCCCCAGTATCTCCTTAGCTCTAGAAAAAACTCCTTCCTTTTTTGTGTATTTGCTACCCTTCAACTGTGGAGACTTTTTACCTATAGCAGAGAAAAAGTGTAGCAAGTGCACCTGGCTATGAATTACAAGGCTGTAGGATAGTCACTGTAAGTTTTTGGACAGGTCATTTGTTCCATTCTTTAATTATACAGGGCTTGTTCCAGCCATGTTCATGCTGAGTAGCACCTCATTCATTCAGCAGCCCCTCAGTAATCAATATGTCTGCAGGGGAAGAAATACTGTGTACCAGGTAAGGGAACTATTGCTTCCTATCACAGGCCACTCTTTCCTCTCAGCTTTATCAAAAGTTATGCTTAGGCCAGTAATGAAAAAGTGATTGTACAATGACATCTGTAAAGTACACAATCATACTGTCTGCAGTGCACTGGAGAACAGTCCTTTGTTTGCTTGGGACACCAAAGCCATTGCAAAAAGCAGCATTTGCAGCTAATCACCAGAGTGATTTCAATTTGCATTTAGCCATTGTGCTAACGGAGGCAGCTGGAAAAAGGAAAAAAATCAGCACAAATAAACACAGCCGTAAGTACTGTCAGTTTTTAGCACCAGGAACTGCTGGAAGTAATGCTGGTGCCTCCAACCCAAGAAATCTTTTTTAATGTGAAATGATATATATGAGGCCAAAAGAGGAATGCCTTTTGTCTTGTTTGCTTAGACTCCAGAATATATCTCTGAGTCTCTGGATGTAATGATTGCTTAGGCAAGTCAAACACTGTATATCACCTGCTGAGCATCTGATTCATTGACTGGGTGGATTGAAGCCAATTTAACCAGCTGGAGTCTGTAATACTGACTTCAGTGGTGTGATACTGATCTATATCACACAGAGGATTTGGCCCAGAGACAAAGGGAGGTAGTGTTTCCTTTGGGTGACATCTTTCTGCAAGCCAAGGCAGACGGCATCTGCCTTGCACAGCCTGGTTGTCCTACAAGTGGCGTGTATTGCTCATGGGGTACCACAGAGTTTTATCATTCTGTGGATCTTTCTTAGACAGTGGATGGCAATCAGGGACAACTGCCAATTTCTTCTGGTTCTATCCTTCTACTTCACAGCTGGTGCCATCTCACACCAGTTCTGGGATCAATTCTCTGAGTGTACTGACTCCCTTTGTGCAGATTTCTGCAGGAATGTTTGCTGCTGTATAGCATTATTTTTGGGGAAGGGAGGAGGCTTAACGTGGCTCTAGATTTCCCTTTTTCCCTTTGACCTTGCTGAGGAGACACACTGGGCATAAAACCTCAGCTGCTCTGCAGAGAAGCCCAGCAGAACCAAGTACGACACATAGGCATAAACAGCAGCAGAGGACAGGCAAGGCAAGACCTTGCTCTGCAAGTGCTGTGACAGTCCTGGTGCTCAGTCTGCGGACATGAGAGTTATGATACTACAGTGCTGTTGCTCATCTTTATTTTCTAGCTAAGTGACTTCATTTCACTAAATCTCTCCAGCTTTCCATATCTCCATAACCACGAAACAAGAGGGACAAAAGGCTAAGCAGAATTTATTATTGCTCTTTATTATTATCATATCTTTTGTCTTCTTTGCAAGATTCATGAACCTCCGTTCAATTAATTCATCAGAATCCTGAAAAAGCTAATTGTGCGTTCATATATTTCCATAGGCACTGGCTCATTCCTGTGCCAGATGTCAATAATACCTGATCCGTGCAAACGGAGCTGGGTTTGTGGCAGCCTGCTGCCCAATCTAATTAATGTTGTGACTCCAGTTCTCCTAAGCAGGAATGGAGTTTGGGTTTTGCATAATTGTAAGGCCAGGGGTGGGCATGGAGAGAGACAAGGATCTCAACCCTGTGTCTCCAAGGCTGAAATCTGAAATGCCAGTACTCTGTTCTCAGGCACCCAGATACAGGAAGACAATGCAAGAGGCAGTTTCTTTGCACAAAGAGAGCTCGGGAAAATCTGCAGTGCACTGCCCAGCCCTAACAACTGTTTGAAGAGGCAGAAGGGGCTTAATAACTTAACTGAGGATCACACAGGGTCCCTCTCTGGTTTTCTTTGATCATCCTAACGCTGTTGTTGCCCCTGGGTCAGACAGTGCCAGACTGGTCACTACACAGCACAATCTCACATGCTGGGCTTCCCAGGGCAGCATCAGGGCTTTGGTGGCCTGTGGAAGTGATGTTTGTGGTTAAGTCCATAGCGTCAGGACCATGTGCTTTGTCACCTCATTGCCTTCTCCAGGAAGAAGATTCTCCTTTCTTTGGGGAAGATGCTTTCCTCAGGCCTGGATGAAATTTTATGCTTTAAAACCAGATTGCAGCCAAGCACGGCTTGCTTTTATTTTTGTTGTTCCTAGCATTATTAGCACACAGCTTGCTTTCAAAGATAACGATGTGGAAAAACAATAGCATCTTGCCAAACTCCTTCAGTGTACCATTTGCAGGTTGTGCTATTTTATCAGTGTCTTAATATGTACATTGGAATGATGTGAATACTCTTTTGTGAGCTGCAAACGAAATGAAAATATTTAAGTAAGTCCCTCCCTGTCCTGCTCAACAGACCTACCTTCTTCTGGTACTTTCTGTCATTGTGCTGTGTTGTAGGGATCTTGTTTAGCATATAAAAAACTACTGCTGCACTCTATTATCAAAGACATATTTGTTAAAACATGCATATAAAAGGATTTGTAATTGAAGAACAGCTTTGATATATTTAATAGGATGTAAAACTGCCATCCCTTTTTAATAGGAGATGCTTTATGTGCATTAGAAGTAATAAAATAATGCCTCTTCACTGAGCTCTACCCATTAGCAGACTGTTTTCTCCCTTTCTTTTAGTTAATCTTAGAAGTTTAATGTAATCTAAACACATTGACATCTTTTTTTTCCTCCCCTTTCTGTGCTTGGAAGTACTTTGAATTGAACTTTGTTTCAAATAAGAGCTAGCAACAAACATGGCATCGATATACAGGGCCCTGGTGCCACCTGACAGATGGTCCATAAACCAGCACTTCTCCTTGCCTTAGGAATGTTAACAGTAATGGGAGTGTGGCTGCATGTGCAGGCGAGCACGCCTGAGAGTAACCTTGTGAAGAATGAACAGCTATAATGGCATTCTTTTCTGTATTCCCATGTCTCAAATGTAATCAAATACCAGAGCAGCAGAAATAGAAAATGACAATCAAAACAAAAATAGTAATAGCTTTAATAGCTGTTTCTGTGTTTCAGTCTTGGAGTGTTTTACAAGGAAGCATTGTTAAATTCAGGAAATAAGGATGTAAGCTGGTAAAAAGAAAGTATGCTAAATCTGACTGGTGTTCTGGGGTACTTGTGGTTTGATGTCTCATCTTACACAGAGCTATTCTCTATTCCTTTCAGAAGTAGGACCAAGGATTAGTTTTCAAGATGGATAATCTAAATTATTTATTCCAGAAAATAACAGATGTGTCTCTGAGCCTTCTTAGAGGAAACCAGGAAAGAGGTCATTTCTCTTGATTTCTGGTCTGGTGCCTCACCAGCACCCAGCAGTACATATTAATTATAATAGTTGTAAGAATATTCACAAAATGCCTGAGATACTGCTGCTTCATGAAAAAAACCGAGACCATCAAAAAGAAAGTATCTCTCTCTTGTTTCAGAGGCATTACTGTATTGACCAAGTTCAAATTGACTGTGCAAGTGCACTTCCTGCTTTTCCTAAGAATATCTTTAGGTTCATTTATTCGAGAGTCCTTTCAACATGAAGATGTTGTGCGAGTGATTGTGCTAGCAGGAGCTCAACAGCTGTGAGGCACGGACATAGTCCTTCGCAGAATAAGTTTGTATGTGTTCACCTTGTTTTTGTGGCAAGGGCTGAGCACTGGCCTGGCACACAAGTGAGGTGACATGTTTGAAGACATGTTTTGGTGACTGTAGGGATGCTGCTGTCATTCAGGTCTGTTTGTAGAAGGGAGTTGCAAATCTGTGTCTCTTTGTTTCTTGATAAATTTTTGGAAGAATGACTGTTCCTCTAGGCTGATGAAGTTAGTGGGATGGTAGAAGTGGCCTGTGATCTCTCAAGTGACTCAGCCTGAGAATTCTTTATAAGAATGGCCAGATTCCCTCCTTGGGACTGTAGTTGCCCAGTGCTGCAGCTTCTGCTGCCTCTGTTGCTTTCCTTCAGCAGTGTTTTTAGCCTGGATCTTCTGGCCTGCACTGGAGCCCACAAATAGCCAGGTCAGCAAGTGGATGTATCCATTCAAACAATACAAGTATCTGAAAGACCTGTTAAGCTCTGTATGTAAATATTTGAATGCCAGAGTATATTCTACTAGTATAAGTCATGAATTACAGACAGAAAACTCAATTTCATATAGAGAAAATGACACATTCTTTTCATAAAGGGAGGTAGTGCAATTCATTCAATTTGCATTTGGATATTGCTATTGTTCAGTAAGTGATGGGGGTTTGGGTGCATATTGCAAGAACCACACAAGGAAGTATCAGTGTTTTCTGAAACTGGTTCTCTTCTGCAGATGTAAATCCAGCTCCCCTCTCTGCCAACCTATGAATTCTAAAAAAACAGGTGTATTCATTAAGCATCTGGCTTATGAAAAAAACACAGTCTTTTTTTCCAATGAAGCTGGTCTGCAATTTGGGCTGATGTAAGGTAGGTTTAAATAGGAATTAAATAAAAAATCAAGGCAGAATTCAGAGATATTTTCACTGTTTTCTGTCAGCACACAACTTCAGTGAGCACAGTTTAAATACCAAGTCAATTGATTGTTATATATTCCTCAGGTGTAACTAAGTTAATTCTTGTGAAGTGCTGACCAGCTACATCAGTCAAATGGATGAAACATTTGGAAAAAAAAAAACCCAAAACCAAATCCAAAACTCAGAATGGGATTTAGAACAAGTTGATGGAAGAAGAGTAGTACTAGAGTCAATATATCATAAAAATTGTAGTCTGGGTTGTTGGCTCTTTTTCTAATTAAAAAAAAAAGTCATACTGGCAGAAGTGCTCCAGTGAAGTCTTGGACAAAGCCCTGCAGTGCGAGCTCTGTGTGAGGCATGAGTTCATCCCAGACTTAGGCAGACTCTACTGAAGAAAATTAAAAGTTATTTACCCATTGCAGTCAGCTTCTGGATTATGCCTTTTCTGATCAAATTAGCTCTACCTTTTTCTTGCAAGACAAAGTCACTGGCCTGGAGCACATCACTTAACAGAAAATTAATTACAGTTGTCTGCTGGGTGTAGAATGCCTGTCACTGGGACTACATCCAGTAGTCCCCATAGATCTCCAGGACACTGGACACAGGTAAATTATGTGGTTCTGCTTTTTGTTCATATTTGGTTCTGTACTCATGTAGCTAAGTTTTCAAAGCAGCCATCCTCATGAGGGTAAACCTGTTTTCAGTCAAGGATATCAAGTGTAAGTCACTACAGGTAACCTCAGCATTTGTATGTTTAAATGTCAGTATATTTGAAGCTGTTCAGTTCTTTGTTAAGAGTTAGGGTAAATACTCCACAGAATTTTAATTCTAGCTCAAATGTTTAGTTTTTCTCTCCTTTTGTAACTACACAGTAAGGGTAAGGAAACTATTTGGCCAGAATTAAGTATAAATATACACTCTAATAATCATATGCCTTCTCTATCTGTAGAGGTCATGAAGGACTGAAAGCAATACTGCATAATTTTAAATACACTTTAGCAGTTTATTTCAGGAAAAAAGAACAAATGGGATTTACTTAAGACAGAGTACTCAGAAAAAAAAATAGTTGAAATTAAGCATTTACAAAAGTGTGTATGAAGTACAACGGATCAATAACAGACTACCTTGATTTTAAAAAGGGACAAATCCTCTCTTTTCAGCAATTGCCTATGGCCTAGTCCACTACATGACATGGAGAGTTTACCTGACTTTCTTCAGGGTCTAGCCTTTCATGTGAAAGACAATGCATTGCCAGAACAAGTTATGCTGTAAGTGTGCTTCAAAGAACAACTAAATGCTACCAGTTGGCCAAATAAATAGGAGTCGATTCCTTAAGAGATCTTTCAGTCTGGGAAAAAAAAAAAAAGGTGTCTGTTTACCTTGAAAAGGTATGCATAGAAGCAGAAAAGGCACATGTAGCCTTGTCTGAGACACATTCATTCCAGATATTCTAAATATTCCCAAAATGCAACAGGAAACATGTGCAGTTTAATAGTGATAATTTTTGTTCATAGGAACAACAAAAGCTGCATTTGAAGGCACTACATTTTCAAGAGGGAAGGGGTAGAGATATGGGTTCAATGTCAGTTCTCTGCTGAAGCACAGTATGCAGCTCTGTGAAGAACCCACAAGTATTAGCTACACCCACAGAGCAGAGGTATGGCGTTTCCAAAATTAGCGCTCCCCTTCACGCAGAATTACTCTTCTGGGAATTAATTTCTTCCCTCACTCCCTGAAATGTGCAACAAATATATTAACCTTGAAACACCTTTCTGTCTCTTCTAAGCCTCACTGGAAATAAACCTAGGAGTCCTAATCCTCATATGTGAGGCTGAGAAGGTAGTGTTAATGTAGTCTGCTTCCACAGAGAAATTCCACCCAGCCTCACTGATGCGCAGCCCTGGACACACAGAAACAGAGTGGTCAGTCTCCCCTGAGAAATAATACCTGGTTCAAACTGTGCCTCTGGTGTAAGATACTAATTACATTTTCTTTTTTTAATGGTGGGAGTTTATTACTTGTTTTCTGTCTTCACAAACCTGTGCCAGTGGAACAGGCACTTCTTTGTGCACTTCATGCACTCCTTCATGCAGTGTCAGCCACATGAAGATTTCTAGATGACTTGTTCCAGTCTGTGAAAAAAAAAAAAAAATTCAAACCAAAAGGATGCAAAAGAGTATGAACAAAGATATGTGATGACAGGGCTTTTTTTGTCCCTGCAGATGTCACAGCCTAACTGCTCTAGTGGGCTGGGCCTGCCCAGTGCCTCCTCATGCTGCTCTTAATGGAAATGTCTCAGAGACTTGGGGGTTCACTTAGCTCTAGAGCTTGGTGGTTGGTACCAGTGCATTGGTGCTGGAACTAATTCCTTGAATGTCATTCTTTTAGCTGTTTTTGGGCTGATGCTGGCAAAATGACAGATATTCAGCTCCTCACCCAGGCAGGGGAGAGAAGGTGGGTCTCCTTCGTTGTAGCATGTCCTACAAATAAAATAAACCACATGTTCATTTTGCAAATCTGTCCATTGATGCAGAAATTGGCCTCCTCTGTGAGCCAAGTAAAGAGGCAAGACAGCAGGTTGGGTTGGATTTTGGGAAAAAATCATTTACTGTTCATGTGCTCAATGGAAACAGAGGTCTCTTAGAAACCGGGACATTTATCTGGGTCATTAAACAGAAGCTGTGGGTCACTTACAGGAAATGGGGTGCTGTGGGTAGTGCCTGGAGAGTAATAATGAGAGCCAGGTAATGGCATCCAGTCAATTACAGTCTTATGTTGGCATTGTCTAAAATGGAAAACCCAACAGTCTAAAAGGCTATAACACTGATTCTGTAGAACATTAAACTATTACTTTATGCTGATGATATCCTACTGTTAATTAAGGACTCACATGCTTCCCCTCCTGCTTATAATGAATATTGCTCTCTGAGTACAAAGTTATCATTGCACAAAATTAATGACTCTGAGACTGCAGTGATGCAGCTTTCTGGAGTTTGCCCTTCAGCCTTGCTCACCTCATGGAATCTTAAGTGGGCACCCAAAAATACAGTAGAAATACTTAGGGGCTGATATTAACAAAGCCTCAGACAATGTAATTAAAAATCATTTAAATCCAATTACCAAGAAGGCAGGAGAAGATTTGGAGGGATACCCAGAGCTAAATAAAAGCAAACGTGTGTGATTCAGTTTGCCATCCCATCAGGTTGTTAAAGTAGAAATAGGGACATTGTATAAGTAAGCACCCTTGGAGTTACTGCCATAAATGAGCTCACGGCAGTATTTTCCACTGGCACCCAACAGTTGTCTGTGTGTTGAGCTTACTTTGACCATAAATGTACATAAATACATATAAATACAATGACAAGGTCTAACAATGACTAATAACTAAATTCCTGACCCACATCTTAAAATATATATATATATATATAAATATGTATATGTATATATAGTTAGGAATACTTCCCCTACTACTGAAACCCAGCTGGTTTTTTAAAGGGTACAAGAGGTGGACCACACAAGTACCACATTCAGCACTACTGAATGTGAATGTGACAAAGCCTTATCTGTACTGCCCAGTTCACGTTTACCCACAGCCCTGGCTTCTAATGCAATAAACCAGCCAAGTTTCATTAGGAGTCACTGTAGAACTTACTGGATAGCTACAACAACTACAGTATTTTTCAGATGACAGAAATCTCAGGATGTGAGGGTGAAGTAAAGATGCCACACAAAACATTTAAAAAGTATTTATAGCTCTCGGGATGAGAAATGTTACTATTCCCCTTAAATGTCATATAATTGGCCCAATTTTATGCACCAAAATCATGTAGATTTTTATGCTTTTTTTTTATTCCTAAAAGGCATACATTTGAACAAAAATTGCTGTATTTTGGGTTTGTCTTTTTTCTTTTCCTCATACTGTAAACTAATATAAGCCAATAAGCAGAGGTTGCATTTCAGTAGTGGCTGGAATGGATATATCTTTCTGGAAAGTTCATGAAATCCTTAGTGATGAAAGGAATTTCATAAATATAAATCAATTATTTTTAGACTGGCTTGAAAAATTAAATCATGACAGACAGACTTATATGAACATTATCCTAAAAAGTACGATTTTTTGGCCATTCTCCGTGTTCTGTGGAATTAATTTTACCTCTAAAAAAAAGCAGACAAGATCCATTCCAACAAGTGTGCTCAGATTTTTCCAGTCTTTTGTGGGATTAGCGAAATGGGACCAGATAGCAGAAAGATCTTGCTGGGGAAACTGTTGAAGTTGTTGTGCATGACAGCTGCCTACCAAAACAGAAAGCCCAGATGTACTACAGAAGGCAGTGATACATATTTGTGCTAAGATGGGGGCTGCAAATAAAAGCCATCAGTGAAAGAACAGTCTGGACAATAACACATATATGGAGAAGCTGCTGCTGGTACGAGAACACAGTCCATGCTGCACATTCATGGCTATGAAGAGTGTGTCATCCTAACAGCTCTACAGCAAACACATGCAAGACAGCACTGTAAATACTTAAAGTTTGCAAAAAATATTCAGCAGGTGGGAGTTCCTCTTCAAAACTGCAGCCTGATAGGTGTGCATTTATCCTTCCTAGATACCCACATTCTCAGCAAATTTCTGTGTGGGAAATTGTCAGCTTTCTGCACAGGCATTTGAGCTTCACTGAGTGCCCAGAATTAAATTCACATGAATATTTAAATTGACAGACACACAATAATCAAAGATGTCTGATATGTTAACGTTGTTTAAAGACTATGGAACAGCCTCAAGGACATTTATAGTTTCTCTTTCTGATCTGCGTTTGGTTGTAATAAACAAAAGGTCTTCTCATAGATCACTGAATTAAAGTAATGGACAAAGGGACAAAGGAAGTGGGAATGAATAGAGACACCTTAGTGCTAGGTTTCCTTCAGAGTTATTTGGGGTAAACTGGTTCAGCCTATTGGTAAGAGGTTGTGCACAACAAGGTAGCAAAATCTGATTATGTTCCTAAATTATTCAAAGTTTTTAAACATAAAATTAACTCCAAGTACTTGCAGAAAGATCTATCAGAAATGGGCAGATAAAAATGACAGATGAGGGTTAGGTTCAATAAATGCAAAGTAAAGCATGAAGAAAAAAGAAGTAGTAGCCATGCATGCTCAGTGGTATGCTCTAAATCACTTAAGCTTAAGAAAGAGGCACATCAGTATTAGTCTGGGAAGTCAATAAATTAGAAGAAAGGCAAAAAGAACAGAACAGGAGACAACATTGTGCTGTTGCATAACTCTTAATATGTGCCTGCACTCTAAATAGCAGCTGTAGCTCTGGTCCTGGTCTCAGCAAGGATCAAAGAATAAACGGAAAGAGTTTGGATGGATAATGAGACTAATCAAAGGAATTGGACAGCTTCCTGTCCAGAAGTGATGATAGACTAGGCTTTGGTACTAGAGTAAGGAGATGACTGAGGGGTTTATGTGGAAAAAGATCTCAGTTGGCAGAGTAGGAAATAAATAAATAAATGAAATAAAATGGTTACTATTTGGTGTTTCTCAGAATACAAGAACCAGAGGCTACCACATTACATGTTCAGCACTCAGATTATAAATAAACAGACCGACATTTTTACATATCCTGCATATTTGAACCAAAGAACTACTTTCCACATGCTGTTGAAAAATCTCAGCATGTTCCCCAGTACATTAACAGTTCACATGGGTGCAAAGTGTAATTGTACAAACACATACAGAACAACAGCTCAAGGGCTAGAAAAGGAAGATGCCACAGCTAATTCAGGAAACCTCCAAGATGTGGATCATGAGAGGTTGCAAGGATATTGCTGTGTACTTACTCTCTTTGCCTTGGTGTTGACTACCTGTGTGAGAGGGAGCTCTGGTTTGACCCAATAGAGCTGTTATCTTGGTAGGTGAGGCACTTGGGTGTGATTACTAGCTGAGCCCAAGTTCTTCTGCAGCACATATTTCACACTACAGCTCTTGAAGCATTACTCTGCATTCGTGGGCATAGCATGACCAGCAAAAACGATGGCAGAAAATTGCCCAGAGAGGTTCCATACACTATGGAGGTTGAAAAATGAACAGCCAGAATATAGTAAGAATAGAAGATAGTAAGTTCAAGGGGACAGGAACAGATGGACACTTATTGTTGACACACAAGGCTGAAGCCAAATTGTAAGTGCAGCAGACATGGAGTGTTAATCCAGCCGTGAAAACAACCAGCCTACGTAAATTCTGCTGGATACTGACTGAAGACACAGCCAGGGGAGAGCTCTTTGGAAGAGAAGAAATCAGGAGCACAGAGTCTGCATTTCTGCTAAGGAAAAGCTGCTATGAAACATCAGCTAAACTGATAGAACTGAGCTTAAATCATGGACTAGCTTCTCATCTCAAATAAATCAGGGTTGCAGTAGCAAAGCCAGAGAATCAACTATCTGTCAGCTCTTCACCAAAGTCTATACACTTTAACACTGATATACCTGAGTTGCCTAGTGTTACAGAAATCAGTGTAGGTTTATCAAATTTTACCTATCCCAGTCAGCCAGCCTAGGTTTGTTTTCTTTCACCAAAAAAACCCTGAATGACCACGCTGCAAACCATCTATAAACTGCTTCATCAGACATTTGAGTTTTCTTTGTGGCCCCAGTTGTTTATGACACTGGCAGGAACTAAAGTTACTAGAGATCAGGATATAGTGTTTTATTTTAGAGTACAGAGCATAGTTTAGGGTGAGTATTTTTGGAGCATTTCCATCACCAGACTTCTGTGCTGGAACACTCTTTGGTAGACACAATAGCATGAAGCTGTGGCCTTTCAGAGACACACGGACCTCTTGGCCCTATTTCTTGAGCTACTTCCAACTTTTCTCACAGGTTTTGGAGCTCTGATCTCTGGTTTTTACCTCATACTCTGTCTTGTTGACTTTAACTGCAAATTCTTTGGGGCCTTAGTCTGGGTCTCTAGGTACTGTCATACTACAAACAATATACAATAATAATAATAATTTCATATTTGATCAGCTGCCTTGTAATGGCTTTTTTTCTTTTGGGCTTTAAACTTTTTTATTTGATTGCATCCTTGCCCTAATTTCAAAGATGAAAAATAATAGATTTTCTAGAGAAGAATCCCAAAAGTCCTATCTACAACTGATCTGCAATTCAATACAATGGTTCTTTCCTTTTTCATGACTTTTTTTTTTTATTTCAGATTTGAATAATATAATTTGTGTGATGTTACTCAATTTCTCTGTTTTAATTTGAAATCCTATTTTTAATCAATTAGGAAAAAAATGACCTAATTAAGGAGTAATTTAGGCCAGCAACTTAAACATTAGTTTATAAAGTAGCTGCATTTAATTGGAAATGTGCTCAACTACTGCATTGCATTAGCAAGTAATTTGGAAGAAAGAGTCAATGGGATCCCCTGACTGCTATTTCAGAAATGATAGTGACAAAGCTGAAGTCCAGAGCAGTCTGATGAACTTGGCTTTTACTAATAGCTTTGCTATGAGCCTAAAGATCCAAGCAATTGTAGCCTCTCATTATGCAAGACATAAACACACACACCAAGTGACTGCTGGCTCCCAGGAATAGTTCTGAAATGATTTGATGGATATAAAGCTCAAGCACCAAGAACATGGAGAGAGGACCCAACTTGCTCACCCCCCATCACCAGTCAGTGGCAAGGGCAGTAGCAGCCCTTGGCTGGCAGAGTGCCCCCAACCAGAGAACCAGGCTGTCACTAGCTAATGCACATACTAATGAAATTTCAGTAAAAGTCCACAACATGTTTTTCTTTCTGTATTTCTCCTTAGCTGGTAGAGATGCTAGCATCAGAGTTGTCAGAACTTTCTCTAAAGATGCCCACATGCCCCAAAGGGAAGAAGGCTGTTTAAAAGCTCACTAGCATACTTCAGGAAAGAAATCCAGCTTTGACACCCAGAGGATGTGTTACAGGTCACAGCTCTGCATTGGCTGCCATTAGCACCAGGACATCTCACTCCCTTCTATATGGACTCATCTGTCCACTTGTGCTTTTCACTGGAGCAGCACCACAATACAGATGGTTTTAGCATCAGAAAGAGAATTTGACACTGTCTATATGCCATGTTTCATTCTCATTTACTGTTAGTAGTTTTAGCATTGTGTACGTACAGTAGTGCAATGAAAGAAACAATTATGACTCTGCTCTGGGCATCAATACACTTTGATAGGCCACTGGTTTCCAGCTGATCACCTAAGGTTTCTTCACTGTAGAGTGAGTATTGCTGGACAAACTTATTAGCACATTATTTATTCATGCTGGCTCTGAGTTTTTCCTCAGATAACAGCTCTCAGGGAAACACTTACACACTGACAGAGCCCTTGCCACATGTTACTGTTTCATGGCTGGGAACTACAGCATTGTATTCCATTAAAAAAAAATACCCAGTGGGTGCTTGCAGGCTCAGATCACTTCAATGCTACACTAATACTTTTTGTCATTAAGTTTCATTATGGTTTGAATCCTTCATTTCAAATCTGAGCTACAGAGGCAAGTTGTCATCCACTTGGTACCTAAGTGGCTGTAACACCAAGGAAGCTACAGGAAGCCAAGAGCTGCTGGCCAAAGCCCCAACAGGAACATGTGTAATTTTGCATGTGTAATTTTGTAGTGCTGCAAAGGGGACCCTTGGTGGAGAGGAGAGAAATTTGGCATGTGGGCAATTTAGTCCTCAGGTACTCATGTCTTCAGTCAGGGAGCAGTCTCACTCAGCAAAGAAAAGCATGGAACAGCAGACTTGTAGAACTCACTGAGGGCAAGATGTACAGCAAGGCTGGTGCTCTGCATATCACCTCTAAAATCAAGTGTGCCTGGATAAAAGAACTCACAGCTTTTGTAGTCAAATATTGAGCTCCACAGGAGATCTCTGTGAGGAGAGCATGCCTCCTGCACCTTCCTTTAAGTCAATAGTAGCAATACATTATCAGATTGCCTGTTTTCCCAGATACATTAAATCTAGTGCCACAAAGGTGAAAATGTTAGCTGTTTGCAGCCTGACACAGAGTCGGCAAAATCCTGGGCCCTTCAAAAGTATCAGCTTTGATTTTAAATTGTGTCATACTTCAGGAGAGGGGATATGCAGTCACCTAACCTGGTGGGCTCCTTCAGTGACAGCTTCATTTCAGCCTTCAGGCAGCATGAGCTTGGGAAAAATCAGTGCAGAACCCCAGCCTTGCTGAGCCATTTCACATGAAACAACCACATAGACAGGATATCTAGACTTTAAAAGGAGTTCAGTGCAAGATACATCTCGCCCTAATCTTGCTTTTGCACGAATGGGATAAATTGTCCCACCTTTTGGAGGTGTCAACCTCCCCAACGTTGTTATTGAGGGAGAAGTTTCTATTCCAGTGTGCACTCACATATTAAATAACTAAAACTTGACCATCCAAATTCCACCAAAAGAGCTTGTAGGAAAGACAGTGCCTGTTTGAAGTGTAAATTACAAGTATTCAAAGAAAAAACATAATCAAGATTTGTTTGCCTTCAACCCAAACATAAACACACTAAACTGGCCTGACGTACAGGGTGTGCAAATGTTTCGTGCCACAGTAACACCACCAGTAACAACCATCAGCATGGTGAGACTTTGTAATACAGCTGAGCACAGGCGTCTAAATTGTGTGGAGCTGCAATGGGGAAGGAGGGAGACTTGGATTCTAAAAATAGGATAAATAATGCTGGGAGGTGGGTTTCCCATCCCTTCACTTTTTGGGTAGAGCTGAGGAGCATAAAAAAAATGAAGGTGTAGTAAGGTAAAACAGGGAAGAAGAACATCATGAACTTCTCTTCCAGCTTCCCTTCTGGAAGAGCTCTTGAATCTGATCTCAAGGACTTCAGCCATTGAAAACACCAAGCGCTTCATCACTGTTGGCTACACAGCATCAGCCTCATTCGCACTCATGGCTAGTTTAGAGTAAGATTGTTAAAGACTAATTGTTAGAATAAGTGGTATTAATGACTGATAGTGATTAATAGCTAATCATTGGCAGTGTGCATTTGCTAATGAGTGTCAATCTAGAAAAGTGCTGTTTTGAAGTTTGAAACCCACTTGATTTATCAGATGTTTAAGCACTCCATCCACAGCAATTGCTAATTCCCTCAATGAAATACTTATATGATGCATAGATATTCATTTGTAATAAGTTGTTACATTCCAAATGACCATCAGAAAATTCAGTACACAAACTCATAGAAATTTAGGATGAATTTCAAGCCCACACCTCCCTGCATCCCATTCAGACACATCAAAACTGAGCATTACTGCAGCATCAGCAAGCCTGGAAACCTTTAGACTTTGTGATAATTTGGTGCATGGATTAAAAATCCAGTTGGATTCCCTCTTCCTAAAGACACAGCCTTAGGACCAGAATTTCTTCCATCAGCTTTAGAAGCTAAGGTTTTTGATGAAGAGCACAGAGGGAGAGTGCTACCTCAGCAAGTGTGATTCTAGTGCTAGATAATCCACTGCACCTAATTTTGTTTTGCAGCACAGGGAACCTGTATCTGACCATCCTGTGCTAAAGAAAAGGTTTCTAACAAAGAACAAACGCAATCAAAATGATGTTATCCCAGCTGTATAATGACTGTCATGGTACAATGGCTGCTGTACATTCTTCTGACACAGAATGGGAACGGGCTCATAAGAATCTCCACCAAGAGGATTGGATACCAGTAAAAAAAGGTGTAATAGAAAAGAAAAAGCATCTGGATGCCAAAGCCAGATAATATCTAATATTATAACATCTATTATATAAATATCTGTTTATATTTTGTTTGCTTATAATTGTATGCCTGTTGCTTTTGATGTTTGGTTTGGGTTTTTTTAAGTAAGGATAATTAACTACTCAACAAAACCATGAGGAGAATAGCAAATTAGAAAAATACAATGGTCCATGATTAATGGAATAGGATAAGCAAGTGAGTTGTCCATTCTGCCCTTGAAATCAATGAGTTGTCACAACTCTCAGCAGAGGAGAGAAGTTGTTGGGGTTTTTTCCTTAAAAGTAAGAGCAATCAGTGCTGATTAATCAGCACCAGCCTAGACATATAAGAGGGTTTAGAACTGCAACTGTAAGCACTTACAAATTCCTGTCTCGACTTGGCATAATGATGTTTTACAGAATAAAACTATGTACTTAGTGCACAAAGTCTGATAGTCTGGCTTGGTTCTTTTTGCTTTATATCTGGAAGAAAAGGCTGATTTTTACATGCCAGCTCTGACTTTTAAAGTTCATTTAAAACCACTTGTTTTCAACTGGTAGCATCAAACTTGGTATCATAGATTAATTTTCCCCTGTTCAACTTAAAAATGTTAACACTGCATCATTTTATTCCTACTTGGAACACAAGAGCTGCTTATAAACTGCACATAACATGAACCCTTAGCAATTAAAAATCCCCTGTACAAGCCTAAATCAAAGATAAAGTACAGGAAGAAATGGGAAGAGGGCTTGAATTTGCATTGGAAGTAACCCAGCTTGGCAGATGAGCAGCTTTCCCTCCCTTAACAGTGAAGTGCTTCTTCTACCTGCCAGCACAAGGACCAGCAGTAGTGATGGATACTGATCAGAAAGTTTGAGCTGTGCCAGGGGGTGGCATTGCAGGTGTCAGCCTGAGTCAGAGAAATGTGCTCTGACTGGCTGGTGCCAGAATGCAATTATTTAAGAGGTAAAAAACCCAACAGGAAATAAACCCAAATGAAAGAGGATTAGATGGCGGACAAGATTATCCTATAAACAGGCCCTCACTTTTGCTTCCTTTTAATACAGCTGGGGGCCAAGGAAACCCATGTTTCCAGTGCTAATGGGCCTTGTAGAAGGCATTAAGACATTTTATAAAGAATGAGAGGCTGAGGGATTAGGAGTGACGGGAATTCACTGAGCATTCATGAATTAGCATCAAAGGATGTCTGCCTCCATGGAAAGTTTTAAAAGCGGAGCTAAATGGAGATACCATTATAGGAGGAAAATGGTACTAACATTTTTCTAGTTAAAAACAATGTTGTTATAAGTATAGCTCATTATACATGTATGTTAATTTTTCTCCTGAACTTCAAGATATAAAGCAGACTGAGAATTTCTATTCACTCTTGCTTATCGAGGAAGCACAGGGGATATTAACTTTGGTAAGAGGATTAGTGGATGCTCAGGGTCTGGGTCTAGAGTGGGACTTTATGGCATGACTGCAGCCTACATAGCCCGTACAAACACTAAATGCTGCAGCTGTGTGTGCTAAAAAAAAGGCAGAAAAATCCCAAAACAACATTATTTCAAGAAAATGCCTAAGAAAAGCAGGCCTCTTAGAAAATTGCTCTGTACTAAGCACAAATAGTTACACAGGAGTAGGGTTATGTAGCTGAAAAGCCCCACGTCCACCAGGTCCAAGTACAGCACAGCACAGCACCCTGCTGAGTGAGCAAATGCTGAAAGCCATTTCTGAACCTGTGATTCTGTATGTGTTCATTGCAAAAAATGGCTCATGCTGCATCCTGCGCTTATGCTCTCTGACCATGGATACCAGAAACCAAACTGGTCCTAATTGCCACAGCCCAAAAGAATGAGAGAAGTGCTGGAAATAATGAAAAAATGTTTCTCTATCTGAAACTCACTATTTTTCAAACTACTGAGGTTACTTCTAGTCCTTCAACTTCTGCTCAAAGTGGTGATGTAATGCCAGTAGAAATTAAAGTCCAAATAAGCCACTCCTCTTGCTCCACCCCTTTCAGTAAGGGGGGACAAAAGCAAAGCCTATGGGATAACAATCTACTGAAAGCACAAAGCAATAGAATAATAAATGCACAGTAACAACCACACTTAATAACAAGAGTATGCAAAAAAAGAGAGTGTTTTACTTACAGAAAGATGTCCACCACTGGGAACAAAGACAAGATGCTGGATGTTTGTCATAGGTTGTGTCCATATGGCTTCTCCAGACAAAGATCAGATGGTGACCATTCCTGCACAGCACGTCCCATGGCCATCAGGAACAGAGGTGAGATGGTGGAGGAGCTCCTGCATTTAATGTTTCCTGCTCCCAGCCCAAAACAATGAAAAACAATGACAAACCCTCTGGGAGCTGCACCATCCAAGCTGGGTCACGCTGCCACTCTGCTATGCTGGAGGGTCACCCCTGACGATCCATTCTGTGCCAGCAGCCTCCTCTTCTAGTTCTAACCCCCCCTGCTGTGCGCAGGGACACCTTCCACTAGACCAGACTGCTCAGAGCCCCTTTGAGCCTGGCTGTTTCACACTTTGTTCATGAGCCCAACTCCTTATTCAAGGTGTGCATGACAGCTGGAACAGTCATTAACTCATTAGCCCATATTTAGACAATGCACAACTATGACAGCTGATATTCTTAGGACAGTGATTGACTTATGATCTCATCAAAGCCCCTACTGCTCTAATAAGCAGAAGCTGTAATTTAGCTCAAGGATGGTCAGGGGAGTCCCCAGCCAGGATCAGAGCAGGCAGCAGCATCATCCTCAGCACAGGCAGCCTGGCTTCTTCCTCATGGATTCAGTGAACCCTGGGCAGGTGTCTTCCCATCTCCTTTCAAGGGCAGGAATGATGGGTCCCAGCACATGTGTAGCTCCTGCTCAGCAATTTGTGAGGCAGCACCACTGGCCTAGTTGCCCTCGCTCTCTGCAGATTAACCCAAGGCTGGACTGGTTCTTCCTTCCCTAGGAAGGAAGGCACTTTTCAGTCAGTAAACAGTCAAACAGCATCTTCAATTTCACATGTTACATGTGGATAACACTTTCTCTGTTTATTAACTAATTATTAAGTGTTTAACAATCAGCCAATATTTGTAAACTAGTAATTCATTACTATTTGTATACTTGTAAGTTGATTATTCAACACATACTCAATATTAAATTATGATACTTATAATCAAGTGATCACAATAATTTATTTACAACCCTGTCAAGAGCCCCTCCCGGTGCTGCAGAGAGCAGGAACGGAACTCCCCTCGCCCCATGAAGGTGACAGGAGCTGGGCAGGATCAGGCACCATCCTGTATAAGAAATCAAGAAAGAATGGCAAGAGACCAGAATGGATTAGTTGAGACCTGCTAGTCAAACTGAAGGGCAAGAAGGAAATGCACAGGCAGTGGAAGCAGGGACAGGTATCCTGAGAAGTATATAGGGACACTGCCTGATTTTGTAGGGATTGGGTCAGGGAGGGCAAGGCATGGCTGGAGCTGAACTGCATCAGTGGTGGATGAGAGGCTGGACATGAGGTGACAATGCATGCTTGCAATCCAAAACACCACACTTGCCCTGGGTTGCATCAAGAGAAGTGTGGCCATCAGGCCAAGGGAGATGATTCTGCCCCTCTGCTGTGCTCGGGTGCCAAGCATTTCTGGCCACAGAAATGAGCAAAGGAACACCTCTCTTGTGAAAAACAGCTGAGAGAGAGTTGGTGTTACTCAGCCTGGAGAAGAAAAGGCTCCAGGAACTTACTGTGGCCTTTCAACAATTTAGAAAGATTCAGACTAGACATTTTTTACAATAAGAGTAGTGGAATATCAGCACAGGTGGCCTAGAGACCTGGTAGATGTCCTATCCTGGAAATATTCATAGTCAGGTTGGACAGGGCTCTGAGCAACCTGATCTATTGGAAGACATCCTTGCTTATTGCAGGGAGGATGGACTAGATGATCTTTAAAGGTCTTTTAGAAAACAAAATAGTTTATAATTGTATTATTATTAAAAATCTGATACTGTGTACCAGGAACAAGGAAATGACAGGAGATGAGCGGATGTGAAGGCTACAAAGCTCCCTGAAATAAAGTATTACCGGTGGTTTTGATCAGTAAAATCCATGACATACAAAAGGAGTTAATAATATGACTGATGAATAGATAAGACTTTGAAACACTCTCTTTAAGGCTGTTTCACTGCTCTGCAGAGCAAACTGTCTCAGGGGCTCCCTAATGGGAGCAGTCTGTACTGTGGGGAAAAGAATCCACTGAAAATATCAATGCTCAATAACCAACTCATACCTCAATCAGTAACAATGTGCTTAATATTACATATATGTATGGCATCCACTCAGCACCAAGTTTGGAAATAGAAGAGGCCCCCAGGCCAAGCACCTATTGCAGGTACAGAAGAAATGCAGAAGAAATACCAGATCATTGATGCTTTTTTTTTTTTTTTTTTCCTTCTCACCCCTAAGGTATATATTTGAAAGTGAAAAAAGCTCCCAGACTGCTAGAGAAGGAAGTTGAATAGGATGCATCCATCATGTGCCACACAGGAAAGTAGACAGGGATGCACAGGTAAAATTATGTTATCATAACACTCTATGTAAGTGTTGTAGTCTGTGATGTGCTGACGTGTTCCAACTGACCTTTAGGCAGGCTGCAGACAGAGGGTGGAAATGTCTCCCCTGTTCTGTACACAGCCAGGCACTGGGCTGCCTCTCCAGAAAAACATTTGTCTCCTGCAGGTTGTTCTCCTGTCTGCCAGCCCTGTGTCAGCAGACATCCAGGTCTAGGCAAAATGAACACCTAAACTATTTCTAGATGTAGCCTTAGTGCAGTGCACACACAGAGTTAGTTACGACTTGACACGTTTGCGGTTGCCTGACTGTGTGGTTTCCCCTTCTCCTGCAAAAACCAGCCAAACAACCACACTCTCCTGTTGAAGAATCCAACTCAGGATCTGTATTTAACTCCTCTCCCCTGTGTACATACAAAAGCATTAGCTGATTACTGTGTAATTAGGTAGGTCATCTAACTTGGCTATGCCAATTATTTTTGCTTGTTTCTGCGAACCACTTTAAAACTCTTCCTTGATTTTGTTGCATGAGATGTGACACAGAAGAGATTTGTCACGCTTTGCTCTTTCTGGAGGGGTGCCTGAGCAGCTTCTGGTTTGCGTAGGCAACTCTTCTACCAGTGTGGGACCTGAATAAGATGTTGAGCTTTGATGACAGGCTGCTGCAAAGAGCACATGACTTGTAGGGTGTCACGGCAGTTTAATTCTCAAAGTTGAGGGGATTTTCTTGTTAGCAAAAGCTGCTTTGTTGTCTGACATCTGGGTTCTATGGACTTGCTGCTGAAGACATGGAGTCACACTCTCAACAGGGCTTATACATTACCAGTGTGAATTTTTTCTCCTAATGATTTATAATTTAAGTGCCCACATTTCATTTTTGGGCCAGAGTCAGGGAAGTCTTTTTGAATCTGAAGTTATAAAGTAGCTCAGCAGAAAGATTATCAAAACAACTCATAAATGCTTCCAAATCTGCTCAATTAGGACTGTTTTGAAGGCATGCACTTGCCAACACCCTCGAGTTCTCTTCAGTTTTCAAAAATTCAGGACTTCCTGAGTGAGGAGGGGGTTATTTGAATATAATTTCAAAGTACTGAATTTTTAAAAATGCAAACTTCCTCTAAAGCAGGGGAGTCTGATGGTGATTTGAAAAGGGGAACTATGAAAATTTTAATGCAAAATAGAAATTAATCTCTTTGAAACAGACAAACCAGTATCTATTCCTTACTCCTCTTCCCATGGATTCTTCATAGGAAAAAACAACTGATGCAGCTTGGCAGGGAGCAATTGCCCCCAAGGGCTGGTACTCAAGGAGGCAGATGGCCTCCAAAACCAGGCAGCATGTGACCATAGCACATTACTGCCCAGACCAGATCCACAGCAAACAACATCCCTGCAGCTTCCAGACCTGTGATACACCCTGATTCCTCATGGGAGTGAAACAGCCTGGCCACGCACTGATGAGCTGTCTTAGCCAGGGGTCCTGTGGCAGCATGACCTTTGTTATAAATGAGTCAAAATTCATAATAAATTAAATGGTATCAAGGTTGATTTTAAGTATAAGGGATATTAGATGTTATGTTTGGAATGTGCCTTGGCATGTTCCCTGGTAGCCCGGCCAGAGTCACGGGTTACCCTTCTTGGTGATAACATTTGCATCTGAAGCACAGGCAGAACTTCGCACCTCCACCAGAGAGGTCTCAAGTACCCATCATCATCGGGAAGCCAGATATCCAACTGGCACATCAATCTATTCCAAATCCACTCTGCCCTTGGAAAATCCTTTTTCCATCTGAAAGGAGTAACAGATATGATCTGTTCCTCCTTGGACCATGCTGATGAACGGACCTCTTACCTAAGACTCTTCATTTAATCACACAAGGGGTTCCTGGAAACATCAACATCTGAACAGACCCCTTACTAGAAACACAAGAAGAATTCCTGGAAATATCAACCAAAGACACAAAAGAGTTCCTGGAAACATCAACATCTGAACGGACCCCTGATCTCTGGACCAGAGGACCATAGAAGACAAGATGAATAGGAAAAAGACAAAGGATTTTCTAGCCGGAGGCAGGAAAAACAGTATAAAAGACTCAGAAACCTCGAAGGTGTGCACTACCTACCCGAACTGCTGGTGTTCAGGGCTGTGTATGTGTCACCCAGGGTCAAGAACCTAGGCTTGACTCTGCCGTTTTATAGTGGCTATTCAAAATTGTCAATTTGATCATAAAATAAATTCTGTTTGTTTTTATATCAATAATTTGGCTCACGCAGTTTATTAATTCGATTTAATTGGCAGTTTCATTTATAACACCTTCCTGTGCCATTTAATGTTCTCTGCACTCAGTGCTTTACCAGCACTACCACCCACAAGCATTTGGGCGTGACCTCCATTCTTACTCTGGCCTCAGTTTCTCATTACAGAAACCCGTGTCGGCAGCAATGCTTCCTCCCTAATCTTTTCATTTTGAGCATTTGAGTAGTGAGTGCACAACTTTCATTTTCTCCTGCTCCATCTCTATAGGCAGATGGGATGACAGAAAGAAAGGTGTCACACACAACAGAAGGAGATAAAACCAGAAAGAATATGCAGCAACTTTCATTCTCCCCAATTAAAAATAATTTTGCTTCTTATCAGACCTTGGTAACACAGCTGCTCCCCAAATGGCATTTCTAACAACAACTGCAGCACTGCCTGCTCAAGCCTGGAATTGCCAAAAAGGGATCTCCTATCTCTTAAAACCAGGTGAAAGCTGTGTGCCTCCCTACTGAACAGAACGGGGGAAGAGGTAGCAGAGGTGTGTCTCTGGGCTGCTTCTGTCTTTAACATTCTGTTTTTAGCCACTGTCAAATGCAGAAGGCTGCTTGTTTACAGCATTTCCAGACCATGAACTACCTGTCTCCTTAAGAGACAATTCCTTTGTCATGGCATTGCTTTGCTAATGTGCTCACCACAGTGTTGGTACCAGCTACCTGTTACTGCAGAGATGTTTAATTACTTGCAGAGCTCATCAGTGGGGTGCTCCCACTCACCTTACATTTTCCTTTAGAATTTACCGCTACTGCTGCAGACTACAAAAAAGGAAACTTTTCATGCCCAAAGGCACGTATGCTTTTTTCCAAATACTGGCTGGCTTGGCTTACAGAAGATGAGGGTTAAACCTGCACATCTAGCATTGAATACTTAGGTGCTTTACATGCTCTATACACATTTTATATACAGGGCACTCTACATACTGGGAGATGCCTCAGCAATCTGACACGGATGCAGTTCAACAATGACACAACTGACCTATATAAAATAAATACATGTTAGTGTAATACATATGCAAAGCCAACTTGCACAATAGCAATTTTAAATTATCGCAGCTTTATAGCATTTACTCGTTCAATGCTTTTTAAAACATAATGATGCAATCGGTATACTTCAGCTTTTGTTTTTAGTATACAAAGGAGAACATCAAGGATGCTAACAAGAATGTAAGAGTTACATGGATGATGAAAGGGTACTGACAGTAAAAGCCATACACTGAAGTGTGTGAAAATTTAAATATGATTTTTATGGTCTTTCTATGAGTCATATGGATAGCAAAATAGGAAAAAACCCTCAACATATGCCTTATCACACTGCAGGCATTATCAGTCCTCTCTGTGGCCACCTCTGACTGTCATGCACGTTATTTTACAAGAATGAAAACATTATTATAGCTACACAGTGCTGAAACTATTGCATAGTTTCTTAACAGCCACTCCCTTCCTAACCTTCACATGCTGGAAACATGCACTGTTGCCAGCACACACCAAGCTCATCAGCATGAGCCATGTTGGGAATAAAGAGCTTCCCTCAGTGGGGCAGCCGACACAGAAGCTTCTTCCTGGCTGAAACAAATCACTGGGAAAGGCAGGTGTCTGCACAAGAGTGAGCAACTCACAGAAAGGGCCTTTGATACCCAGCAGGGTTGGGCATGCTCCGCTATCTGGCATCACCACTGTTGCTGGGAATGTTGCTTCAGCATTTCTCCTGTCTAGACATACCATTATTTTGCCTGTGCAAAGCTGCCTGAGCCATCTCCTGCCCATCAATCCCCCAAGAGGCCTCTACCAGCCATGCCGGGAAGCTGCCATACACACACCGACAGTGCTTTTTGGAGGAGGAAGTTTTAGCATAACAGGAGACAAAAAAATAAAATAAGGACACTTAAATGACTTATGCAGTGTCCCAGAGGAGTGTGGGGTAAGGCCAGCTGATTTCCCAGGCAGAAACAAAGGCTGAGGGTAACACAGGAGCCAGGATAAAAGCACAGAAGGAGGCTGCACTACAACACAGAAGTGCCAACAAGGTGACAATGCATTTGCAGTGCTTCTGTGCACAAGGGCTTGCTATGCTGCCCCCTCTTCTGCAGGGGAAGGCCGATTTAGTTTCAAACAGCAAATATAGATTCAAATACAGCTCTGTTCCTTCTCCCCTGCCTTTGGCATGACAAAGGGGGAAGGTGTTGAGCATGAAGCAGAGCTTCCTGTGTTTTGATCCAACTCTACATTCATATATTTGATGCTGTTTCTTCTGATTCTTTCTGCCTACCAGGTTTCCTCCTTCAGGAACCGAGGCCGACGAACCTATTTAATCTTTTATATTGGCCACAGTGATAACTTCTTATTAAATATTTCATATTGTTGTACTGATAAAGAACATAAGACAAATCTTGGCATGAACATAGTCCAGAGAAGAATCTGCTTTAAAATAAAACACTTGGGAGAATGTGGAAGGAAACAAGTAGCCATGTGGCTGGAAACAAAATTAATTTAAGGTAAGCAGGTCAAGCCTATAATGAAGTGCTTGTAAACAAAGAAAATCCAAACATTTCTACTAATCATCAGCTCCAATTATTTCACTAACACCCCCTCATTAGATGTACTTAGTGGCTTGCAGCTATTCTGCTCTCTAAACCCATGTGCTGTCATCCTTTCTAAGATGGCTCCAGGGGGCTGAAATGTACACAAATGCAAGCATTAATCCAGCAGCCTGGCCGAAAGCAAAGTGCAGATGCATTAGGCGGTGGCTGTGGCCCTTTGCAGCGTGTGTGCTGTGGTGGCAGAGTGGAAGTTGGGAGAAACACGCTGCTGGTGCCAAATGCGTGCCCTCGTTTAACGTTATGCAATAATCCAGGGTGGGTGCAGACACTAGGAATGGCCCCTCCGTGTTCAGTGTTAATGGGAACCCAACAGGCAAACAGCTCCCCCATGGCAAGGGGGACAGACCATAGCTGGGCTAAAGCAAAGCTTTGAGCACACAAACCTATTGCTGCAGCTTCTTGCTGCCACCCTGTTCCACAAGAGGATCACCTACAAGCAAAATCCAGGGACTTGCGTTCAGCAACACCATTCTCCATTCTCAGACACTCCATGATAATGTCCATGGCTGCAGCCATCCCTTGAACTTATTGATTCATCCCAGTCCCCAAGCCTGAGAATGCCATCTGCCAGACACAGACATGGTGCTGTCAGCTCGCTGGACTGCCCTTTGCAGGCTCCAGTTCCCCTAAGGAGTAGACTTGGGAGGGTGACTCAAAGCACTGCTGGGTTACAGGCTCACAGCCCTACCTGCCTGCCCTCCTGGACACCTTCCCCTCAGCCCACTCTGCCTGCGGGCCCTCCTGTGTCCTTTCCACACACCACAGGCTTCAGATACCTCAGCATAAAAAAAGCCTGCAAAAAGTCAGATGGAAAGCTTAAAGACCTTGTATTCGCTGGCAAAAGCCAAAAGGGAAGAAAAAGCAACCACTAAGCAATTAATTGAAAAACTATTGGCAGGTCAGGCCAGAGCATCGCTGCTGCCTTTAATGATAAAAGGACCAGTCAACACTATACGGCAGGATAATATAAACACACCCTCTAGAGTGAAAGCACAAAATGAGACATACTATTATCATAAATAGATTAATTAACTAGAAAGAGAATATTAAAGAACGAGGGGTTATTAGCGTGCAGCCAATAGTCTATTCCAAGCATGAATTTGATGAATGCAGGTAGCCAGAAATGTGGCTCACAAACATGGAAGCAGATAGCAGAAAAATGCTTTGGAAACTGCAGAGCAATTATCCCCTCCTGTGGCTCCTCACTCCAGCTGCAGGGGAGCTGATGACTCTGGAGGCCACAGCACTCCAGCACTGAGCTGGGAGCTTTCTGTCTGCATGCAGCTGAAGGTCAAAGGCAGAAGAACCTGGCCAAAATATGATGAGACTTTTCCATCTGCCTGCAAAACACAGCTGCCTGGTAGGAAGGCTCACAGTAGGTGCTGAGCAATGACTTAGGATAGGTAGCAGGAGGTTATTAAAGTTTCAGTGAGAAACACTTTGAAAAATGACTAAATGTCATAGTTTAGTCTTATTAAGAGTTTTCCTGGTGAAAATAATGCTGGTTTTCCCAACGGCAGTTTGTCAGTTGTACATTTTGCACCAAGAAAAATGTTTGCCATTTAGTAATATTGAACAAAACCCCAAGTTAGATACAGGAAACAAATAATGCACCTAAATATGGAATTTACTCAAAGAAATCTCAGTCAGGTTGTGTCATAGCTGACATGACAGAGATACCTATAAATAGCAAGTTTTGGGGAGTTAACCATCCTTTTTCCCCAGTCCCCTACAAACTCATATGGTGCTGCACTGCTGGGAAAGATAAATGTATTTTCTTATGCAGAAAAAATAGAAAAAAAAATGCATTTCATTCCTAGATGAGAAAAGGTTTTTTAGTTCACACTTGACTTCATTTAGAGAAACTCTCAAGATGCAGTGGTTATACCTAAAATAACTAATCCTCTTCACACTAGCACTGAGGTGAACTTAGAATAGGGTCCTGGACCACCAGAAATGTTCACGTCTGAGACAGAGCAGAATTTAGCCCCAAATATTTATTGTCCAGCACATCTGGATGGAAGGGGAAGGAGCTGTCTAAATGCCTAGCCCTAGCAAGGTCTGTGCAAAGTCTCCTGATTTAGGAGGAGTTAGGCCAATGCAGGGTATTCCTGAGGCTCCTGCTCAGTCCTGCAGAAACCAGGGACTTCATTTTATGAATAAACTCGATGTAGCAGGTCTATAGATCTATGCTAACAGCTAAATGATATGATTATAATGTTGGGATTAATATTCGTATTTGTCCTGGAGTACAGCAGCATTTCTGACAGGTTTTTGGAGATTCCACTTCTATTAATGGAGGTAGGGGGGTTTATTTCCACCATCTTTTCTCACCCTGTGCTTCTCACTAACTGTAGATAAAAGCTCAGCATCCCTTCATGCCAGAACTGGACTCTGCAATGCAGATCCAGAGAGGAAAAACATGCTTTACATTTCCCCCAAGTATCAGAAAGAAAAGGTTCTCATACAGCTGACTTATTTGCTAAAACAGATTCAACCCAAATTAAGTGAAAGCATATGAACCATTGATGCTTTAAAAACAGTATGTTGCCATGGACTATCATTATTATCACAACAGTTCTAACAGAAATTGGCATCCTCCTTGATGATAGACAGCTAGCTTGGCCTTTTTGAAGAGATGGAAAGAGAGGGAGACCCACATGCTTTTTAATATAGATGTAACTTGTAACATCAACGGCACAGCATAAATACCTAGAGACTTTACCACATCCCAGAGAAATATATCACCCAGGCTGTTTTAGTCTCATCTTTAATTCTCTTTTTGCCTTCCACGGAATTTATGAAAAGATTGCAGAGATCCACAGTATCTCATCAGATATTTATTTATTCGTTTAAAATATTAATATGGGAGAATCCCATTACAATATTGCCAAGCAGAAAGCACCAGACAGAAGCAAAGTTTCTGCAAACTGGTAGATACAGCTGCACATAACACCTCCCTAACATCTTTCCGTGTTTTATTTCCCCACTTCTTTGAAGCCAGCTGTGGGGAAACCTTAAAGTGCTTTCTGATCTTGCAAGGCAAAAATTGGTTTGTACTGATATTTGGAAGGGTTTTTTGTGCAAAAGTTTCTGTCTGGCAGGGATTCAGACTGGGATTAAGACCTCCGATTTCTTCCTCTTCAGATTTTGAGGGTTCACCTGGAGAGGTCTCCAAGGAGGAAAGCTTTGTTAAGCATACTGAATAATTTTACTCTAACCATCTGACCCCTTCTCTGTCTCTTACTTCTAGAAGGATGTGGACCTTTATAAAGTGACAAGGAAAAGTAAGATGTTGCACCAAGGAGTGGATCCCTAATCCCAAAGTTCTCAAGAGGATGCTACTTACTAGTTTATATTCCTTGAGCTGTTAAAGCATTTAAATCTGATTTCCCCCAAATTAAAACACTCTGATTCAATAGCCTCACTCAAAACATCACTTGCAAACTTTAGGAAAAGGGTGATGCTGCCTTGCAGCTCCCTCTGGAAAGTCCTTTTCTCCCAGACCAGTGACATCCACAACCCCTACTTGTACAAATTCATCCATAGGAGCCCGCTGGTTTTGACCCAAGCCCCTTTCCCAGTGGCATGTCTGGCACAGCCTTGCCAACACTCAACACAGACCTGCAAACTGGTATCTGTGCCTTGCAAATGTTAATTCCCCTGCAGCAGAAGCAGGCTGGGGATCACTTGTCAGGCTTGTCCCTGTTGTGCCAACGAAGCCGAGACTCAACTGTGATGACAGTTCTCAGAACTGTGGCTCATTTCAAGATCCAACAAAGCATGCCTCTCTCCACCTTGGCAGTGAAGAAGACTGCTTACTTTCATAGTTAGCAGGCTCTTCATCCCCAAGAGGATTTGGTGGTATCCTGGTTTGTCAGCCAGGGACCCCTCAGACACCTTTGCCTCTGCCACCCAGCAAAGGCAGAAGTGAGGCTGGTGCTAATGGCAGCAGAGCCCCTCCAAAAAGCTGATCCTTGCAGCAGAGCAAAAGGCAGCAGGAGCAGGAGAGATCTGTGCTTACTCCACTAAAGCAAGAAACTCTTCACCTAATTCAGCAATAATGAGAGCAAATGTCTCACTCAGAAGGAGGATAGAAAATGTAGCTCTAAGCAATTAACACAATAGCAAATGTCCCTAGCATTGCCCCATATGGTGTGTAATTTAAATCCTCTATCTTTTTCTCTATAAATGCTGCTGAAATTGATACATGACAATTTTAGAGCCAACTGAAGTTTAATTAAATTCATCTCAACATCTGAGATTTAAGATATCTAAAAAAAATAATTAGGATCAAATCAAACATGTTCCACTCATGCTGAGCCATGCAAGGTAAAACTGTGGAAAAAAATTGATAAATTATGACATATGTTGGAAGGTCAGCTTTCCTCCTTATTGAAACAACAATGTCCAGGAGATGGTTCTTTTTCTCTGTGGAGGACATGAGGGATGTCTCTGAAAGGAACCCTCCTTGTGCAAACATGGTTTGCATGGGGAAATCAATATTGCTAGGGAAAATGGAGCTATGAGGGTATCTACATGTGCAACTCAAACACTGGAAGGCTTCTCAGATTCTGCTGTCCCTGCTGTGAGAATATTGCATATAAATGAACAAACAAAAGAGTTTAGCCAAGGAGATTTACACCCCTGATATCCACAGCCTATAAAGAAAAATGAGGAAGGCAGGAATGGCCCAGGATGTCTCACTTGCTCCGTTAGATAGCAGCAGATTATTTGCCTGCAGCATAGCTTCTCTAGGCTCTCTGTTCCCCCTTTTCGTTAAATATTTGTTCAATGCCCCCCTGTTGTGAAAGGGCACCCCCTTCAAGCTGCAGTCAGCTGCAGGGCTCTTCTGACAGTAAGAATATTACTGACCTGAGGTATTTCTGACTCCAAACACCAGACCAAAGAGAAAATGAGAAAGACTGAGAAAGTGGATCTGCTATCACAAGAATGCATCTGCAATTACAAGAGCACACTGGAAACTGCATCTGCCTGTCTGGTTATGACATTTCAATTTCAGCCTTTCCTCTGTTTCAGAGAGCACATTTGCCACCTATTCTCTAAAACTATACATATTTATTTCTTAGGCTTTTGAGCACGGGTACAGTTCCCTGAAATGAAGATTGCTATGAATGATTGAGATGTCCCTTAATTACTGTACTGGTCCTCCCACATGTGCTCTAAACTCTGAGCTGGTTAAATTGCCAAGGTACAACAATATGGCCTGTAACTCTTGTTTCCAGTAACAATAAATACCGTCATAATCAGTTTTCTCTAAGAGTTTGAATTTATGGGAGGAAAAAATAACAGCAGAGTCAGGGTAACCGACAAACAAAACAGTGACTTTGTAATCCCTGTTCAGTTTTCATTCTTCCGTACAACCCATTTCTGCATCTCTTATTAATGAAGGTTTTGCTGCTGCAATGTGCCATATGTGGGGCACAATGTATTTAATTTGATACGTAATTATTATTATTAATGCAACTAAGCTCAGTGCAACCAATTCCCTTATCTCCAAGGTAAAACACAGTTCTCAGGTGAATTTAAATCTGTCTTGCATTAGGATTGCTATTGATTTGAAGAGGATTTCGTTTGAGTGCATTGTGTTATTCCTAACGGTTAATCACTGTGTGTTGCAACATTCCCCCTTCCCTCTCCAAAGGAGATCAGGTTCTTAAAATTGAAATACAAATGAAAATAGGTGCCAGGTTTAGGCTGGCTTTTTTTGTTTTGGTTTAGTTGGTTTTTAACTAAAACACAGCTAAAAGCTGCAGAGAAGCACCTCCTTTAACAACGAAAATGTTTACATGTGCATGAGCAAAAAAGGCAGTGCTTCAATTTTTGCCAATATTGACTGAGTTTTTCAAGTCCACTGCTGCAGTCCTAGAAGATTCAGCTCAAATGCATCTGCTGTATAGAAAGCTATTTAATACCTCAGAATGATTTCAAGACAGATTGTGGGTTTGCTGCAAGTGTGAGCGTTATGAATGTGCACACATAAAAGTACAAATGACTGTATGCTCTTCTCTTCCATTAACGACCGGGTTCGTCCCAGCAAAATGTAGGTCATTTTTTTCTTCTTGCTTCTCTCACTGTCAAGTTCACACGCGGCCGTTTTCTCAAGCCGTCTCTTCCGTGGCCATTTGCATTTTGCTCCAGCCCCAGATTTCGACTGAGAGAATATTAACCCTGCCTATCAACTGCAGGAGAGAACGGTATATTTCCTACTTCCAAATTAATTTAAAAGCATGCATTTTTGACAAGGCAAATAATCCTGCTTAATATTGGCTAGCAAATACTGACAGTTACTTACAAAGCAGAGAAAAAAAAATGTGGAGCAACTGTTTGTGCAGACAAGGCTGGCACTTACACAGGAATTCATCTTAAATATCAACACTGGCACTCCTGACAGCCACTGGAAACACACTCTAGCAATAAAAACTTCAGGGTGCTAGTCTTCACTCTAAGAATTTCTTTTTCACAAAAGCATATGTACATACATTAGAGGCATCTAAACCCCGCAAAATGCCTATCACACCTTCTATTTCTTTCAAAACCAACACATTGCCCACCAATCTGTATAGTTATTTTTTATTCCACCTGGCACAAGAGAATAAGGCTCAGTTGCATGTGGTAAAGAGAAATTTTTTTTCCTCTTCCTCCCCCTAACCAAAACAAATTTCCAAAGACAAAAGGAAAGCTTCTAGTGCTTGGTATTCTTCCTTCACAACCCATGTATCACACATAATTAGCAAGTTAAACCTACAAATTAGATGTCGTAATTTGGTAATTATGCCACAATCTGGTATTTTTTAACCTCTTTTTGCCCAAATGAAAAGATTCCACATTATGTTTTGCTATTGAAAACCACAGTCCAGTTGTCTGCCCTTACTGCTGATTTTTCATTCTCAAGTGAGAATCTGGAGAGAAGGTGAAAGTATATGAATTTGAAGTTTTTGCTGTTATTGTTCTGCTTCACTTAACATCCACAGCCAAGACTCTCATCAAAAGCTGTATTTATCATGCCCACAAAATACAGCCAGCCTGCATTCTACCTCAGACAGCACACGATGCAATTTGTAAACACTTTCTGTAAACTCTTTCTAAAATACAAGATGCAAAGAGGTTTTGCTTACAGAGGATAGGGGTTATAAATGCCTAGAAGAAAGCCACTTCTTTTATTCTACAGGTGAAATGTCCATATTCTTTCTGTGCAATGAAACCAGAGTTATATTTACTTACAACTGTCAAAGTGGAGCTCTAAAATGTTTGCTCATGTTAAACACGTAGGGAATGACTCTTAAAAAATACCTCCAGCCTCTCAAAGGAGCTTCCCAGGATAAGCATCCTGTTCAGTGAGTTATTCAGAAAAAAAAAAATAAAGGTGCAAAGCTATTACAGGCATGGTCCAGAGTCGCAGGAAAAGCACAGCAGCACAAACAGCAGCAGATGAGAAGCCCTCTTGGAGAATGTCTCATTTTCCTTGACTTTGTAATCAGTCCTTTGTGAGCACCTCTTTAGCCTCTCCAGCTCCTAATCAATGAGGAAGGGATGGAACAATGGAGGCTAGAGGTATTTATAGGGCGTTTTTTTCTACTTTAAAAATTCGCCCATATGCTGGAACAATTATTTAGGAGAAAAAAAAGTAGGATTTTGCCCAAAGCTTTCATGTGGAGGGGGAATGTGGGGAGCAGGAGGAAGTCTTAAAAATTATGTGCAAATGCCCAGGAACACAGGTGGCCACAGGGTGCCGAACACTCCTGATCTTCAGCTTATTTCCTGCTGCATTTGCTATCGACATCATTGTCATTCCTTGGCCGTGGCTCTGACTGGGGAAGGTACTCAAGCAGGCACCTCATTTTAAGCACATAAGAATTCCCAAAGGGATTAACCGGGCAAAGGCTTATTTGGGGGCAGTGCTCGCCCTCCCAGACCCCAAAAGGTGATTCTCACTGCGTCCTGCAGAGCTTCGCATTTGTTTAAAGAATGGTTTAAAAACGAAATAATTGCCTTTTCATTTCAATCCCCTGCTGCACCTCTTCCCACAGCACCAGCTCTGAGAACCTCTCCGTTCCTGTTCCTGGTTATGCAGTTTGGACAGTGCTATATGGAAAGAATTTTAAATACTAGTCTTAGGGAGGAAATATTCACTATCCAGGTAAGTTGTTTAAAATTGCTTTGATCTATCAATATAATCAACAAGCCAAATAATATTTTTGCCTACTTTTTCAAGTACACAAACTGGAAAAAGTGACAGATAGACTTTAGTGGTTTTACTTAGTGATGGTATCAAAAAATGCTTGTTTATTCCTTTCATGCAGTCTCTAATGGCACAAGTAAATCAAGGTCTGTTTTCCCAAATCATGACATAAAACCCAATAAATAACTGACAGCACTTTCTTTGCAACATTTTAAATAAGCAATTTCCCAAAAGGTCAGGAACAACTGTAGAAATAAAAAAAAAAAAAAAAAAAAAAGTCAAATGATAATGATAAAGTAAGCTTTTGCCTGATTAAACTTCTTGAAAAAATATGTATGGAAACGTGAAAAAAAAAGCTTAAAGGAAACATTTCACTATTTCTTAGGGGACTTTTTCTAGTTCCAGGGTAATGAAAATGTGCTGCTGGAAGTTATTGGTTTTTTTCCTTACACACTTCTGCCTGATATCTTAAGATAGATTTTAACGCCAAGTGTTGACTTTATAGAGGAGATTTTGGAAAACAGAAAGCAAACACAGTCATAAATAATACTACTGCATTTAGCATGGATCTGGCTTTCCTTTTAGAGCACTGCCTTTTTAATCTCCAGAATTACTCAAAGCTACTGCAATTGGCACTAGCTGGCATGCCTGAATACAAAACCAGATAATATTTGTTGCTTCTTTAAAAATGGTTAACATCAGTCCACTGGCAACAAGGAGTAGGAGAAATATCCATCCTGAAGTTGGCATGAAAATGAAAACCAATACAGGAGAGAAGCTGTCATATTTGATTTAAGGATTATAGAAGCCTGAGCTACCTGCTGGGTAGCCCGCAATAATGAGAGGGGAGCGACTTTCAGTAATTTTTCAAAAGCCCCTGAGTAACTGAATAAACTTGACTGAAACTCAGGGGGTCCTGGGACCCCAAGGAGCCACCTGCTTGTGGAAAATTTCCCCTTATCAACTCCCATTTTCAGCAGCAGCATTTTCCCACATGCTTTGCTGCAGTGCTGACAGCTGTGGAAGGATAAGCCACTAAAGAAAAATTAATTTCTTAGCCAAAAAGTCACTCCTCCTGCAAATATATTGCAAAGCTAACCATCCCCCCTTTAGCTAAGTAGCTTCAGCCTCTTTGTTGCGAGTATCCCTCTTCCTTCCAGCAGCTCCCTTGCCCTGCAGCCTCCTAAAACACACCAGGTTTCATGTCCTGAAAATTTCTGGCATTTCTCCTTTAGTAACATGGTTCAGCATTACCTTCAAATATGTCTCCTAAATTTGCCTCCCCCAGGACTTGGATGCATATGGCTGCATGGTACAGGGAAACAAGCAGGACAGCCCATGGAAAATATTATGCAGCCAAGTTCTCTCCACCTGGGATGTAGGATAGTCTCAGCCTGCATTTAAAATTCCCATAAAGCAGTTGCAGAAACTCTAAGAAAAATAAGCGGCACGTAGATCTAATTACTTTCCATTTTGGGTACAACAGTACTGAAATAGTGATTCCACCAACATCACAGAACTTTGCCAGGACAGTGATTTTTCTCTTCTCCATGACCTCTTCATACATGTCTCTGCCCTGAGCCTCCTGTGGAGCCTTCTCACTTGGTCCTCCTCACCTCTGCACACACTTCCCACAAAACATGCAACTTGGGTGAAACCAAAAGTTGTGGGTTATATGGCATGGCATTTTATCCCAAACTGTAATTAAGGGCAGCAAGGCAGAAGCATTAGCCTCATGAAGAAAAGAAACCCAGCAGGTTTCATCAGGTGCAAAACCTAACCTGATTTATTGTGCATGTGCACCCCTCCCCCATTTTGGAATTTCCTATGGATTTTCAGTCATTTCGGCTTCAGTAGAAGAGGAAGTTGAATGACTCATGGACCTTCTGCACCTCCCAGGCTGCAGAATAAAACTGGCAGGTTTATTTGCATTTTATTTGTTCATATCTGGAGCAAATGAAGGTGGGAGCTTAGGAGTTAAAGGAGGGGGATGGGGCTTCCATGGTGTTTATTCAGAGTGTATCAAACCTTCAACAAACACTCCCACAGCTGAGTTAAACTTCCTTGCGGTGATGTGCTCCTCCTCAGAAATCACAGGCAATCTGCTCTCAAGTGCCTTTGAGCAAAGCTGCCACGCTCCCTGGTCAGGGGGGCGGTGGGAGGGAAGGGACCCCCATCCCTCATGACTAAAACATGCCCCACTGCCAAACCGCTGGCAGAGTTACCCACTGGAGAGCCTGGGTAACACTGCATTGGGAAGTGCTTTCGCCTGAGGTGGCTTTCGTGGAGGCCATGTTTGCGTGCAAACCTCCACTTACAGCAACACAGGGCAGCCGAGCCGATGTTCATACAAGTGTAAACTTACAGCGAAAGGCAGGAACCGCCGGAGACGCCACAGAGCTCCAGCCAGTCAGCGTGGCAAGCGGCTCATCTTTTATTGAAGGCCTCTCCTCAGAGGAGAGCTAAAAATTCACTCGATGCCATCGGGAAAGTGTCTGTTTTGGCTGCAGAGAATGGTTCCCGATCACGGAAAGATAAAAACATCAAAATAAGCTAATAGGGATATGCCTTGAAATTCAGTCCCAGTGGACATGGGGCCAGGTTTCCTGGGGACACGTTAGGCACGGCTCAGGGCATTGCGGCACGCAGGCGCACTGCTGCCAAGCACGGCTGAGGCAGGCAGAGAGGAGATGCTCCAGAGAAAGGGCATCCAGCAAGGGGGAAAAAAAAGAAAGAAAAAAGAAGTAAAAAGAAAAAATTGGAAAAAAATATCCTCTCTTCTCTAATACCCCAGCCAAGCATGGCAGAGTGCATTTGTCAAGCAGGATTAAAGGCCGGACAGGCATGATGCAAAGAGATTGGATTCCTGCAATCTCCCCAAAACCTCCCCTTGCACTTCTGCTTTCACACAGTTAGTTTGCCCTTATGAACCCATTAATGTACATCTTAACATTGGGTTTTATCCTTCCCTCTCTTCTCCTCTTCCTCCTTCTACACAGCTTCTCAGCTGAGAGGCTGGCATGAAAAGAATTTTAGTTTCTGGGGAAACAAAGCTCTTGTGTGTGCAGTGATCATGTATTGAGCCCACTGACCAGTTTATCTCTTCTGTTGTGTGCAAGTTAGCATTGACAGGAAAGACCTTATCAGTGTCTCTTCCAAGGGCAAGTTTATTAGACATGAAAAAACCCACATGAGAGCGAGCTGGACCTGGCTAGGCTTCACTAGTTCTGGGCTGATGCAACTTGTTTTTCCAAACCTGCTAGCATGAGGTAAGACTCGGGCAGATACTCTGCAGAGGACCTTCCATCTCACACAATCCTACACAACGGATTTATTCAAACCATTAGTGCTGGCCACTAATGGTTTGAACAGTGCAGTGCTTTTTTTTATTAGCCACTCTAACTCATGGGCAAACTTCTTGATTATATTTACACAACTGACCTATTTTAAAAGATCATTTTATGAAACATCCTGCCAGAACCAAGTACAAGAGGTTAAGAAAACATACGTCACAGCAGTGCAGCTTTCTTAGCTCAGTACTTGCCGTGATCAGCCCAAGCTCTCTCCAGCACTTATCGAGTGTCCCAGCACTTAATTATTGCAATGTGAAAAATCACGCATCAGTATGATAATACTTCAAGATTATATCTATGATCACACAGAAGAGTTGGATCAAATAGTCCCAAAGCAGACCTTAGTGAGTGAATCTACACACTATCCACCCAACAGTACTCATTTTCAAAAGTAAATTGACTGTAATTTTTTCTGCCTGTCAAACTGTCTGATTTTATTGGACTCTGCTGGATTCTGGAGTAGAAAAGGCCTATCTCCTTGCAATGCCCGTGCTTTTTTTTTTAAGGCCTTCTTACAGCAAGCCCTGAAATGAAATGTTGTCAAGTTTTTATTCCATTGATTACCCTTATCCTTTACTAATTAGCCATGTAAAAACAGATTGAAAACACTGAGACTGGCAAAATCACCTATGTCTCTCACTAACATTGCTGCATCAACATTGCTGCAGGATTTAAAGCACAGCATTTTTTGTTCCCAGTTGCATCGAATTATGGCTGCACATCCTCCCACCTCTTTTTTTTATTAGCAAAAAAAATGCATGACACTGAACTGAGTGCCACTCCCAGTAATGCTCTCCCTTGCAGATACATGCCATGATGATTCCATGTGCTTTCCTGTCTCCTTTCTGATCCTCAGGTGGAAAGTGTTCTCTCTGTCATTATGATTATTTTCCTGGCTTCTAAAGCAGTATAACTTGGCTCAGCCTCTGTGAAGCCTGCTGAGCTCTGCCAGTTTACACCAGCCGAGAACCTGGACCATATTATCTCAACAGCTCCTATGAAAGCCAGCTAGGAACAATGAAAGAAATATAAATAGAGCTGTTTCTCCCCTCATCCAAAAAGAAGTAGTTCCAATCCCAAAATCAGGGTTGGTTGTTTCTTTCTGGAAAAAAAAAAAAAAAAAAAGGATTTAAAATTACTTTAATTATCTTTTGATATATTCATACAGGGTTATATTTTTAAAGATTTTTCTCATAGGACTTGGGCAATAATTTGCTTTATGGTGATGAAAGCTCAGGTTCTGCAGGACTTGGAAGTTGCCAAGTCCCATGACTTAACAAGAAGATCTCCAGAGCCAGCTGCAGAGCTGGTGCTTACCAAGAACACAGGAAAGGAAACAATGCCAACACAGCCCACTAGCCAAGAGTCTGGTGGTAAGAAACCCTGCCAAGACATGCAGTGCCCAAAAGCTTGCAAACCTAGCCTGAACCAGCAGCAAGGACCCATTTCTTCAGGGGTGGGTGGATGATGACATTTACTATTTCCTTAGCATGAGATTCTTCCCTTTATTTAATTTAGAAAAATAACTTTGTCAGAAATCTCCATCACTGAAAATGAAAGGTTTAAAATACTGCTGACACCTCCTGGAAAACTTTGAAAAACCTCCTAGATCGCTTGAAAATAAAGCAATGCCTCTATCACACTTTTACCTGCTTGTTTAATCCTTGCTACAGGATATTTGTGTAGGTCCACCAGCCAAGGTTAAAAACCCCAAACTTATAACCAAGACAAAAATTATTATTACTACAGTTAGCAATTTGTTTCAGATCTTGTTCTTTCATGCTACATTCTCTGTCTCTTCTTTAAATAAGAAGAAAATTAATTAAAAATTAATTCTTCCATGCTTGTCAAGCTCTCTTCTGCCAAGGTAGCATTTCTCAGATTTCCCCCTAGATGCTGGGGCAGGCAGCTGCTGAGTGCAGGGGATAAGGGACGTGAATGAACATCAAGAAGCTGCCTTGCCCCATTGAGTTACAGCTACAATAACATGACCTAACACCCTCTTTTCTTTTTAGCTTATACATGCATACACATATATACACACACTCTCTTTTTGGTGTGATCTTTCTCCTGTCTTATCTCTAGAAATAAATGCTGCTTGGTCCTTAGCAAAGCGCTGACTCAGGCATAGTTGGGAATAAGTCCTATTGAAACATACAAAGGTGCTCAATGGACAAATAAAAGTCACCCAAGTCCCTGATATATCCAAGCTGCCATTTTCTGTCAGTCTTTGACAGTTCCCTCATTTTTTTAAAGACAATATTGATAGCACCACATAATGAAATCATTATGAGGCAAGGCCTCAAATCCACTCCCCAAATCCAAGAGTAAAGCTTAAATCATTTTGTTGAAAGCATAATGTGCTGTTGTGTCTCATTTTCTCATTTCAGGTAATTTCTTTTATATTGTCATGCTTATGTCCACAGCTGCAGTACAAAAACCATCAGGTTATTATGTGAAAGTTGAGACTTAATCTTGAAGAAACATGTAAGTTTCAGAGAGGAATTTTGTCGGAAGCACCGACTGTTAAGGAGACATTTCCTGAAATTAGGAAAATAAAAAAGCAGCTGTAGCAGTGATACATTGATCCTCCTACATGAACTTCCCAGCTCTTTTGGAAAAGGTTGAACTAAAAGCTAACCCATATTAAAGAGCCTCCTGCTGAATAGGTGTGTGCTGGCTGGTACCCTCGGCTCAGCCAGCCAGGGAGAGTACTGCCCCACTTTCCTTTCTGTCTCCATCACCATCAAATCAAATCCTTCAGTTTCCCTCTTGTCCTTTTAGCTCTTGGCTGCTGCTAAGCCTCCCGAGGCTCAATTCACCCCCTGAGGAGAAAAAATGCTAGCTGGAAATCTCAGAGCAGAGATCAGAGAATGAGAAATGTGACCTCACTCCATTTCATAGCCTTTAGCCAAGATGTGAGTGACTCCTTGAGAAACAGAAGGATTGAGCCCACCAACTGATGCATTCATCATATAACCAGAAACTCTGCTAAATAGATCCATTTTTAATTTCTGTTTTGCTGATTTTATTTCTTTCACTTCAGAAAAATGTTCTTGTCCTTCTGTGTGAGTGCATACACATTATTTATTTATCACGCTATGAATATCAATTTGATTCTTGTCCATAATTAAACTCTGCTGCTCTATATCAAATATACCCTGTCCCATCACTTCAAATATCTGTCACTGCCCTGCCAGGGCTGTGGCAGCAGCAGTCCCTGAAAAAAGGATGCCCCTTTTTGGTTCATCCCTTAGGGCCAGCACTGCCACTGCATCTCCTGCCACAGCTGGATTTTCCCTCCCAGGCTCCTGACATGTCTTTCCCTCTTGATTTTCCAATAGCTGCAGTGATGGGTATTTCAAGAATGGGTATTTAAAGAAAGATTTGCACTGGAAAGTTTGCCAATTCTCCCTTCTTTCCAGAAATCTCAAAGGGGAGGAGCCCACAGCCCGGGTCTGAAATTATAGGGGATAATATTTGTTTCATCCGGAAAACAACAGCATCGGGCAACTGGCTAAACACTGATATGGGAGGCCTGACAGCAAAATTGGTAGCCTTGCCTAAATAAATATTACATCAGAGGGATTAGTTGGTTTCTTTAATTTTATAAACTATTAAAGGGAAAAGTTGGAGGGGGGGCCTCATTAGTGCAACACTACTTTTGTAGAGAAAGAAAATCAAGAAAAAAGAGAAAGGAAGAACTTTTTGTCCCAGCACATTTACAGCAGCAGCAGGAACCTGAGCAGGAAACGTGGTTTTGCTTTTTTCGGGTGTTCTGTGGGGCTGATCCTGTTCCATTAATAGGGCCACCCAAAGACAGGGCTGTAGCAGCTCTTTGTGCAGGTTCTCACCACATCAGACAGTAACTTGTTCATTCCCTCCTCATCAGTGTTGATTTACAAGCTCTTGCCCATATGTTATCCCTCAAAAGGAAAAGCACAGACAGAATTAAATGGTTTTGGCGGAGTTTGTGCCCAACATTTTGTGGCTTGTGCTTTGACACATGATCAGAGTGAGTAGCAGAAAAGCAAAGCAACAGCACCTGTTTATTGTGAGTGAGCTGTCCTCTCCAACTTTTCTATTTATGTCCCAGCCTACAACATGGCAACCCACACGGATTAGAAATTAAACTGTAAATGAGCCTTTTCCATTTCCTTTCTGAGTAAGGATTAGCATATTTTAAAACATGCTCAGGGGTTTTGCACTTTCTGTAATGAAACCTGTTCAAACAGATAATTGATATGCAGTCACTAAATAAACACTAAATAAACATCTGACTGGAGGAACAATGTTCTATCTGTCTTTTTTTTTTTTTTTGGTAATAAATTATTCTGCTCCTTCCTGTAAACATTTCTTACCAGTGACTGTTTCCATTGCAGTGGGCAGGCACCACAACAAAGCAGAAACAGGTAAAAGAGCAAAACAAGCATCTGAGCCTGAGTAAGAAATATTGAAATCCCCCCAGAGCATGGCAGAGAGGGGAAAGGTGGTCTGTGCAGCACCTCCAGCCTTTTGTTCCACTAAAAATACCCCCAGCCTTTGTCCCCCATGCCACAGCATGGATGAGAAGTGCTCCTGCCTCCTTGTCAAAGGCAGCTCCAGACCAAATGCCGTACCAACACATTCCCACTCAGGTTCCTTTATCTGCTCCAAATGCGCTAGGACAAAGTGCATTGTATTTCTTTCTCTTTTTTCTTGTTTTTTTTTTTCTTTCTCTAAAAGACTTGAACTTAGATAAGTTACCCCTACAGGTTTTCCCCTTTCGATATTTGTAACAGTAAAGGAATCAAATGGCTATTTAGAGAAACTTAAGCCGAGAACAACTCCTCTTGGGTTTTGTAACTCTTATACTTCCAGTTGGATTAACCCCCTTCAACTGAACAACTTTTGCAGTCCCACAGCCTGCCAATACCCCAATACCCCTCCTGCAAACGTCTTGTGAACACAAGCTCACCCAAACAATGCAGCAGCAATTACCTAAATAAGTTCCTACCAAATAACTCAGGTTGGATCTAATGAGTTTCTGAGTGCTTGAATAAACATGATCTATCATATGGGGAATGGGGTTCCTGCTAGAGTACCATGTCCTCTGCTTGGCCCACCTCCAACAGTGATTAATCTGTCATCTTTCGTTACATTGCTACCAGGCACGTAAATATATTCTGAGTGCCACATCTAACAAAACAGTGTCACTGCACTGACAGAAGAATTGGCCTGATGGTCTACAAATATCTATTTTGATTCAAGGCACTTCAGCCAATTAAAATGGGATGTCCAGACAAGATTAATTTGAATACAGCCATGGAGCGTTTGTTCTTCAGGGGCTTTTTTAGGTGACAGTGCACAGAAACAGATGAATTACACTCTGACTGTAATTTAGAGTAGAAATAGAAACATCACACACTCAATTCAAACATAGGTAGTATAATAATCCCCTTAATAAACATGAAATAACTACAAAATTAAAACCAGGCATCTCTGAAGTCCCTAAAAGCAGATGAAAAGCATGAACCTTCCTGGGAAAGTCCTAATATCCCCCTCAGACCGAGCCTGCACGCAGCACAGCCAGCAAACAAGACAAGAGTTTTTTGGAGCAGGGAAAAGCATAGCTGTGTATGGAAGCACCAGCCCAGATCATGAATTTGCAGAAGTCAGCTTGGTTAGAGTCAGCACATGCCAGCTGACAGTTACAGTAGGTGTAAAAACACTTATTGCCTTTCAAAATGCAATGAGGGGCTTAAAGTAATTTAGTGGGGAGGTTTTCTTTTGTTTAATCAGAAAGCATCTGCCATTCTGTCACCAGCACTAATAGCTTTAACTGCCACAGTCACATTATTTAAATGTGTGGCTGTGCTACCTTCATCCCCAGCCTAATGGTGTCGGAACCAAAAAACCGAGTCTCTCTCCATAGTCCCTGTGTACAACAAATGGTGTGTACCCTGCATCCAGCAAGGCCCACGTGGGATCAAAGTAATTGCCATTGGCAGTGGTGAAGCAGCTTCAGGACCATACTTTCACATGCCACTGGCCAAGCAGACAGCTGCAAACTCACTGGCTCGAGAAGCTGAGCTACAAGAAACCCAGCTGCGGTGCTTTAGGGATTTGTTCCGCACAAGCTGTAACCATGGTGGTCCATAAGGAGCCACCACACTCTCCTGCAGCACAATCAAGCACATTGCAGGCTCACCTCTGCACCAAGTATTCACTTACCAATGCTTGGACCCTTTCTCCCCTACTCAAAAAGCCAAGCGATTTTTAAACTAAAGTGGGGTTACTTGAAAAACTCAATAAAGTAAAGGGGCAGATACTCCTGCTACGACTGGCAACAAAATCCTCTTCCTTAATAAGAATATTTTTTCTGGTTTAGTATAAGCTCATGCTGTTATGCTTACTGGGCTTATAACACTCAGGGCAAAGTAAGTACCGGCTTCCAGTGTGCAGCAACAATGCTTTGTCACTTACTTCCTGCTCCTGTCAGAATCCTGAAAAATGAACTCTTTGTTTTTAACCCGAGGTCAAGTGAGTGTTTAAGCAAGGAGATGATTTTTATTTCTCACTTCCAATCACTTTTCAATTTTTCTCTTTGGAGGGTATGAAGTAGGCACAGGTAGGATTTAGTTAAAAGCAGCAGCAGCCCAGAAGGGGTTAATCCAAGACACAGAGGTTAAAACCTGGCTTGCTGACAGATCACACAGAGGCCATTTGGTATGTCATGCTTTCAATGGTTACTTAAAGGAAATTACATATAATTAATTCGCAATAGCTACCTTGCCTTATTCTAATTAAATGTCTGAACACTTATTTTAAGATAAGCTTTTCTAGAAATTAACGCAAGTTCAGGGTAATTTTTTTTTAGAAGGCAGCAATACTATGTTTATTACTTACGTAAATTTCCTTAATTATACCCTAACTAGGTTATCTTCTTTATTGCATTTCAATCCTTCCAAGAGTCAGTAGCTCTTTAATTAAGTTGAAAGAGTAAGAGGTATCTAGTTAATTGTAAATTAAATAGATTTGAATAGACAATAGATTGCAAATGGGACATGCACTTTTAAGTGCTATGGAGGAGTCACTGGAAGGCTTCAGTGTACCATTTTCTTTGCTTAGTTGGCAAAAAAGGAAACACCCAAACCCTCCTAACTTTTGCTCCACAGAGCCTCCAGCTCACTAGTGGCCTCTCAACCTTCAAACAACTTCTCAATGAAAATTTTAAGAAATATTAAAAATAAAAAATCCTCCCTATCTATCCAGAACTATGATGATGCTGTGAGCATTGCAAGTTCAACTTAGAAATTAATTCATTAAATTTCTTTCTACAGGAGATTTGCAGGTACCCATCACAAAGAATGTCACAGGTTACCTGGTGCCAGTAGAACAAACCATGGGCAAAAGTTCATCTTCTTGTGCACAACTTTCTTCCTGTGCCTTAAAAAGATGCCAGGGATGCTCTGAATTATAGATATATTGAAAGATGCACATTCTCACATGCTTGTAGGATATTGTTTGCATTAGTTCCAAGACAAATAAATCAAATACATTCCATACCTAGAAATAAATTATTGTTAAAAGCTATTACTGCTAATCATTACTGCTAATGTCCCAATGTTGCCAGAAAGACAAGCAGAACTGTTATTCCTCACTAGGGCAGAGTGTATACTGTGTATGTTTTTTTTCCCAAATTAGAAGTCAAATTGATCATCTCTGCCATTAGGAGTTATGGCTCAGAGAATTTTATCACTCCTGTAATGTGCTGTGAAAATGCAATAAGGGAATAAAACAGAACAGCAACTTACAGTAATTTGTTATGAAACACATCAATATTGAATGTGTCTAGAGTCTATTGATAAACAGATTTATTGTAACAGCCAGTGGACATTATGATCACCCTAGTGTTAATCTTTGTACAACCAATTTTCCTCATGGTATATTGGGGGAGCCGGATGGCCATTAATGTAAATGTGAAGTGAAGGCAGACCTGTGAATGGTGTAGTCAGATACCTTCTCAAAGTCATCAGACCTACAGCAACTTATCCACGTTCATGCACATCCCTTGGAATCTCTTCCGCCACTTCGTATCTCAGAGTAATGCAGCAAGAGAGTAGCACCAGCATGAACTGCAAACATCTTAGACTTTTACTGAATGGCATTAAAATTAATGAACACTTATGTTAAAATCTCTCAGTTTAAGATATTTCTAAATGTGCTCACTTGATTTAAAGAAACCTTCTGCTTGAGAGGGATAAATCAGCTTAAGAAGAGTAATCCTACTTTTGCATGTCTAGATAAGAAAGAACCCATAGGTCAGGAAGCCCAGAGAAAACACAGTCATGCCAGTGAAGGGCTCATATACCCTCCAAAGGAGACATAGTCAAGCAAAAGTAGTCAAGAGAAGACAAACACTGTGCAGAAATCCATTCCTCAGCATTTACAGCATAAGGGATTTTTTCACCTTGGGGACCCATGGAGATGGGGGTGGGAAGAAGCAAAAGTCAATGTTTTACAAATTATTTTCCAAATAATTGCAATTTCCCTAGCTCACCATCAGCTACTAGTGAACAATTAGCTTGCATCCCCTTGGGCTACTCATTGTAGAGATTTTTTTTTAGTTTGTTCAGAAGCCTTGATAAATTGAAAACTCAAGTTTCCTCCATAGCATTGCAAGGAGAAGCAACTCAAGGATGACTTTTTAACAGTCATAGTGACACAAATAAATGGGCTATTTGTGGTAACAGATAAACAAGAGTCAAACAACCTAGATGCCAGATCTTAATACAGTAGGGAGTGCGGCATCAATCCTGTGGAGGAAGGGAGCTATTCATAGTTCACAGACATTTGTGTAGCATCTAACAATAAAACTTTTGGGTGGGGAAGCAGCAGTACCTGGAGGAATTGCTTAACAAATGATCCACATGAAATTACACTATGCCATTAACGTTAATGAAAATTGAGGCATTTTTCTGGGACTTCTGGAGGGATAAGGCTCACAGCTCTGTGTACACTTGTCTCTCTTGTCCCAAGCTCCCCCAAAATCCATCCTTTGCCCTTCCCAAAAGCACTGCCATGGCTGGCATAGGAGCACTGGAAAAGGGCTCAGTCAGTGCTTATAGATCTGTCCCACCACAATCCAACCTGGACAATTTTTTTCTACATCTCCATAAAAGGCAAGTTTGCGTTTTCTAGCTTTTTTTTTTTTTTTCTTCCCCAGCTACAGTGTTTGAGCTCTTATTCAAGGAACATTGTGAAAAGGAAAAGATGACAGCTCTGTTAGACATGTGATTTTCAGGCTGACAGTTTCCCTTTCATTTTAAGGAGACGAAAAACATTTCAGTGTCAGACAGATTGAGTTTTAACAACATGATAAACCGGCCCATTTGTTGATCTCAGGTCCTCGCTATCCATCCTCAATTAACATGGTAAAAAGGTGGCTTGCATCCAGTGTCAGACATTTGTATAAGCAGCACATGCCCTTGCAGTTGGAATCAATTTTTGCCATTGATATATCAGGCAGGATAATTTATGGTATGACACTCGCCTCACATAATCAGAAGAAATCAGGTACCTTGTGAAAATATCACTCTCTTTCAAAATCCAAAAGTCTCTCTAAGATTTATAGTGAGTAAAGTAGTCATGATATTATAGGAACACAAGAAAAAATGTGTGATGTTTCACCATGAAAAAGTGCAGTGGATTTTGGAGCCAGCATAGAGCACCACAGTGATTTTACTAACGTAGATGTGCCAAGGCCATTTCTGTCCAAGGCCTCTTCATGATGGGCAGTCTGATTTAATTTCTTTCCTATTTCCTAATAAAATTAGGATTGGCTAGTCCTGATTTCAAACCTTCTCACAACATGTCAGTTTTCATATAACAAGAAAAGGCAGACTGAAAAACGAAGTCCATTTCAGAAGAAGGAAAGAAAGCTCTAACTGGGAAGATTTCAGGTTTTCTCAGAGGGAGCCTGGGCAGAAGTTCCTTGAGTAGCTATGTGCAAACCAGACATGCATTGTACAAATACCAAGGGAATGCAATACCATAGAGAGTTACATGGTAGATAGTTTCTTTTGATTTCAGCAATTTGAACAGCTGTCTTATCAAATGGGACAGTGTTTCTTACCGCATCAAGGTGTTGAAGGAGATGAAGTGTGGTTAGTGGGAGCTAACCACAACAGTCCAGCCCTTCAGCTCCACTGCGCATTGAACATATTGCTCAACAGACGACATTTTCTCAGCCTTGCGTGACTCCCTTATAGACCAAAACAGCAAGGAGAAAAATTAAGCTATTTTCTCATTGGAAAGATGAGAAAATTTTCATGGTACTATTGACTCCTAGATAATAATGGCAGCTTAAATGATATTTAAGATTAAGGTGCCTATTTGATAGTTAAAACTAAAAATGGACAGACTTTCCTGATGGAGTCAGCAAACCCTGACATCTTATTTATTTTAAAAGACCTGAGGGCTGCTCAGATAATTGGAAAGAATGCAGTAGTCTACTAATATCTAGAAGCACAGAAGTGACAAATGCATAGTCTAAAGTCAGATTTTTGGAGAAAATGGTCACAGCTTCTCCGTCTCTGGGCATGGACAATATAGGGTTTATAGTTAGTAAAACCTGTCCTCTTTTTTTGTACAATAGTGGTGACTTAACAGACATTCTAAAATAAAAAAGAAAATCAAATCCAAATGGTGTACTTGCCAACTGTTTTATACAATAAATCCAGCCATCTGAATATTCAAATATCCCTGTTTTTCAAGCATGCAGAAAATAAAATCTCAGACTAAAATGTTTTGAGCAGAAACCAAGAGATACTCATTAAACCAGTGCTCCTGGTCAGCAGTGTCTAAACTGATGTCTGCTCTCCTGAATACCATTCAATTCCAACCCACCAAACTGAGCTATCCCAAGATCCCCTAGGATGACATCCCCCATGGTCAGGGGTCACCCATCTGCTTCCCCTGTATCACCAGCACTGCACAAGCCCCTCTTGGTGCTAGTGTGTGTGCACCAGGGCTGAGATGAGCCGTGCTCAAGCAGGGAGCCAGGTCATTTCATGGTGGCACCACCAGCAGCACCCAGCAACCTCCTCGGGTCCAGTTACTCAGCACAGTGTTACCGTTCTGGAGCAGATGGCCATCACCAGTGGAGCCCCAATAAACCTATTGCACAGCCCTGCATAGACTTGAACCCTCCCATGCTCAAACTCAACGATTACAAGGATCCATCTGACCCTGCAACCTGTCTCCAATAGGGACCCTGAGCAAATACACAGGAAACACTAAGAACAGGATAAATATCAGAACAGGATCATACCAGAACCTTGTGAAAATTCCTCTGTTCCTCTGTTTTTAACCAAAGAGATCTCCTAAATCAGTTCACGTTTCTGGCTATGCAGTGGCCCCCAAGAGTTCTCTTACCTAAACACTTAGTCTCTTCTGTTCCACACAAAATTCAAGAAAGCCAGTACAGAGCACACAGGCTGAAGTGGAGCTTGGCCTCAGCAGAGCTGAGCACAGACTTGTACTGGCTGAGACCCATGTGCATACATGGCAAAAACACAAAGCACAGAAATGGGACAAATGGTTTCCTTGCATCATTACAAGCTGCCTCATCTTCAGGACATGGGGAAATTTAGATCAAAATAAAACATAAATGGAAGTATTAATTAACCCTATTCAAAGCACCACATTGTCAGTAGAATCAAAAACAATACCAAAACAACTAGTTCAAGCAATAGAAAAATTATAACATTTCATTTCTTTTCACATTTAACTAATAAAGACTTGCAACATATGTAGAAGTAAAACCAAAGGGATATAAGCTCAACACAATGGAGAAAAGCTCCTTCCAGTCTACCATTGACCCTCTCTCCAACCAGTTCCTCACTATCCTGGCTTTCCACTGCAATAGCTTGTTCAAAAAGTACTGTACTGCTTTTCCTTCCCCCTTTTAGTCTTTGCCTGAACTTATCCTTCCATCAGAAGCTATTAATAAAAACATAACAGGAAAATCTTACTTCTACCGTATCTTCCATATTTAACATAACTCAGCTGAACACTTAATCTGAACTGGGATATGAAATCATACTGCACCACCATGAAACAAATTTTTACAAACTGCTCTATTAAAACAAACAAAAAACTCTATATCATGCAGACAGGACAAACTCTTCAAAGTCAAGTTTGCTGATAGTATGCATCTAATTCCTAATTTCTCTTGTCCCAGTGGTTTGATTTAGCATTCAAAAGTGTAGATTATCATCTTACTCTCACTGAGTTTAGCAACAGCCCTCAGAGTGTTAAAGTTTTGGCTAACTTTGGTTTTCAGTTAAAAAACAAACAATACCTACTATTTCCTCTCCACAGAAGGGAGATCCATTAGTGGCTTTAATTATCTTGAAATAATTATTCAAAGTGCTTTTTTCCAGAGATTCTACCTTCCAGGAAACTCAGCATTTTAGCTTTATGAAAGCATGCCACGCAGAAATTATTTCATAGACATCACCAATCCTCCTACTTCGGATATGTGAATACCTTTCTTCTTACTGCTCCAATTCTCCATCCTTCACTACTGAAATTGGATCCTGTAGCTGTGACTGGGAAAAGTCTCCAAAGCATCAAGGGAGCAGCAAACTGTTCCTCCACATGCCTCCTCACACAGCACACCTGCTACTAAGTCCAGGCCTGTGCTGAGCCTGCTGCTGTCTCCCATTTCTTTCAGGTGGAAAGCAGCCTGACTATGATACAGTGATGTGTCTGAAGCTTCCCAGCAAAGCTGATTTCCTGCAAGTCTCTTCTGTTGGAGAAATCATGGGACTGACACTCATAAGGCAGCTTCAAGAGCTGTTGGGGGTGTTTGGATTCAGATCAAGGCGAGAAGAACAAGTGGGAGATGGAAAGGGAGGCTGAACTGGTGCCACAAAGCAAGGGTGCTTATGATCTTATGAAAGTGGGATATTCACAGCCAGCCTTTGTAAAAGCACTGATGTTCACTCAAACTCTCTCCTTCTGAAATCTACAACGCACAAACCTTGAAAAGGTCAAGGACCTTATTGTCCTGGCTGTGTTACCCCAAATGAGGAGGCACATCACAAATGAATGGGGCACAAAGTTGGGGGAAAAGCCAGGGCTCACACCATGTCACTTGCTACAATGACAGATTATGGGTGAAGTGCCACAGATAGAAATAAAAGTATTTTTCAAACCTTGAAGGTGGAGGGGGAGAACTTTCCACGTCCTCTACAAAGTTCATTGTACCACTGTGCTAACTTCATGCATAATACAAATCTGCTTTCCCTGTGCTTTCCCAGCACACAGATGCAATTTTTAGTTCAATCTTTTAAGGTTGGGACTTTTTCCCTCCTAAATTGTGGTAGGGACAGCTTCATACTAAATGCAAAGAGGACCCAAACAAAACAGGGTAGGTTCTTTTCTGTGACTGATAACACAAAGCTCCCATATAAGGAAGATTAACGCAGCTCCTCCCTTTGCAAACCATCATCCCCTCGATGCAGAGATCTTCACTAATGATACAGTTTACTACTGCTTAGTTCCATCTTTAAAGCCCACCCGCCATCTGGTTGCAGGGGCTGCACTGGTGGCATCATTGGGCCAAGTTGCAGCTTTGTGACCAACACGAGGAGTGCACTTGCACACCCCCTGGTTCCTGTCCACCTGTTCACAGTCAGCTCTGCATTTGCTGTCTGGGCACTGGTGCTGTGGTGGAAATCAGTTGTTTCCCAAGGACAGGGACACCTGTTTCCCCCGACCTGGAGAGGAGTCCCTTCCATGCTCCCTTCACATAGTGACAGCACAGGGTATTTTGTATTGCATGACACAACACAAGAAAGCAGCATCTACATGAGCAAGGAGGTACAGGGAGCAGCAGAGACTGTGTTAAAAGATATGACTGTCTAAACACGAGAAAAAATGTTTCAATTTTATGTCCAACATGGGGCATTTAAATCAGATGCAAACAAAACAAAAGCAAAGAAAAAAAGTCAAACAAATTAAGGCAAACTGACCCTGCAAAACACTTCTGCTCTCAGACCTGCATTATGCAATTTTTGCAGATATGGAGAGCTTAGACTCTTCAGCACAGCACACAGAATAACCATGCACTTGATAAAATATAAAAGGCATCAATAAAACTTCATTACTGGTACTTAAACACTAACAAGAGATCGAGGAAGTGAAAGTTTAGGTATAAAGTGGCACTCAGGAATGAACTCTTAATTTTATCTCTATCATGGGCAGAAGACATCACACAGCAGTTCTCCCACCTTCCTCTAAATCTTGCATGGACCTTGACCAATCATTGTCAAAGTAACAAGTTGTCTCAAATTTGAAATTCATAAAGATCCACTACATCTTCTTGGAAACTGTCATGATAATTAATGTTTTGGTTTATTTGGAGGGGGGGAAAGATGGATTTTATTGGTTTTTTTTAAAAAGCATATCTTGTTTTGAGGATGGACATCTCCACTTTTAGCTTCCAGCTCCTAGCTCTTGTTATGTGGTTATACCTTGTTATATCTAGCTATCAAAAAAACTTCTGGTATAGGGTAGCTTTCCCTCCAATGAAGTGTGTATAAAGTAGATACAGCCCAGTTTTATGCTACCTTTTACCTTTCTCTTACTGGTTTAAATTCCCAGCCCTCCTAGAGCCCCTCGCCCAGAGGATTCATGAAGAGCCCAATGATTTTTGCAAAGAATCAGACTTTTCAGTAAAAATTACCAGATACCAGATCCCTCTTTCTCCACCAGGAAAGATTGCCTGTTCCAGAGTCTTGTTTCCATTTAACAGATAACATGTCATTTGGAGAAGAATCTGGGCCAATGTCCTCGGCCACCATGAGCTATGGGGGGACATGGTCTGGGGAAGGGATAAAAGAGAGAAACAAAACATGGCAGTGCAGAGAGGAGGAGATGCAGAGCAAATCTAGGACAGCCTGGTTTTTAGCACAAGCAGCCCAGAAGTCTGAATGCTGCATGCCCCAAAGACAGGGCTGCTGACTGCTCTGGGGTGTAATGAGGGTCACACACGTTCATCTCATCTGATGTCTAGGCAGTACTTTTGCATTGACCATTATATCAGACCAGTAAAAAAAGTTGGTTTGACAAATCACTACATTGCAGAGGAAAAATACAACCATTCTGAAAATTTCCCAAACTGCTCTTATCTAAGCATGGATAGCAAAAACTAGCTGATAAAAAAAGTTTGATGTTACTTTTTTTTTTTCAACCAAGCCTGCCAACAAAATGCCTTTATATATATTAGCACACAGTCCACATTTGCCAAAGCAAAAATATTCTGCTATTTTTGAGAGCAGAAAAAAAAAAATCCTAAAATTATTTGCTGCCAAAATAATGCTGATTCTAGGGCTATCTCAGAGGCATGGTTGATCAGCTGATGGAGGATGTGCAATGTAGTTCTCCAATTAAAACCTTTTCTACTATATCTCAAATTCACCTTCTGACACTTCCTTCTTTTTCATGCCCATTGTGGAATAGGCAGTCCATTTACCAAGACACACTTGAATTTTGCTGCTTCCCAGCTCATAATTTCTGTGGGATATATTTTCAAAACCTTCTCCACATTAGAAGCCTATTATCATTTTTGGATGTGACTTAGCACCACTGGACTTTGGTTCCTCACAGAGCAAGTCAGAGAGGCAGTGATAATTTAAAGATGGTCACAGAGGCCAAACTCAATTTGCAAAAGCAGGGAAGATAATTAAGTCATATTAATTTTTACTGATGTATGTTAATTTATGGAGATTTTAAATCATCAATCTGAAAAAGAAAAGGGATAAAGGGATACAAAATTAAAATACAAGCTCCTCTGTAGATAAATCAAGGTACAGAACTGGAAGTCATGGTTACTGAGCTGTGTTTTCACTAGTGCCCCGTGCATGGTCACTTGTTGCAAGATACTCTTTGCATCCCATTTCTGAGCACTATCCATAAATCCTTTCTCCCAGTACCTCTCCTTAGACTAGAGATCCCTCAGAGCAGGAATCACCTCGATGTATTTATATAGCACTGAGTACAACAGTGCCCTGCCCTCTCAAGACAACAAAAGAACAAACAGTGGTAAAATACCCAAGGAGGTGCCCAGCAGCTCCTCCCTGGAGCATCAACACAAAGGAAAAGATCCCAGGACTGTTCACAGAAGCATAATTTCCAGCACAAAGTTCTCCTTGAGGGCAGGAATATCTGGGGTTAAGAAGCCTTGGTCCCTCTGAACCTTGCCAACCCAGCTGCAGTGGGTTCACAGCTGCCCCAGTGTGAAACAGGACACTTGGCCAGCTGAAATACAGGGCTGTCCTGGGGACACCCTGGCTGTGACTCCTGGGGTAGTTTCTTGCCCAGACGTGGAACAGGGCCCACAACGGTGCAACACCTTAGGCTTTGGCAGGGGAGGTACTGGTTTTTCTCCAACAGAAGTGAACACTTCATACATATTCCTGGTGAATCTAATGTCCTTCCAGTCCCAAAAATGAGAAAAGTCTGAATCAACTGGTCCTCACCTGAGGACTTTGAAATGCCTAAGCAAGAAAAGAATCATCAAGTGGTAGTAGATACAGGATGGAGGGATTTTTTTTCTAAACTCAGGGAGTGTAAATCCACTTCCTTGACCTCTCTTGGCTCCATCTCCTGTGCCACTATGAGCTTGCCCTCTACCTTCACTGCCTTTTTATTTTTTTTAACAAATCTCATGAGAGCACTAAGCTGATAGAAAGGATTTTTATTAAATCCAGCAACTCGCAATAGTGTCACAGAGTGAAAAATACCAATCTACTGAGCATGGAAGTGAAGAAAGAAGTGCGAGTTGGAGGCAATTACAAAACATTAATTTGAGAGCAAAGGCACAACTTTTGAAGGAAAGAACAATATAAGGCAGACAAATAGAAAAAGGGGAAAAATGTAGCATGAGCTTACCAAAGAGAGATCTTACAAGACTTAGCTGGTATCTTCCTCTGAAAAGATAACTCATTTTCTAGATAAAGGGCACACAAGAATGGGGACCATTCAAACTTCAAATAAAGCATTGGCTATAATATCACAGGGGAAATACTCAAAATTGAGAAAATGGGGATTATCAGAGGGACTGAAAGCAGTTATGAAACCAACTAAGAGGTAACAGATTGCACTGGGGAAGGGTGAACCAGTCTGGAAGGTAAAAATTGGCCAGGGGAATAATTTTCTTTATTATTTAAATTAATAGCCTCTGCATGACTTCTGGAGCATACCAATATGATTTGCTGATGATAGGATGTTGGAATGAACTGCCATCCTATGGCTAAGCTGGCACATTTTGCAGCCAAAATTAGCTGGGTAAAGACCTGGGGGACAAAGCTGAGCAGGTTTCTGGGCAGTAATTTGGGATCACTGATGAAAACACCTTTGATGATTTCACTGTGTAAAATGATGGCAGAAAAAGCCTCGGGAGCACAGGCAGATCATAAAATGGTTTCAAATCACCTGTCTGAAGGTGCTGTGAGAAAGTCAAACCTGCAGAGGTGACAGTGAATGATGGACAGGACTCCCATGGGATGGGCACAGTCTGGGAAGCAGGAGGGAGATCAGGCGCCACTGCAATCTCCTGTGGCCAAGACAGAAAAACCTATGAACTAGAGCTACTTGAATAAGGCTAGTGGCCACCCCAATTTAGGACAAGAAACTAAAATAACTTGCCATGTTTTGCATTGCAAAACAAAAGCTGAGAGGGCATGCAGCTTCTCCTTTCTGAGAAAAATCTGAAGGGGGCAATTTAAACCAGTGTTAAGATAAGCATAGCTAGATCTGTCTCCGCTGTGAATAAATTTAATCTGAAAGCATGATAGTTACTAACAGGAGAGGTAACAGACCCTTGCAGTAGGCATAAATGGGGAGGGAATATATGCAGTTTGGGAAAGCAAGAAAGATATCTTCCTTTCCCTATTGCAGCACCTCATTTTCTTTAAACTATTGGAAGCATCAGCACTGCTTCAGATTACTGAAATACAGTGAAATTGTGACATGATATTCTCCAAAGATTTTTAAACACAAATTATTGCCAGTTTAAAACTAATGTCTTTCAAGACGGAGAAATATTTTTTCCTGTATTTAAACTTGGATGTTTAAGCCAAGAAACAGAAAGCATCAGTATGAAGACACTCCCTCATTCTACTATAACTGTCTTGATACAATTAAGGCTGAGGCAACCTGCACTAAGAATGTGTTACACAACCATTCAAAGATAAGGAACACACTGCTAAGGGAGGGAGACACACAAAAACATCAGTCCATTGCTGCTCTGTCAGTTCTGAGCCACCTGGGAGCCATGCAAAATGCCATCCAAGAGCAAACATGAGAACAAGACTGACAGCTGTGCCAAAAACTGGAAAACTCAGTAAGGTATTAGTCTTAAGGAACAATATAATCTGTTGCCTTTCTAACCTTGTTTTGTTTCACAAGCTGTAAAGGACCACTTGTTTTTCTCCAGGAGATAAAGACACTTCTCACCTGTCTATTGCTTTGCCAAAACTCCTGCTCTGCTGTAGACACCTGCCTATAGTGCAATATTTTCTTTCATACTTTAACTTGAACACATCTAAATGGACTTTCAGCAAATCCTTTCAGCTTTCAGAAATCCTTTCATCTGACTGTGCAGAGCTTTTACCAGAAACATACTATTATTTTTCAACTCTATTAGCTGGTTTAACAAAAGATGCTGCTTTTACTGCCAGCACCCTCTGACCATCAGAAAGGATGGCCAACAAGGCTTTCAGGCTGCAAAAGGGATCTCTTGACATAAGCAAATTGAGAAACTCGTAAGGTCATCCTGCCAAAGATGAAGATTATGATTGGAGTTTCCTCACTTCTCAATAAAATGCACAACTACTCAGTGGACAAGTTTTGAAGTTCTAATCACTGTTTTTACAGTAGTTTGGGTAGGCTTTCAGAGCAAAAATTGCTTCTTTCCATGACAGAGCACAGTACCTCTTCTAGTGCTCTGCCTGCCTAAACAGAATTCAAAATAAACCAATCACAAGACAGACAGCTAACAACAAAACTTAAATCTAGTGTTTTGAACTTGATCTCTTGGGAGAAGTTTGTGTTGCTTTCCAACTTGCAGGGATAAAACAGTAATAATCCTCCTAGGATATCTAGCACAGCAGAAACTTTGAATGCCAGTACTCATTTCCTGCTTCATCGCAGAGGAGTTGCTTCATTTTTTGTTATTTATGAAATTTCCCCTAGACATTTTGTGAGTTTCCTCATGACCAAGTATTCAGAGGAGCTGTGAGAGTGTTCCAACTCAACCAACCTCCTTAATGAAAAATGGACTTTCAAAATAAGTAAATAAATAAATCCATTGCTATCCAAGAAAATGTCACTTTTGACAGGATGGTCAGATTTCTGATTATTAATGAAAAAACACTTCTAAATAAATTCTGGGGATTCTATATCTTTAAAAACATGTTGTGAACAACAGAAATTTGGGGTTGTTTCACTTTTATACACTTCTACCTGGACAGAGCCAAGGAGTGCCAAGAGGAGAAGGGGCATCACAGACTAACTTTCACTCTCTCACATTTGCATTTTCAAGCTTAGAGGAGGAAAATGAATTATCAGTAAATTGCAGTGTTCTGAAATTTCCACCATTAAATCTATGAATGCTCAGAATTAAATAATATCATTTATTACACTGTCTTTTGCCCAAGTATTCAAAAGGCACTTTAAAAGGTAAGCAGCAAAACAAAAAATACCTGGAAGTGCCTATTTGTTTCAATAATAGCACAGAGAAAAGAGGAGGGGGGACTAACTCTAAAATATGAGGACAAAGGAAATAGCATAGGATGTCTGGAGAGAGGGAAAGCTCCAGTCTTTCCATTTCTCCTTCCATTTCTGCATACACACTCATATGCATTTAAATAGGATTCATCTAAGAGAGCAGCAGTAGATGTGGATGTTAAGCTATAACAAAGTTCCCATTTCCTGGCTTAGCTTGAAATACTGTGACCCATCATGAAGGTTCGTATGTGTACTACACTGCTGTATGCAGGTACCTAGGGGTGCTAAGTCCTGGGGACGGCTAGGAGAAATCTGCTTTTCTCCATGGCCCAGGTTAGGATTTTTTGACACATCATTTCCATGTATGTTGTTTCTCAAGGTTAAAACTGCTCAGTTACTCACTGGTTATACCCAGGATCAATGCTAAGAGGGATTTACTTCCTGCCTCAGTGCCTACATATGCAGTGGTCAAAGAATGTATTGGAAAATCTGCCTCTCTGAGCAGAGCTTTTCTTCTTTCCATTAAAGAAAGGAAATGCATTTCTTTCAAGGATACAGTCTAGATATGAACATATGTGAACAACAGCTATTAATATCTACAACTTCATGAAAACATAAACAGTAATGAATACAACCAGCAGTATTTTCAGGATGAGTAGAATTAGCAAACTAGAGAATAAACACCTATTTTTGTCTTCCCCCAATATATCAAGTGTCAGTGAATATTTTCCCAGAAAATATATTTTCTAGAAAATTTAGCTTTATCTATTTAAGTTTAATATGCAGGTGTGTATATATTTAAATTTTGAAAGGTTTTATTGGTTCAGTTGGGGTGCACAGATTGTTTTCAAGCAGCAGGAGATATTGGATAGCAGAAATAATCAAAGCAAGGCAGATCAGTCAGTGCTCATCACACATGGATTGCCACTTTATAAATTCATTTATTTGACAGCTGACACGGACTCTTGTCCCCTGCAAGGCTGGACCAAGTGGCAAAGTCTGAGCTCACTAAGCCCAAACTGCTGCCAATGGAATCCTTCATGAAACCAGGCTGCAAATCACAGACCTGACCTGTGTCCCTCAAAAATAATGGGAAAAAACTAGGGAGGGCTCAGTAAGCAAGCAGCCAGAATATTGTGCACCTGGCTCTTGGGCTCTGTTTTCAGTGTTGGGATTTAGAAGTGAATGGTTTGCTTTTTGCAAATGTGGTGTTACATTTCCTTACTTCCAACTCTTTGAGAGAGAATTCCCGCTACTCAAAGTGTTTGCTATAGTATGGAAGGCAAACACAAAAATAGGCAGAGGGAAGGTAGTACGTCTGACATGCTGTATAAAATTCATGCTTTCAAGAGAGCTTCACTGCTGTTCTCAGGAGGAATTGCAGGAAGCTGGAAAATTTAGGAAATTCAGCTCCTAAAGCTACAATAATATTAAAAAAATAAATAAATAAATAAAAGCACCATATTGTCTCTTGTGCTTTAGTTTTATTACCAACTTCATGGGAAACACATTTTGGCCAATTTGAACTGTTTCTCCTGTCCTCTCGCCCAATTCCTACACTTTCTCTTGACATCTAAAGATCAGTGGCACCAGCAGAAATTTTTCCACTGACAGCAGCTTGAGTCTGGATTGGGTTTTCCATTTTCATCTCTCTCTGCTATTTTCTTCCTGGGGAAATACACAGCCTAAAATATTTGGTCTTCAGGCATATGAGTTATAAACAAGAGAAAGAAGAGATAACACCCTTATTTTTCTACAAAGAGAATATTACTTAGATCTCCATCTCCTTGCCTGGAAAAGGTGGTTCATTGCCTCTAAAGGGTCTCAGTAGATTGATGAAAGAAAGTTAGGCAAAGTGGCTGACCAAAACCTTCCTACATTTAGTTTAACCAGTATAGTCCTCTGCAGGTGGAAAAGGTCTTTGCTGAGACTTTACCCTCTTTCTTGTTCCAAATCACTCTTAAGAGTTAAATTTCTCTGCCCAAAGTGCAAATTAACATGCTGCAAAGACTGACTCTGATGGGATGGAAATGCCAGATTTATCTGTGGAGCCCCAAAGACTCTTCCCCAACACGTATTTGCAAACTGGCAGTTGCACAAGAACAGAAGAAGCCCTGAGAAGTGCATGTGCGATAATCACAGCATAATCACTGCTGATGAAACTTGATGTTCTTCTATAATCACTGCAATTTTAAGTGGATTGAGTGCCATTTAAGTGACAAGAGTGCTATGATGGATGAAATATATGCTCCCAAAGTTACATCAGCTTCTTTGACATTCATGGCATGGAACATTTAGTGGCATTTAATGTTTGTAAATCTTTAGAAATAAGTTAAATATGTTAATTACCACTGGAAAAATCTCTCAAGCTGAAGTACTCAATGACTATATTGCAGTTGTCCTTAGTGCTATATTCTCTTCTTTTTATCCACTAAGAAATATATCAGGTCAGTGATTACACTCAGGATTTGCATTTATTTTCATCTGTTAGTCCTTCTAGGTAAGTCAGTGAGCTGGTACCCAGCTTGCACTGGCAGCCTTCCCCTCACCCATACGTTGAGTGTCCCAACCTCCTGGCACTGATGCTGCACTGCATCTGTGCAAGGTGCCATGTGCTCACACCCTTGTCCTCCCACACACGTGGGCTGAGCACGACAGGCCCACAGAAAAGTTTCAGTGCCAGCACACTCACCAACCAAGGCACAGAGGTAGCCCAGCACTCCCCTTTCCTCTCCCAGGTGCATCAGATCACCTCTGGCTGTTACATGGGACGAGGGTCAGGCACCAAGCCCAGAAAAATGGCTACACTGCTTTAAAGAAAATCTAGTCTTAAAAAATTGGGATCAAGAATGTGGGACACACTGAGCATTATCTGATGGAAGGCTGCAACATCTGATAGCAAAAACAGGTGACAGAACAAGGCTGGTTTACTGATGGCTTCTTATTCAAGCATATGGGACACAAGAGGCCTGCTGGAGAGAAACCATCTGCTAGCCATCCCTCAAGGGAAGTGTTCCCCGTTTCTGCACTCCTCCCCCTCTGCAAACTCCAGACAAAAGATTGTATAACCCAAAATGGCTTCCACCCTAGAAATGAAAATCAAATTTCTTCACATGTACATAAGATAGTTGCTCCGAACCAGGAACAGAAGTTACCAGACAGGGCAAGCGATCAGAGTATGAAATAACTCAGCAAGATATTCAATTCTTGGCATCTCAGCAACAATTTAAAAAATAATCCAGGTGAGGTTCCTCTCAGAATTGTTGGCAATGAACAAGAGCAACAGTAGGTCAAGGCAATTGACTTTCTACAACTTAAAAAATCCTGTCTGAAAATTACTTGGGATATTATTTAAGCATTTTAAAAACAGGTAAGATATCAAAATGAAGCAGGACGTTTTGTAGATTAAGCCTTGGCAGTCCCTCAGTGATTACTTTCCCTCCCCTCATTATTGGCTTCTTTAGAAGGCAAAATTACTTCATTTTACAATACTGGCACACCCAGCTCCTTATTTTCAAGTAAAGGCAAGAGAGTTAAGGATGCATATGCACGACTAGTCTGCAAAAAGCATGGGGTATCTGACTGGCAGGTCAGGCTGCTAATTCAACTCATCATTTCCTTGAATTTTCAATAAATTATCTTTAACAATAAGGCCCCAAATAGCCCCACTCTGCTAACAGGGTGAGGAAAATCAGGCTGGAAAACCAAAATCCATTTTAAGCAGCACACTGGGCTCTCACCAGTAACACATCTTGTCAAAGTCAGCCCTTAACACTGTCACACAGTGACCTGAAACTCATGAAATGAGTTAATAGTAAGTTAATGCTCTGACTATTTACTCCATTTTCATAACTGACATCAGTCGTTATTTGCAAATTCCAAGCTGTGATTCACATTCATACAACTTGAGCTTAAAGCCCCGCTTGCCAGGAGTCTTATTAAATTTAGGCAGACTCCAGCCAGCAGAAAAGCCCAGCTACCTGGCTTTAATTGGGAAAGAGGCCTCTGAAACAGGAAAGGGAGTAAAAAGCATTCTGGTTTGGCAACAAAAAGCACGTGCTTCACCTTGAACGCTAGCCTATTCCTAATTTTAAGCACATGCTCAAGTGCTATGCCAAATAAAATCCTAAAATCCTGTCCTGCGAACTCTTACATATTTCATTACAGCAGCTTCATGGACATTGAGAAGAATTTGGTAAATTCAGCATAAAACTATTCATGAGGATGTTTTCACCATTGGGCCCTACATAATTCCAGACCAATGAGAGATTTGCAATGCTGATATTGCTTCAAAATATTTCCCTTGTAGGCTGAGCCTCTTCCATCACATACGGACTACATTTTATGAGAAAAATACTGGCAACTTTGATATGAAGAAAAATCCTCTGGGCTATATCATTCTCTGTAATAAAATAAACTCAGATAGAAGGAAAATGGAAACCTGAAACAAGTAATGTAACTGAGCTGCATCACAGAAGCTATTTACAGGCTTGAAATAATCAGATCAATGTGCAAGTCGAAAAAAATTTGCAGTTAAAGGGACAGATTTCTAAACCAGGTCAAAACAGGAGTCAGAGAAGGGTTCCTAAATGAGCTCACTCCCCATTTTGAAGCTTCTGTATCTTAATACTGCGTCCTTACATTTCCTGGTGCTCATCATGGTGATTGATTGATGCTGAGCACCTCTGAAGACCCAAAGAGGTCTGAAATGGCAGTCTACTAATATTTTCCCCCCTGTCCTTTGGGTACAGTATCACCCTGCATGGAAGGCAGAGAGGCAGTCATAATTTGCTTGTGTTGGAGCTAATAGGAAAGAATAAAGTTCCTCTTGAAGGCTGTCACCACTAATGTGACCCTGTCTCATTTATGCCTCTAACCCAAATCTGTGGACTATTCTATCTGACCTTTCTAAGACTGAAACAGCAACTTCATTTGCTCCATCCAGTAAGAAATAAACCACCAGCTCAGAAATGGATTTAATAACATCAACAGGAATACCAGCTGAATAACCAGCTCTTTGATTATTATTACTTGAACAAACATTCCTGATGCAAACATATTTCTGAAATGGAAGTGAGGAAATGGGTCCCACACCTCGTGCAGTGTAGTAGTTATGCTAAAAATTATATAAGTACTTTCAAGTACAAGACACAAAGGATCACCATATCTGGTTTTCTCATGGAAAGCTGTATTTTTTGGGAAGAGAGGAAACACCAGGTATATGGCTCAAGAGATATATTACTTAGGGAGGGGAAAAAGGAGAAGTTGAGAATACTGTAATGCGATGTGTCATTTTCCACAAGGATTTATCATAACTCTACTGAAATCAGCAGGGACTTTGACACTGACTTTAAGAGGGATAATATTTCACCCTGAGTTTTCAGACACTGATCTGATCAGGTTAAAGTTTCAACATATCATTTTCCTATTTGTAAGGAGAGGAAAAAAAAGAAGAAAAAACCCAAGCCATTCCATTCTCACAGAGGTAACTCACCAGGACAATTTTCTGACTCCAAAGCTTTTTCATTTTAATCCTTTTCAGAAACTAATGGCTTCATTTGATGATATCCAAAAACTTATAAAAGAAGTCTTGGTGGTAGATTCTTAAATGTATATATTTAAAAGTTGCATCACAATTTCTTCTCCCTACCTGCATTTACTCCAGAGATAGGGTCAAGCATCCAAAAGCAGAAAAAGAGATTATGTAAAACATTTTTCCCCCAAGACAATCTGCAGAAAATGAAAGCTTAAAGAAAATCAGCATCTGCAGAAAATTAAAATGTCAGTGGTTTTCACTGAAAATTTAAAGTTTAAAGCTATTCACTCATTTTTTTTAACAGTAGCTCTTCCTGTCTCAGCCAGCAATGCAGTGGTAAACTGTCTGGAACAGGGGTGCAAGAGCCATGGACATTGCTGGTTGGGCTTTCTGTTCTGCTCCAAAGAGTATCTCCCATGGTATTTTCTTAGGAAAAATCACCAAAACTACAGCATCACAGAATATTCTAAATTGGAAGGGACCCACAAGTATCATCAAGTCAAACTCTTAAGAGAATGACCCATATGGGGATCAAACCCATGACTTTCATATTATTAACACCATGCTCCAAACAACGGAGCTAATACTAAATTAAGCATAAAAGGAAGTCTGAAAGGTTGAGTCTGAAACTGATGATCTTAGGAGAAAAGCTGACTAGAGATACATAATGGTTTACATATACCCTGTTAAAAAGGAGATCTGCCATTGCCTTTGCTTGCTAGTGATACGGCCAAAATTCAGAATTGTTACTGCAGTCACAGAGAACATGAAGAGCTTTTCTACACAATTTAATAATGCTGTTCAGTAGCCAGATGTCATAGATACATGGCTCGTAAGTTCCTTGGAAAATCCCTCCTCACACAACAGGTTGTAAAGCACAGGCCTACAGCCACCAAATCCCTAGTGCTCAAAGTCCTGTGCAGATTCTGCTTTCCCAATCCAGTCCTGCTGTGGATTTGAAAACCTTACCATAAGCAGGCCTTTCCTGTCCAGAGCAGGACATGCTATAATTAATTTCTGAGAAAGATTCAGATACTGTTTCCTTGGAAAAGCAGAATTTTTTGTAGAAGTCAAAGGGATATGAATCTGAAATCTGTAATGAGAAAATACACAGTAATGCCCATAACTACGTTTTTTTTAGTCATACAGTCATGGAACATATTCATACTGCACCATTTTAGGTAAGGCATCATCTTGGTTGAGCACAAAAATGGCTTTGGGTAAAACAGCCGCCTTTTCCCAGTTCAGTCTCATTCATAATTCTCAAAGATCCCCATTAGGATGATAAAGTGGAGAAGCCCATAGGAAACCTGTAAATAGTCCCAATGAAACTCTCCATAGCATTGTAGGGCAAAATTCTCAGTTGAAAATGTGCACTGAAGTTGGGCTGGGAGCCTGACTGTGCCACATTTTTCTTCACTGGAAGTGGAAGGAAGAATCTCACTAGGGTAACAGGAGCAGAAATTATCCTTTTCAGACCAAACTAGCTGGCAATCACTAAAGCTGTGTGTTACACATGAAACACAGCACCATGTGCCTGCACCCACAGGAAAATTCCTTTTAGGACTAGAAATTCAGGCTTTATTGTCCAAACCACAACGTGAACCCTTCCCATTCCGATCCAGCAATCAAACTGTGAACTCAGAAGAAAATATTTCACACAAACTACTGGATGCATACTCCCACAAGCTGGGCATGCTAAAGCAACTTCTCTTCCTGCAGTTGCAGACCTGCCCCATGCACATTACCCCTGCTTGAAGTCGGAGCTTTTTCCAGCTTGCCTTGTGAGTGAGCCTGGCTTGCACCATGCTCCAGCTGGAGATAAACTCAAGTATTCATTCAGTGAAAAAACACCATGGCTGTAAAAATTTGCTTTTGTGGTAGTTAAAAATAGAGGATTCTTTTGAAAGGTTTACTTACAAGATGTGAGGTAGAGCCCCCTGAGCTGGCACTACTCTTATAATTAATCAGTTCAAGGATTGTTGAAATCCTGGCAGAAGTCCTCCCTCTGCCTGGCTTAATCCTGGAAGTTTTGACCTGGAAATAGAAAAAATCTGAATTCTGTTGGTTCCCCCTCCAGTCAGGTGAACATGGAATAACCAAATCTTTTTAAAAATATATTTTTTAAAAGGTTTTGCACAGCAAACCATGCACACAGACACACAACACAATTTCCACCTCAAAACCATATAGACTAGTTTTCAGGGTAGTGCTTTGCGGCTGAATCCTGTCAAATCAACAAAGGAAAGAGAGAGAGGAAGAAAGCAGAAGAGATGGCTTGGAAAGAAAGAATTTTCTGAGCAGGAAGTCGAGACTCCAGCACAGGTGTCCTATTTATTGGTTTCCTGTGTCTGGACAGCTGATGAAGAGCTCTCTGGAAGCAACAAAGCCTTGAAACATCACGTGCACATGATACTTTAATTTTGCATTTAAAAGCTTTCTTGAAATAGGCCACCATTGTTTATATCAAAGTATTTTCTTTCAAATATGATTTTCTTCCAGTTACTTAAAAAAACAAAAGAAAAAAAAAGAGACTTATTTTTCAAACCTGGCCCAAATGCTTTCCTTTTCAGGATAAAGCCACACTAAGGCAAACTTTTTTATATTTCTGCCCATATAACCATTCTCTAGAATTCAATTTAATTTCTGCTTTCACTTTCAATAACTCTTTAGATAACACAAGAAGTTTCTTATTTCAACTGTGCCTCACTTTAGAGTCGCATTATTTCCTCCTGGCCATGAGACTGGTTTGGGTTTAATATACTGCTACTTTTCAGCTGCCTCTTTGGGCCTCAGGCTTTAGCAAAAATTTGGCTGTGATTAACAACATGCTCTTCATTTGCCCTTTTCAGTCCTGGATGTGTCAAGCTGAGATTTTTTGTTTCCACTCTTCACTGTGTAGTTGGGGGGTTTTAAAATTTATTTTGCATTACCTCTGCTCTGAATGCTACAATACTTCACAAACCTAGACAGCATTTGGTTTATTTTTCACCATGAGATATGCTTCACCCTTTGAGATTGTGAAACATGGTGACTGTCATGTGTTCAGTTAGTGTTTTGATGTGGCAGTATTCAACAAAGTCAGAAGATTTTTCCAAGACAAACCAACATCATATTGGCCAGCTCTCACAAGCCTCCAGCACTTCTTGAGAAAATCAGCAATGGCAATCGTTGCCCTCTCCAACAAAACATATTTGTATTGGCCTTTCCAAAGGCAGATCCAAATAATGGTCCCATTATTTCAGGGAGAAAAAAACTCATTGCAGGGAAGGGCCATGCAAACCAGGACACTGGAGTCATGGACACAGCCAGGGAAAATCTAGCTTGCCAAAATCAATGTGGGGGCTTTCCTTAAGGCGCAGTTTTTGGGGAGAGAAGCAGCTCCCTTTGAGCCTTCCCACCTGTATGGTACATGCCAGTAGGAACACTGCTGCTCATTTTGCTTCTTGGCTCACTTTTCAATAAACACATCTGACTTCAAGTGACATCAAGAACAAACCTCTTTTTCCTCTTCTTTTTTCTCTCCCCTTTCTCCTTTGCCCATAAATCAAAGAAGAAAGGATCAAATGGACAAAACAACAAAGTGGTAAAGTGCTCACTTCAGGGTTGCAGCCAATCTAATTAATTTTTCATTTAGGTCTGATGTATTAGAGGCCAATCAATCAAGGATTATGTTTACAGAGTTGTAGAAAGAGAGGAGACCGAATCCTCATTTGTTGTCTAGGCTGTCCAAATTAGTCAGTTAAACGATCCTGGGGGAGATCATAAAGGATATGAATAGGTTCTTGTAAGTACCTTTCTTTTAATTACAGACCAAACAGTCAACACTTCCTGCAGTCCTTGACTTCCTGCCTGAAGGGCAGAGCTGGCTTCTTGGAAGCCAGATGGACAGTGGTGACTTCTGCCGCTCACTTTTGGGACAGTGCTGTTTCTTCATCTCTGAGAGCATCAAAGTAGCCCCTTTGGCTCAGGATACCTATCCAGAAGGAATATGTAGTAGCTGGAGTCCAGCAGATCCACTAGATTCAATGGGATCCAGTATTTTTTATTTCTAAGGGAGCAGAAAAAGGACTATAAAACTGTAATCCCATTTTCATGTCTGTCTATATTTCCAAAAATTTTAGGGAAATCATAGTAAAATCTGGCAGTGCAGAATTTCCACTTTTGACTTAAAAGCCCTTTTTGAGTGGGACTTAGAAGACTGTGCCCACAACAGTCAGAAAAGTGCTTTGTTATGTAGCTTCCACTGTTTGACTTTAAATTACAGCTTCAACAGGGGCCTCCTGGTTTATTCCCTTCAGAGTGCATGACTTGTGAGGTACCTGTTTTGTCTTTAATAATTTGCTGGGCTACACAGACAGTGCATGGCTCTTACAATATTAATGATCCTTAATAGCAAAGAGTCAATGTAGTGACAACTAAGTAGACAGATGGCTTCAAATGACCCGATAAACACAGAAGAAAGATGAGATGAAGAGTCAGATGATTCGGTCAGTCTGACCTGACCTTTTCCTACAATTGTTTGACATGGCAAGCTCCCAAGGTTGTTTATAGACCTGAAATGACCAGCACTGAAAAGTCACTTTGTGGTCAAGAACCAAGCAGCATGCTCCTACTGATACACACTGCTTGAGTGGGGGCAAGGCAGAGCCAATCCAAAGGCAGCTCTTCTGCCCTGCAACGTGAGTGCTAAAACACAGACCTAGTGCCTACAGGGTCCACTTTGCATGACAGATGCCAGACACAATAACTAGAGCTTTTTGCTGCAGCTCTTCAGGAGAAAAGCAGTTTTGATGGCTCCAAATATTTCAGACTCCTTATATTGTTATTATGACTTTGAAATTTCAGCAATTTTCTCTGTAAAAATCTCAAAATCAGTGAAAAATCTCAGTATGATAATGCAACAGTGGCCCAAAATGCCATTCCTTAAGCTCTCTCCTCATCAGCTGGGGTAATGCACTTGCTTGCTACACAATGTGTTTCCATTTCTGGAAGTTCATGGAAAACTATTGTTTTGTGTATATGTTCAGTATCTCAGAGAATTGAGGGCACAAGGAACAATAAATAACAGAAACAGAGAGAGGAGAGGGGCCTTTTTAAATATGACTGATTTCTAAATTAGAGAACAGAGTTTGAGTGCACTCATATTCAGCTTTTATTTCTAACTCACTGATTGGCCATTGTAAAATCACAAAAAGCAGAAGGCTGCAGTAGCCCCACATAACTGCATCCCCATGCCACCAAAAACATGCACAGATGTATTTCAGATATACTGGCACCAAGTGCCACCCCCACAGCCATCCTGTCCCAGCCTTGTCGGACTGGAGCCGTGTCTCCTTTAGTAAGGCAGAGTCCCAAATCCATCAGTTCAAGTCGATGCAGAGCAGCTTTCATGTAGATAAACATTGGCTTCATCAGGACTAAAGTTCTGCCAGAAATGTCTGGGTGTCTGATTGCTTTAAGCAACATGTGAAAAAAGAAAGCTGCTGAAATATTCTCAAATGACCATTTCTATTGTACCCCAGTCAGCTTTTCCAACAAGGTAACTGTACTTGCTGTAAAATAAATAATTTAAATTTGAAAATGCGGTCAAGTATAAGCATTGAAGTCAAGCTGCCTTGAACATCCAATACCTACAGACACACCAAAACCATAAAATTCTGAACAATGCAGCGAGCAAAACCAGACTTAAACCAGAAAAATCCATTTAAAAACACCCATACTCACACACTGCAGTGATGTGTGGTATCAACAGCTCACAAAACACACATTTGGATTTTTAAAAAATTGCTTTGGATCAGTGAATGACATGCTCCTGTGTTTTGTGCAACTAGTTGTTTCCATGTCTAGTAAATAAAAATCAAATTTAGTCAAAGCCTGCCTGTTGCCCTTAGAGGGCATGTCACCTGGCTTTATCTGATAATTAGCCCAGGGAGGCAGATGGGGAATAGCTGTAATTATTGCAGCAAGACAAAGGAAGGGTTGGAGCCCGAGTCCACTCAGAAGGGAATGGATAAAATTTTCTCAAAGGGACAGTGATGCAGCAGTGGAAGGCATTTGCCCAGAGCTTGCAATTTTTGCCAGTTTTTCTGTTTTGCTGATTTTTAATTTTTTTCCTTTTATACAAAGGTGCCTTGCCACTTTAGGTAGTAAACATACTGATGGGGCCCAGTTCTTGGGGCCCAGTTCTATTTGTGCCCTAAAACTGGACCCTGTATTATATAAGAGTGGTTGCTGGTGGACTTTTATCAATATGCAGGCACAATACATTCCTATAGCTTCTATTGCTTTAATGTGAATATTATAATCTGGAGGTAGACAAGCCCCTGGTACAGAATAGCTGCAAACCACAAGAGACCTGCCCTCACAAATCACATACAGTGAACTCCCAAGGTCTTTAAGTAAGCAAATGGAAGGGAAGCAGCTTTTCCTTGACTCCACGGCACTAGTCACCAACAAGACCCCATTGGCACTTAGGTTTCCTTGCTGGCCTGTTCTGGGAAATGAGTAATTTGACCCGACTCCAGAGGCTGTCATGAGCACTGGTGTGGTTTTCTTCCTCTAAATGCACATGGTGAACCTGATCTACAGGCAGGAATAATGGCTCTGTGGCAGATGGGAATGTCTTTTGGGCTTATTGCAGGTGCATCCTCATGAGCATTTGGCTGGCAGGGGAAAAATATGAATCCACAGTTCCTCTGTGCAAGGGGTGTCTGCATAAAACCTTGACAATGGAGAGCTGTAACACAATGCTGTGCAGTTTGGTGTCTGCCCTAAGAGGATTCATGGCAGGATGGGTGGCTATCAGTCCCCAAAGCCATAATTGAAATCCCTATGGGTTTTAATGAGCAATCCTCTTCCTGTCGCATTACAGCTGTAATGCTATATATGGGATTTAGCCTTTTAATTATAAGTCTAGGGTAAAGCTTTAATCCAGTGTTTGTGTTCTTCAAAGGAAACTGCTTTTGGAGTGACATAAATTCACAGTGTTGGACTGAGAAAGTTGCTTTAATCCTAGATCATTTATACTACTTTTTTTCTTAATATGACAAAAAATTGATTAAAATAAAGCATTAAAAAAAAAAAGAAGAAGACTTAGTCGGCAGAGTATTAATTCCCTCCCACTTGTGAAGCTATTGATAAAAATGCTAAGGTGCCAGTAAAAAGTCAGTCTAGCCCTTCCTGGTAAGAGCCAGCAGCAGTGTCTTGAAAAAACAATGGTTTCTTATCTTTTCACATGGGACCATGCAGAATGGGAACTAAATGCAGTCATCAAGCTAAGTGCTTAATTCTCCTTGCTTTAGTCAGTCCCAAACATACACTCTCTTCTGGAAGAACAGTTGGGTATTTCTCACCAAATTCTTCCAGAAACTACCTAGATCCCTTCCTGCCTTCAGTCACTTTAGCTGGCGGGAACATCAGGACAGAGGTAGGTCTCATCCGTAGTAAATTCTTATTTACTAGACACTGAAATAATTCACTGTACAAAACACAGAAAATGTCACCCACTGATGCAGAGAAATCCTTTCTGTCTCTCTCTCCTGCAAGCTTTATTCAGGCTGGCCTGCAACTCACAGAGTCTCTTGCTCCTGGGGTGCCAAGAAGACCTGGAGCAGACTTAGTGCAGGGAAGCACAGGTGGGAACAGTGCACCAACACTGGTGTTTGGTGTTCTCAAACATCAGATGGTGTGCCACAAAACCTAAATGCATCAGTTGTCATGTGAAAGATGGCAAGAGGCAGAACATCCAGAAGATAAGTTTGAACTTACAGGGTTTGACTGACCTCCAATAAAGGTGTCAGGGCGCACAAGGTGGGTATTGGCACTGGGAACCTGCATATTGTTCCTGGCCATCAACAGAAGAACTGTGAAGTGTCAAGTGAAACCTGAGTCTTCCCAGTTCTACACTGGATCCTGCACTTCCTCATCCCTAGCCCTGGAACCTTCAGAGGTGGTTTTTAAAAGTTTTAAGATATTTAAAACTAAGTTTAAGGTATAATCACCAACTTTTCATCCTCCAAAGGATCAGAGAAGATGACTTGCTTTGGGAGACATCTTACATTCATAGGCCACATCTTAAAGGCATTCCTTGCAATTATGAGGCCCAGGAACTTACCATTCTTAAGAATAAATTATTATTAGAGGTTAATTTCTGAAAAAATCTGAATTTTTCACACTGGCCACATCAGCATGTGAAGCAGGCCATGTTTATCTGAGGGGACAGCTGAATGACATTTCTGACAGACAACCTCATACAGCTGCCCACACTTGCCAGGCCAGAGCTCTTTGGTTATGATTTTAGGTAGAAACCTGCAAAACTTTATTTCTCATAACAGTATCTGACACCGTACAAAGTTAAATCGTTTCTGTATGCATTTGCCTTCTTTCATTGTGACTATTCAATCTTTATGAAATCACAACATGAAGAAAAAAACACTATGGAGATGAAAGGAAGAAAGAAACCCATTCCACGGTGTGATAACCCACTTCAATATTCAATATAGAAAAGCAATTGCTGCCCACTCAGAGCAGATGTTCCTTACAGTTCATAAGCACTCATCAAACATTAGATCTCTGGTCTTGGGGTGATTTTATGATAATACTGTGTTCCCCTATCATCTGCCTATTGCCCAGAAATGGGTCTCATAGCTTTAAGCTGGGTCTAGGAGAGGAAGGAGAGAAGTCGGGTGAATTTTTCAGTGCAGTTTGTGTTCAAGGATGCACACACACTCTCCCGCGCTCTCACCGCTGCAGAGCAGAGGGAGCAGCTTCCTGCTTTTAGCCAGCCTGTTAGTGTAGCCAAGAATTTTTTCCCGGGACTGTGGTGCCTTCTTCTTCTGGAACTGTTTGGCTTTGCTCCAGTCCGAAACACCAGAACATCGCCAGGAGCTCCACATTGTGACCCAAGGGGAGGCCCTGGGGTGCCACACCCCGGCTCCAGAAGACCTTGGGGAAGCTGAGCAGTACTCTAAAAAAAAAATCCACCATCATCCTCCACAATGAGAAGGTTGATTATCTAACATCATTCATTTTTTTCTCCTTGTCCCTGTGTGCATCTTGCTTGTTAAATAAACAGGGCGTTTTTTTTCACTTTCCTCCAAGAAGGTCCTTCTGAACTGTGGGGGAAGGGCTGCCAAAACCTGCCTTTCATGAGAGGACATGTTCATCTCGGGACATTTCCTCCTAATATGTCTCAAACCGAGATACCTGCAGAACTTTTTCTCATAACGGCATCTGACACCATACAAAGCTAAATTGTTTCTGTATACATTTGCGTACAGTTCTTTCATCGTGACTATTCAATCTTTATGAAATCACACCATGAAGAAAAAAACACCATGGAGATGAAAGGAAGAAAGAAACCCATTCCACGGAGTGATAACCCACTACAATATTCAATATAGAAAAGCAATTGCTGCCCACTCAGAGTAGATATTCCTTACAGTTCATAAGCACCCATCAAACGTTAGGTCCCTGGTCATACATACACTTCCTTACAGCTTTGATCTCCAGTGTTACCCAGGCGAGTAATTTCAGATACTTATAATGCAACCTATAAACAGGCACCTGCTTTTATTTTAATTAAAACAGCACATACAGAAGCCAGGTAGAGACTGGGACTCACCTCTACTAAGGTATGTATAAGGCACCTGTACATACACAAAAAAAAAGGAGTTTTGAGAGCAGTGAGCTACAAGGTTTTGTTCTTTTTTTCCTTCAGTTTCCATAGCAAAATGGACGTCATCTCATATGTCACAGACTCAAACACCCTAAACAAGTTCAGAGGACTTCATCTCCAATGCTACTTGAAATAGTCAAGTAAACTAAAAGGCAAAAAAACCCTGAAACTTTGCATAGGATTTCCCAAACACCTGGTTCACACACATCCTGCTGTGCCATCTGAATGTGATTTTTTATTACTAATGGCTATTCGAAGACAAGTCCTGGTTTTAATTATACTGGATATCACATAACATATCTGGATGACAGTCACTGTATAGTTTCTGACTGAATGAGTACTCATTTAGTAAAGTAACAAAATAGCTGAGTTTTTGCAACTGGTCAACAGTAGCACTAACCCCAGAAAAGTCCAAAGAACCAGAAAGGCAGCAGCACTAATGTCTGTGTCTAAATGAGACCTGAGCTCCCAAATGGCCAGAGGCTCTGAAGATCACCAAATTTATCTAGAATTCTGACTCAGACTATGCAAGGCAAGCTGAACTCCCTTAAGAAAAACAGATGTACTTCATAGACTTGTGCTTTTTTAATTTTTGCCAAAGCAGAACTCTCTGTTATTGCAAATACTGTTCAAAGCTGGCTTTAAGGAATGAGAATCTGGATGAAGGAAACACATTTCAATCGATCTCCATATGCAACCTGTCATCAAAAGAGATGGATTAACCAGAACATGCATTTCTTTGACACCTTAAAGGGCTTGGTGGACCCAAGTTATTTTCCCTTCAATCTTGATGGTCTTCAGAAGAGATGTCTTTTTCATTCTCTCATCCACCTTACAACATGCCTCCCAAAATCCACTGCAACTCCCATCTACCAGATGAATTACTGTTGTCCTCCCAATCCAAAATCCATCCACTCCCAGTGGTCAAACTGATCATGCCACACACCTAAAAGACACAAATCATTTTATCTGGATTTGGTGGTATCAACATACTATTTTTCTGTCTGATGTCTTAAAGGATATGGCAGAAGGACAGGCATTTTAACCCTGTACCTCTTATCCATACCCCATGTAAGAAAGCTTCCCTGCTGCTGGACAGCAAGAAAGTTTCAGAGATAGTTAAGCATCTGAGGCCATCCATTATTTTGATGAGTCTGCTGAAGAGCACTGTTCCCTGATAAAAAGCGCATGGAAGACAGTAGCCCTCATTATCTTCCAAGCAGGAGTAAACTGAAAAAGGGGGAGAAAATCCTTGCACAAAAACCAGAGAGAAGATGTAGACAGCCTCTGATGTCATGTTTTAATTCCATGAAGACAGAGGCAGTGGTAACATCGTCATTTTCCTGGCAATGACAGATGGTGGAGACTTATCTCACTTCAGCATTAAAAGTGGTGTAGTACCCGAAGCTACAGGCTCTGACAATTTCCATCCATTTGCAAAAGTCATCTTCAGAGAAGAGAAAGTTAGAACAGGGTGCACATGGGCTCACTGTCAGCACCATAATTAACTGCCCTTAGTAAAGCTGACTCCTTCCTCTTTGCTCCTGCTTTGTATTAAAGATACATGTCCAGCTTTCCACTCTGAAAGCACTTTTGCAAAGAGCTGAAGGAATTGCTCTGAGTTAGACCAGCAGCTCTTCAGGGAAAACGGGCCTAAGCCACAGCCAGGCACAACACGGGGAACAGCAGCAACATTTACCATCCCCAGATGCCTAGCAAGGCTCCCACAGAGCTTCTGCCACCCAAAATGTAGGGCAGGCAAGATTCTGCCAAAAAACAACAAAAGTACCAGCTGTGGCACTTCAGATCTCCTCTACAGAAAAAGAAAAGATAATGTAGGCAGTGAGAAACACGTCCTTGGGAAGATACAGAAAGGAGGGAGTCAAAGGAGGAAAAACAAAGGTGGGAGCAAATAGCAGCATTAGCAGACTCAAAGAGCAGGAAAGAGTGCAGACGGTGACCAAAAGAAAGGCCCCAGAAATCTGTTAAAACACAACATTTAAGCAAGTGGCGTCTGTGTAGACCTCTGAAGTTTTAACACCTCTGGCCTCCCAATACCATCAAACATCTGGCCAGAGGATTAGAGAGATTACTGAGATACACAAAGCTCAATATCAACACATATGGACGCAGTAGAACTACTCTGTTAGCAACCGAAATAAATACAGGCTATCTTCCCCATATGTTCTGTGCTTGTAGAATCCCCCCAACAGCCCTTCTAAGGTGGTCTTAAATGCTCTGGCAGCCAAGAAAGCTCTCTATCAGCCTCGCCTAGTGAGCCTCCAAACATCTTATGCCATATCCTAAACATGACAGCTGAAAATGAGCCCAGGGTGAGGGTTGAAGAAGAGTCTTGTTTGGTTGCAGCTGCATTGAAAGAAATTAATAAGCCAGAATTAATAAGCTCAAATGCCTGTTTTGTTTGCAGCAGACTTGCAGTGGGACTCAACCCAAGAGAGTCCTCGAAATGGCTGCCAATGTGCCCAGGGTGGGTAACTGTGCTGGACTGATTCCTGGCTGGAAGGTTTGCTAAGCAAGAGCAGTTCTGAGCGGAATCACAAAAAGAACATGTTACAGAGGTCATGAAAGCACTAAATCCATTATTTCAGTATGTAATAAACATCATCCAAAGCAAAGAGATTAGAAAGCGTAAGAAGAGCAGAAAATCCTGACGTGCCAAGTTATTTTCAGCTAATCTGCGTTAATACGGTAAACCAGCACATTAGCACATAGGATTAAAGTGGAACCCCAAAGTCAGGCAGTTGGAAATGTTTTGTCCTGAGAGCAAAGATGATTGTTTCCAGCATCAGAATAGCAAACACAGCCCAACCTACTGAGGTAGCATCCTGTGCTCCCACGTCTGAGGCAACAAAGCCATTTAAAATGGCTTGGCTGCTCTTCTGAGCTGTGTGTTGACTAAAGTGGGATAAGCACTGAAAATAATTATACGAACCATCTAGACAGAGAGGTTTGCAAATAAACTCCTTTGTAGTCTTGGCCTCTCTTATGCATTCCAAAAGCTCTCAAGATGTCAGTATGGCTTGCTTCTAGCCATGCCTAGCTCTAGCACATCTCCATTTTGGCAGCCAAAGCAAAGGGAAAAGACAGGGAAAGGACATGATGAAGGTGGATTGGGAATCAGCACAGTGAGGTCCCCCTCATTTCCATTTCTAGCCAACATGAGTCAGGTACTGAAGTGCCAGAGCACTGCAGAGCATCCTCTTCTCAGCTTGTAAGCTATGCACCAAAGTACCAAGGTAGAGCAGAAAGCACTCAACACCCCTCCTGTGCCCAACATTTACCCAAAAACTCAAGACCTCTGGAAATAATTTCCAGCAAGGAACAGGCGCGTCAACAGCCAAAATCCTCTGGACTACTGTCTGTAGATCCAACCCTTCCTCCTACTAAGTCCCACCTGAAATCCAGGCTCTACAAACAAAAAAAATGAGTCCTGAAATATTTGTTATGTAAACAAGATCTACAAAACATGGCAGGGCTGATAAGAATGCTCTGCCTGCATGAAAACAGAAAAATTTATCTAATTCATTAATGGTTTCATCATTCAAGTGTGCTATTTTGATTTCACTACTACTGAGCATTCAGACCACTCAACAACATCAGTATCTTCATCCTTCTTCCCTAAGTACACAAAGAACTTAACTCACTCCTGCTATAAAGACATGAAAACAAGCCTGTTGCAGACACTTTTGCCCTCAGACTCTAGAGATTGTAGCCTGAGAAGTTTATGAATCAGCTCTGGGGTTTATAATCACTGTCTGGATTCATCTGTTACCACTTAAGTTTGTACTTTGGGAATGTATAGATCCCCTTCTACTCTTTTGGACTCACCTGCTTCTATGTAAGCTTACAGTATTTATTTTATATGTTGCCTGGAGGGGACATGCATGATGTCAGATATTATGCTTTTTGTGGGTTATCTGATAGGCATGCAGAAACTTGGGTCAGCAGCCAATAGATTATTTCATGCAGCCTGGTATACAAAGGAAATACCATTTATATAATGCATTATATTAAGCAGATGTTCCTTTTAATTAACTAAGATATACAGCCTGGCTACAACTCCTGTTCCACATGTGACAATAAATAACTGGTGAAACTAAGCTGGAGGGGAGTTCTGATAAAGATGAGGACTGCTTCAATGCTCCTGAATCACATCCTATGTAAAATCTAAAAGCCAGAACACGTGCAAAACTGCAATGTAATGTCCCCTCTTCACTCCAAAATCACTTATGGAGATTTCATTCCAGTAAGAAAATGAAGTGCTATTGATTAGGTTGGTTTCAGTTGTTTTGTTCTGGGAGGGGGCTGTGTCAGAAAATTCTTCCTCACAGGGAACACTGAAGCTCTTCCAAACAGCTGCAAGGATCTTATTATCAGAATATTCCTATGGCAGGAGTACCTGAAACAAATCTGCTCCTTGATGTCTACTTGTTTAGACCTCTTTGCACAGGACAGAGTGATATACAAAAAAAAAAAAAAAACCAACAAAAAAAAACCCCCCAGAAACCTGAAAACCCAAACAAACCCAAAACCCTCCAAACAAACAAAACCACCACCACCTCAAAAAAAAACCCCAAACAAAACATACCCTCAAAAACCCAATCAAACAAAAACTCCAAACAAAAACAAACCCAAACCAACAACTAAACAAAAACAACCAAACCAAGAAACCTACAAGCCAGTGGGTGACCCCATATGGCACAAAGCATGACACCCTGAGAAAATAAATGGACAGATGCAGTAGGCATTCACTGTGTCCTGGCAAAAATCCCATTCTCCTGCATTTTGGTGGGACCTCAGTGTCATGAAGAGTTTTTGATGTTGTTTTTCTTCTCTGCTGAAGTAAATGTGTTTGTCTACAGGGATATGCAAGAAACAGGAACAAGGAGGTCTCTGAATACATCCAGGCTAATGATTCACCTGTCTATTAGTCACCTAATTTCACAGTTCATAAACTTTAAAGGTTTCAGTTATGAATGGGCCCAGTGGTTCCGGGATAAGAAAGTATTCATCTTCCATAAAGAACAGGAAAATAGGTTTATGTGATTCTGCTCTCAGCTGGTTTACATTCTCAAATGCATTATGCGTTAGAAGAGAGGAAACCCCAAGAAATCCCACCAGCCCTAACAGTGTCATCGAAATCAGAAAGATTCCTGCCTTATAATCTTGTTTGCTAAGAGCCTCAATGTTCCCATTTTCATACACTCTCATGATTTGTGTAAGTTTTATTTTCTTCCAGATAACAGGCTAGCGCTGCTGTGTGAGCACCAGACCCAGTGTATAGGTGGATCTTTACGCCACCACTCCCATCATTATAGAATTTTTTTCCTTTTCTGGAAAATGACTGTGTCTCCTCAGTATTTACCTATCTAGTTGCAAGATTTGAGCTGCACACTTACAAGGTATGTTGCAAAGCAGTGTAACTGGAAAAATTAAATCCTAGCATTATTAGTAGACTGTGATCCATGTCATGGATGAGGTGCCCATGGCAAAAGGCTTTCTGTAACTGCAGAACAAAAAAAAAAGTCGGAATAGAAACTCATCAAGTTCACTATTCCTATTTCTCATGAGGATTGCTGCTCTTCTCTAATCAGTAGCTTTATGCAAGCAATGATTTAAATAGGAAGAGTTAAAAGAAATTTTATTCCAGAAATGCTTTTTAAACCCCGGTAACAGTTCACTGCTAATTTCCCTGGGCACATGAACAAAATTACTTTGAAAACATAAGAATCAGCTGGCAAATGTCAATGGCACAGGAATGGATACATCCTGGAATTTGCCCTCTAGGCAGAAATTCACTTGCTGTCACCCCTCAAGCAAAAGCCTGAGTAAGCAGGTGGATTAGTAAGATAAAGGTCAACATCTGTGTTCTGCTTTGGGATAAACAGGGGAAAATATGAACGCTCAGATGTCCCCAGACATTTTAGGTGTATTCTCACCTTCAGCCTCATATCAGCTAGGGCTATTAAATACCTGCCTTTGGTTTGCATGACCTGCCACCAGTCAAAACATAGCTGGGTGCTGAAAAGCATTGGAGACACTTTAGCTTATGAAGGAGAAGGAACAGTCAAAGAGAATCTGCTCTGTAAAAGGTGAAGAAGGGCAAGGGAGTGTTAAAACCTGTGAAGGCAAGGGGTAGCCCTGGAAAATAAAAGTTTGGAGGCTGGAGAAAACCAGTTCTGCTGGGAATCACAAAAAATGGAGAGAATAGAATTATTTGTTTAATTGATTGAAAATAGCAGAGGCCTGAGGTATTTAAGAAAACTAAGTAGGAAGCAAAGGGCACAGGACCTCCTACACAGCTTAGTTCCCCCTCCAGTGTTCCCTGTGGACAGGGAACTCATGCCTGGAGCATTTGACAGCACAAACCACTATAACCATAAACTTTTATCCTCAAAAAGTATCTTTCCCACACTTGAAAGTAGAAGACTAAGGATAACACCCAGTAATAGAAACATCTTAAAAGGCTGCCTGGTGCACTGCTGGTGTTTGGTCCTCAGACCTGGGACCTTAAAAAGTCTGTTCTTCAGGAAGAGACTGCCTGATTTAGGGTAAATGACAAAAATCAATCTTCCATGGATGAGCCCTGTGTCACCTGATAAGCAAATAGGGGTCCAGAGATCTCCAGGCTTTTTGATCCCTATCACTTGAGACATTGCAGTGACATTTTTAGAGATGCACCACCACTGTTTGGAAAGGCAGGCAAGCTGAGATTTCTTCTTTCTTTGCTAATGAATCATGAATATGCTGTGCTGAGTACTGTTCAGGAAAAGAATAATTGCCATTTAGCGCCTTAGTCAAAATGTAAGCCTTCAAAGCAAGCATCATGATTTTTAGAAACAGCCAACCATTTAGTATGGAACACAAGTCTTGTTTTTCTAAATTAAGCATCTTAGGTTGGACTCAAAGTACTATTTTGATTTTTGAGAAACACTGGAAATCTGATGGAAGATATATTTCTAGTCCACCAATAGCTGCTGAGTTCTGCTCATCTTCATAGACGGGCTAAGTCATTTAGCACTGAGATGGAAAACAAATCTTTTCAGAGTTGAGCCCTCCAAGGTTAAAGGAGAGGCAACATTTCAGTAATGTCGCAAGCGATTACTTGAAAACACATGCAAAAATATCAGAACAGATGCCATTTCCAAGAAGAAAATAAACTATTGGAAAAAATGGAAATTGACACGTTTCATTATTCTTTCCTTGACCAGTCCTTGGTATCTCTCAATTGTCCTACTTTTCTTTTTTTAAAGGATGTTGCCATAGTGATATTACAGAACCTGCAAGACTGTCCCAGCTATTCATCATCAGAGATTAAAATATATTATGAAATGGGTTTTAATATATTATAAATTATACATACTGCAATACTAAATTCTATTATAAAACAGGCTTTAAATAACATATTGTGGAACTAGAGTAGCTGTCCCGAGTTCAGGTGGAAGATTGCTTTATATTATAAAGTCTGATTTTTCAGTCTCACTAATGGCTCTGAGAAAAAGTCACCCACTATGAAATTTTATCTACAGGCTTTCATTAATTCCACAATCCTTCCAGGCAGCTGAGTCTGGAGAGGGATATGAGGATAGATTCTGTGCCACTGCCTGGGCACCCAGTATCATTCGAGGTGCTGCAGCAGAGCCAAAACTTTCATGTGGTGCCAACAGAGATAACAAAGGAGCTATGGGAGAATTTTGCCTTTTGGGACAGCAGCTGGATGCCAGGAGTGGTACCCCAGAGCAACTCTATTAGAACTACAGGCCTATTTTAGACTGAATTGAGCCAAAGAAAAGTATTTTATTTTACTCTATGGAAAGTGAGGTTAGAAAGAAGACTACCAGATTTCTTTTAAAATGAGCCTTGCCACAGCATTTCTGTTCCCTGTGTTTAGGAGGGAAATGGGGAGGCACAAGGAAAGAAGCCTGAAATTTCTCCCATAATTTTCCTTCCATTTCATATAGCAGTATTAACTACAAGGCCAGTTTCAGTTTCTGGACTGGAGAGCCTGACAAGGAAGATCTCTTCAATTCCAGATCCCATCCAGAAACCACCAGAAGCACTGGGAGTTCTTGCTATGCACTAAAAGCAGGAGCCCATTGCATCAACTCTGAAGACAGTCGGTGTTGCATCCCAGATGTCCTGCTCCCTGCTGGGAGCATTAACTCCTCCAAAGGGATTTTATCCCTGCAAGCAACTGGAAGAGCAAAGAGGTGTGGCAGCAAAAACCCTCCCCTAAGTCCCACAGCAGCAGGCTGTGCTTGCAGCAACAGCAACGCCTTTGGCTTGCACAGTGGTGATAAATGGCTCAGTGGCCGCGGTTTGGACACCATTGGCACAAGGCTGCGGCACGTAGGCTGCAGAGCACCCCTGCTGCCTCACAGGCACAGACTGGGAGCTCTGGGGGAGGCACCTCCCGTTGCCTTTTTGAGCAACATCCAGCTGCTGGCACAGCTGCAGAGCCAGCACCTCAGCACTGCCACAGAGCAAGTAATCCGACAAATAAAAATCATTCTTAACAAGAAAGAGTTTCCTTTGTTAAGTACTGACACTGAAGTCCCTAGCCAATTTTATACCCATTTTACATTAATGTTTTGAGCTTTAAAACTACTGCATGCCAGAGTTTGTGTTGTTACATTGGCATGATCCCAGAAAACCCAAACAAGGACCCAACAGTCTTATCAGTTCAGTGCCACCTCCAGGGTTTTCATTAGCAGCCAACTTTTCTGGGCACTCCTCAGTGAACGGGTGATTAGTGGTCAGCCTAACACACACATAAGTGCTTGGTGCTGGGGGATTTATGCCATTTTTCCACAAGCCATGTCAAATGCAGTTTTCCTGATCGCACTTCAGGATTGTGGCTTTGAAACCAGCAAGCAATAAGGGCAAGAATGCTAAATGGATCGTGTCAAGCAAGTCACAACCATTATGGCTATTGTTATCTGTCACCTTGAGACATCAGGGGCTGTGTGCTCCACTAGATCCAAGCAGTGACTTCTTTTCCCCAGTAACTTATGTATAGAGAGCTCACATGACTATGGAGATACACTGAAGCTCTGCATAAATCTCTGTGGCATTTATTGTCTTTCCGAGCAGCAGACAGGGTTTTTTTTTCCCTAACTTGCTACTGGAGCAACACATTTCATTAACCTGGCTTTTATTCATGCCAGCTCAAAAGGTCAGAACCAGTAGCCTCAAACAGTGTCCTCAATTTAACAACAAGGTTTTCCTGCTGATGAGCATCAGGCACTGCTGAAACCTCAAAAAATAAACAATATGCTCATAGGTCCCTTAAGGGTGGTAAACTATCCATTTATCTTTCAGCTGCCAAGCACGCAGTCCTCTAATTGCTGTTACAGATACACCACTGTAGATCTAAGTTTTACCAACCTTGTCTTTGGATTTAATCACACACCTTGTGCATGTCACACAAGAGCCCAACATTATTTGGACTCATCCTAAATCTCTTCAGAAATATATATATTTGATTTGTGTGATCTGCAAGCTGTCTACGTCTGTATCAGAAACCCATCCTAAATAAACTCTGAGCCTGAGGCTTTTATGCTCTTATACAATCCAAAGGTTCAAACAGACAACGACATCCCGTTCAGAAGATCACACAGAGAGCCAGCAGAGTCAATCAATTTGCTTGCTTCCTTGCCCTGCCTCATGAGTTAAGTCTCATGCTTACTTCCTTAGACTACATGGCATTGCAGTCCAGCCTTTGCTGTCTGAAGAGGTGTAAATAAAAATACAAACTTTAAAGGAGATCAATCTGCTTCTGGATAGACAAAAATCTAAAAGGTTTCTCCCTAAACTATGTTACAATTTAGCCTATTCACCAGCATTAACAGGGTCCTAAGTCTGCAAGCATCATTTTCAGCATCTTTCATCTGCTCAAAGTAACAAAAATTGTCACAGCTGGTTGGCACCCAATTTCAGAGGCAGATTCCTAGTTAATACAGGAATTAGCAATTATAGCATCCTCAAATATGAATGCCAACTCAGAAGGCTTAAATTTAGGGGTACCTGTGATAAGGATAAGTCTCTCTTAGTGTGCTGACTCAGGAATCCAAAAATGATGAGTTAACATCAAAAACTCAAGTTTATTCTACCAGTACTGTCTAATGCAGGGATAAATCAATCCATTATTTTCCCTGGATCTCTCCAGCCAAACTAAAAATCCCATTTATATTGAATTAGAAATGTTCTGAAGCATGAGGAAAAATAAAGGCAAAGATGAATCAGCATTTTTGATCAACAAATTTCTGTGACACAAAAGAAATAAAACTCTAACTTGAATTAACATAGATGAGACAAACCCTCAGCCAGAAGCACCACCTGCCTGGGATGAGCTGCTTGACACGTTGGCTTGATCACTATTTCATGCACACTAAATAAATTCACCTGAGTCTGACGATATTTAAGTTAAAGTAAGGACCACTTAAGTTGCAAACCGATTCTAGTCAAGCATGCACCTTTGAAAAATCTGAGATATTTAGCCAGAAGTAATTTATGGAGATATATGGTTGACAAGTCTTCCAAAAGAATATCTTGATCATGCTTGAACACTTTGAGGCATATGTGAATGGAGCCACATTTTTTCAAGGCAAAGAGAGACATCACAGTGGGGAAAACCCCCAGGGATCATCGACATGTGCTGCTTGGCTTACAGACATCATCTCATCTGACTACACAAAGGTGTGGCCTGGGCAGGACGCCTGTGCTGTCCCAGGCTGCCATGATAGCAGCATGCAGCCTCACCACCTCCTGCACATTCCAACTCACAAGTCAGCTGCAGTCATCTCCCTTGTAAGTTATGTGATTACAGATAAACACCAGAAGAGACAAGCCTGCAAAGCCGTGGATTAACCTTTGAGGAAGCCTAACAGCTGTCACAGTCACGTACTAGGCTTGTTTCAGGTGGCTTTGCATGTACTGCCAACTGCAGCCTCACTGCTTAGTGGCTGGAGAAGGCACCTCAAGAGTCACTGCATGCTCAGAAAAATGTGACAGTTTGGAGATCAGCATGAGTGATGTCAAACAACAGTGACTGGGTGTGATAGGGTCCCACAAAAGTGGTAGGTGAGGAGAAAGAATGTGGCTTACACCAAGCTGCCCCACTTCAGACACCTGCTTCTGCCCACTGGTCCTTGCTGTACCAAGGATATTTAATGCAGAGGGCCCTCTCCCATTGCCAGCTGCTCAGCTTCTTTCATGCAAGCCCTGAGCCCAAATGTGTGTATAATGTGGCAGTGCATAATGTGAAGAGAAAACCTGGTAATGACTATGAGAAAATTTTACTCTCACCGTAAGGCTGTCTCATCTTCCCAAGGAGAGATGAAATGACAGACAGGTAGAAGACAGAGCTTCTCTCTGATTTTACTTTTTTTAATGAAAATTCCCATTATGCATTTGGGTCCAAGAAAGGGGACGAAAATAGACTTCCTTCTTTCCTTAGCCATGATTCTAGAAAGGGTTGAATAATTTTAATCTATAACTTTTCCAAAGGATCAGCTTCAGGCAGAGAGCAAAGTTCTGAAAATCAGAGAACCACAGGAAGCCAGCTCTCAGTTTGAAGTCTCCTGCAATGTCAAATACTAAGATAAATAACATCTCACAGCTCTGCTAAAGTTACTGTAATTATGCACCCTTCTTCATTGAGGTCCACTGCCTGGGGAAAGCACTCTGAAGGTTTCATATCCTTTTCTCCATCTCTTCAGGTGCTCCTGGTACCCATCTACTGCCAGTCCTCCATAGCAGCATAGAAGAAATTATAACACACATGACCCCCAAGTCCTGCTGAATGCTTCTGTGGGCACTGCAAGGGCAGAGAGCTAAGGAAAATGGAGCTTAAAACTGTACAAAACAGCACAAGCAGCTACTTTTACATCCTTCAGTTCCAGCTTGCCCCTGTGCAAGCAGCAAACGTGTCTCACTTGACTGACCAAACAGAGTATCTGAACTCACCGAAAAGCATTGCCAGCGAGAAGGATGTGTATTTGTTGGAGCAGACACAGTCAGTGGTGCAGGGACTGGCTTCATCAAGACCCAGAAGTAAGAGCAGCAAGAGTGAAAACACAACTTGCTCTATGAGGTGTTATTTTGTAACCTGTAAACTGCATTACTAAGGAAATGACTGGTATCTCTGAAAGAATGAAAAATGACGGGAATTTGTGAGTTGCTAAAGCATTTGTTGGATTTTTTTTAAAGGCTGTTTTAGAAATGACAGATGCTGTAATTATAAATATACACTGTATTGTTTATCTCTGGTCAGAATTTGTAGTGGAGGAGCTACAGCAGTGGCTTCTTGTGAGAAGTGGGTAGCAGCTTCCTCCATGTCCAAGAGAGCCAATGTCAGACAGCTCCAACACTGACCTGCCACTGGCCAAGGCCCCTTGGTGGTAATGCTGCTGGGATAATGTGTTCTAGAAGGGGAAGAAACATACGGGGAACAGAGACTGATGTGAGAGAGAGGAGTGAGGATACATGAGAGGAGCAGCCCAACAGCCCTGCTGACTGATCCAGGTCAGTGCAGACGGAGGGGCAGGGGTTGCTCCAGGCCCTGGGGCTGAGGTTCCCCTGCAGCCCGTGGTGAAGCCCATGGTGAAGGAGCTGTCTCCCTGCAGCCCATGGAGGTGCACAGGGGAGCAGAGATCCACCTGCCTGTGTGCCACTCACATTGGAGAAGTTGGTGGAGGACTGTCGCCCGTGAGAGGGATCCCACACTGTCCACAGCCCTCATTCCTGTTCCCTTGTGCCAGTGCAGGGAGAAGGCAGAGAAAACCAGAAGTGAAGTTGAGGCCAGGCAGAAGGGAGGGATGGGAGGAAGGTGTTTTAAGGTTTTATTTTTATTTCTCTGCACCCTGCTTTGATTGGTAATAAATTTAATTCATTTTCCCCGTATCAAGCCTGTTTCGCCCATGATGGAAATTGCTGATCTCTTTCTATGCTTATCTCAACCCAGGAGCCTTTCAACATCTCTTCCCTGTCCAGCTGACAAGAGGAGTGATAGAGTGACTCTTTTGGGCACCTGGCATCCAGCCAGGGCCAGCCCACCCACACATGAATGATTTGTACATGTACATTTGCATCTCAAGAATGTCAAAGGAGGATTAACACTTTTAAGCCATAATTTTGTTTCTTAAAAGAAAAGATGAGCTTCAAGTGTTTACATCTAAGTTAGTTTACATCTAAGGCACATACTAATCTTTTCAGCACACACAATAGTATTTGCTAATTACTTACTAGCTTTTCACATTCCTATAGAATTTCACCAAAAGCAAAAGTTTTTGTGGGTGAAACATGCCTGGAATATTAAGCGACTTAGGACAAAATATACAAGATGATCAAGAACATTTTCTTAGTAGATATTTCTATTTTGAAGAAGAGATTCTGAAAAATCCCATATGATTAGTCTGGTTTAATTAGATTTGTTTGGAAAATACATGGAGGAAGGAAAAATCCTAGTGATGTCTAACATACCCATTCATTTCTTTTTTAATTTAAACATTCAAAATTACATTGAAATTACAGAATCCAAAAAATGCCACAGAGCTTCAAAGTCAAATCATTCATCTCCTGCTTCTATCAGATCCTTTCACACTGGCAGCATTTCATTGTGTAAAGAGAAAAAAGAAAGGCAAAACAGAGAAAGAAGTAATCTCATTTAAATTCATATTACTTTTGCTATGGGGGGGCTCAGTGGACAGCAGCTGGGCACCACTGCTATCAGCAGTGGGTAAACATCACAAAGGACAGTCATTGCCTCAACATTATTATATTCAGGGCAGCTAAGGCATCCAGAAAATTACAGGAAAGGCTGTAAATACATATGCAGAAAAGCCTAGGAGATTTTTCTGGCTCTCAGTTCAGCTCATCAGACGTGCTCAGGTCTCCCCAGAGTGTAGAGCAAAGGAGAAGGCCACATTCATAGAGTTCAGCTGGTGCTAAAGAAAAGCCAATTTTCTGAGGACTGGCACTTCAGTGATGGAAATGAGCAATTTGAGTTTGTCTTGGAAGAAGAGTAAACAAAATTTTTACCCATATGGTAACCAAATAGCAGCTGTACAGATTTCCCTGATTTCAGACTAATTTTTGGAGAATGCTGTGTGTTCTCTGGAGGGAGAGAACACGTGGTGATTTCTCTCACTGTTTTTTGTCAAAAAACCAAATTGCACTTTCAGTCCTATCTTATGGTGTGAAAACTGAAACCTCAGCCCAGAGCTCACAAAGCACACTCCAAAGCACTTCACCAATGTTTCTCCCTACATCAAAACTGTAAAACTGTGTCAGGACTAACGCAGTGGGAACCACCTCCTGATTGTTTTCTAGCAACAAAACAGACAAGAGACAGCCTTGAAGTGCTTACATTGCAGCCTATCTTCCAACCAGTCCAACAGGCACACAGCATAAGCTCCTCTCTATGCCATTTCACAACATCACTCCTTAAAAAAAAGTTCAATTTCTTTATTGAGATCACAGGTAATGTAACTATTGAAATATGAGAGGCAAATCACTCCAATCCTCATTCAAAAACTAAAGTTTTTGCTCCATCATATGTGTTCACTGAATGACAGTCATAGCGGAAGAACGTGGCCTTTACAGTGCCCTATGATGTTGCCATCAGGATTATTGCAACAGATGTGGAAGAAACATGGACTATTGGCTAAGTAACTCTCAAAAGTAAGGATTAAGGCAGTAGAACAAGCTCTTTTCCCAGACCCAGTTAAGCATCCAAATTCCCAGTGCCCTCTTTTTTATAGCAAAGAGAATAACAAGAAGAAAAGTTACAAAAACATGAATCTGTCCAGGTGACTGTGATTGTCAATGAGCTGGTGAAGGATAGCCCTGAAAATGGATCTATGAAGAGATCACAAAACTAATTCCTTTTGTGATATAATCCTGGCTCTAAGATACAGTAGAAATGCTAATACATTAATCTGTCTCTAATGTCACTGTTCTAATTCAATACACAACTAGGGAGATAAATCTCTGAATACATCCTGCATAAATACCATGCATTGTTATGATTTTCTTAATAAACCGTGGAAAATTAACATAGGCATTGATAGCAGTTTCATGTCCTAACTCAAATGCAATTTATTGTTTTGTGGGATGTAATGCTATACAGAGATACAGACAAGTTATGATATTACACTAATGTCTGTAGACAGCCTTGAGACAGTTGACAAACTAGAAATGTAATGTGCTGTCTGATCCTGTCCTTTCCCAATGCAGCTTTTCAACATGAAATATAGCAGGGCTGACACTGCACCAGCAAAGGACATTTTTAGCTGAAGAAGCAGGGTGGAGGATGGCAATTTGCCTTTGAGTTGCAGTGGCTGCAGTGGTGAGTTTGGGAGGCTGGAGACAAGTGCCAAAATTCAAGTTGCTCCCTGTCTCCCGGGGAAATACTGCTCAGGCCCCGACAGTGGGGAGAGGCAAAGTGGCAGGACAGGTCACAGTTCTGTTTCATGCACTTGCAGCAGCTCTTTTCTCCACTCAGTCCCCTGGTATAGCAGGAAATCACTGCTCCTCCTAATTTTACATGTGAAAAGTAGAGGAATGCTTTTTGCTGATTCCAAAACAAGATGCCAAGAAATCTGCTGAGCTCCCAGGCAGGTCTGTCCCATGGTTGGGTACTCCAAAATAGCAGGACTGATACAAGAAAACATACCTTGCAGCAGAGGACACTGAAAGTAACAGCCTGGGATTGGGGCCAGCTCATTAACACCCTGCAGCACCATTTTATTTAATCCCACAGTCCTCCCAGTTTGACAGTGCCAAAGAATGAAATAGGAGACATTCTGGTGCTACCATTCCATGGTGCCTTGAATGCTGAAAGTAGAACCCACCTCACCTGCCAAAAAATTACAGTAGATCTGGACAAGGTATAAAGAAGGCAAGCAAAAAGAGTTAAGGGAATGAAATTGCTTTTATGTAGAGAGGGACTTAAAAAGGATAGGACTCCAGCATGGAAAATATAATATGGTGAAAGCCTATAACAGTCACAAAGAGCATGGCAAAGAGTGTAGGGAACGACTGCTCATAATTTTCTGATGCAAAAACTCAAGGTTATCAAATGAAATAAAAAAAACCATTAAGCTCAAGAGCAGAGCAAAAGAGGTACATTTTCACAAGATGTATGGTTGAGCGCTGCAGCTGAGCCATGGGATACTATAAATGCCAAAACCTTTCTGGGAATTTGAGAAATTAATGAATAGAAAATTCCCTCTCAAGTTAGGAAGGACAGCGATGCTAGCTGTGGCTTAGGAAATCCCTCAGCTGCAGACCAGCAGGTGAGGTGCTTCATGCCCCACCCAAGCACCCTGACTGCACCACTCTGACCCACACAGCCACTGTGCTCGGGCAAGGGGTGATTCTCTGGCACTATGCTGAGCAATATTTGACTCCCTGCACATGCCTGAGCCTCAGCTCACATGGAAAATTGACAGCTTGCCTACGGAGCTGTGAAAAGTCACCATCTTGCTATATGTGATCCAATTCCGTGTGGAACAACAAAGCTCAGCTCAAGGGCAGTGCTGAGATGTCAGCATGTGTTGTGCAGTGTAAATCACAGCACAGAAAGGTTCTACGATCCCCATCCCCCCAAAAGAGAAATGACAGACCTCCAACCCTAACTCAAGGAAGATAACATTAATAGCACCTTATGCACATTCACCAATAGGGGTTCAGGAGTACAGTGATGGAAGCAGGGAACACATTTTGGGAAGAAGCAGCCTTTGCCCTCTAAGCAGAAGGCAACAGCACTCGTGCTGCTCATTTGCCTCCCTTCTCTGAGGCTGAGCTCATGTCCCCAGAAAGGGACGTCAGGACCAGCTCTGACAAGGACAGTCACTCGTAGCACCTTTTTGCCCCCGTCCCCCCTGACTAATCCAAAGAACAAAGCACCTCCCTGCAGTGCAGCTCCAGATAAGGGAGAAAGCTCAGAGCAGAGCCTGTATTTGTGTAAATCTCATGTTTATACAGTTGCATCGATTGCATACTTTCTGCCTTTAAGTTCCCAATCTCAGCAGCTGCAGCACTAGAGGGAATTGTCATTAAGTGCATGGCGCAGGGCCACTGCAATGGTTCCTTTCAGGACAGCAGAGCTTTCAACATGTTTTCCCCCTGCACAGATATGTAGCTCTTTTAACTGCAGTAATTGTTCCTTTTACAAAAGAAAAGTGGGCATGTGAACCTGTTCTCTTTGGAATATACCGAGATCATCCTGAAGAGTGCACATGTGCTATCTGATAAGGCATCCTCTGTTTAATACAGCAAATAACTTATGGGGAAAAGCCCATAGCCTTCCTAGAAACGCCACTAGGTAGTACTGGAAATAGATCAGGGGTATCAGCATCTCTCAAGATGTACCCTGCATAGTGCACCCAAAAGAAATGAGGAGGAGGCAGGGGGCAAGATGGGTGGTACTGATGAACTGCCACTCTTCTGGGATACTGGAGCATGGTACATTGCCCAAGTTATTAATTATTTCAGAGTCAGGACACTAGAAGACAAAATAGACTTACATTTTTTGTGTTTATATGTTTGATCTTCTGTATATACCAGTGAGTTTAACTCGAAAAAAACTCAGAATATATTGTAACACAGACATCAGGCTTCAGCTGTCCACAGTGAGTGCAGCAAGTAGCCCCTCAAATATGATGCTGCTGCTCTACTGCAACTTCATGACTGCTTTTCTCAAGGATGGAGAGATTTAAATCCAAAAGGTTCTCTGCTGAGCACCATAGAGGTCCTCATGCTCTGGGACAGTGGCAGTGCAGTTGCAGACTGCATTTCTTTTTACCAGGTATTGTGAGGAAATGCAGAAAGGATCCCTGTACTACAGCAAACCTGCTGCATTTGGGTAGTGCAGGTCTGGCTTTGTGGAGCCACACTCTAGCAACAGCTGGCTGTGAAGCACAGCAGCAAGTCCAGACTTCCTCCCTTCCCTGCACAGAGGTGCAGCTGCCAAAGAATTAATCTGCACTTGTTATTGCTTTCTTTGACCAAATGCTGTGCAACCATACTGCACAGAATTTAAGTCAGCAGGGCAGGCCTGATCATTGCCAATACTATGGCAGGTTTGATTTATTCTCAACTATAACACACACTCAGACTGTGGTTTTCGGAAGCTTGCTTTATTTCCAGATCAACAAGAAATCATTGTGGAGAAGCAGACTTGGGGAATAGATGTCATTTGCCCTCAGGGATGTGAAGCCTGGATTATTCAAATTATTCACACGCAGACAACTCTCTCTGAGTTGGGTTAGGAGTGCAATGGATGAGCTTTAGAAAAATTTCCAAAACTAATGCTGAAGCTGAGCCTGTTGCAAGGGTTCCCTCAGATGGACTTGCCCTTCCCTGAGGATGGCTCAGACAGCCCCACACACCTCAGAGTCCTACCTGGCTATACAAATAAAACCAGATAATGAAATTTAACTTAAATAATGAAAAGAAGCATTATCTTTTGTTTCACCCGGGCTTCATCTAGATCCTTTCTGAAGGCATTATAGAAACCTGTGGTTTAAAAGTTGCTTTCAAGGGCCAACAGAGTGCACAGTTCAGTAGAGGCTGTGAAGGTGACTGCAAAACATTTAAGGGCTATCCAAAATTGACATTAAGACATCTCAAGTGGACTGATTTAAAAGGAAGTGTATAATTCAAAGTACTTGGATTTTCCATCACCTTACAAGGTCCAAACTTTAAGAGAGAAAAAGATATGGTAGCAGACATGTAGACAAAAGTAAATCTGTATTTCTGGTTTGTGGAATGCTCCTGTAATTTCAGCACTCTATTTGTATTCAGAAGAAAGCATTGAGTGTTGAAGCTTAGAATATAATATGAGCAAAAAGTCTGCAATGTTTCATTTGGAGCTGAAATATTTAATCCAACTTCCAAGTGCTTATTTGCCAGCAAGAAAAAAATAAAGAATACAGGCAAGAAAAAACATCTAACTAGAAAAACATCTCCTAAACTAAACAGCACTTTAAAAAAAAATTAAGATTTTACTCACTAGAAATCTGTTAAGGAGAAAGATTTTTCTTTGGACAAATATGTGGAAAAATAAGCTTCTCAGATAGCTTCTTTGAGAATCAATTTTAGATAAACATTATGAAACCGCAAGTGGCATGATAAACATGCATGCCATGTTTCTTCACCCAGCTGCATCTAGGAAACCAAGCAATAAATACTATTTATTTATATTAATAGTATGCTTAGTGAAAGTATTACAATATTTCCTAAGCTTAAAATCATCCATGAATGTATTTTATCATGAGGCTCAGCATTTTTATAGTAATTTACAACTCTAAAAGGGTAAACTCTATTGCTCTCTGTCAAACCAACAACTGGGTAAGTGCAGAACGTTACCATATGAAGCATGATGAAATTTATTGCTGCAGTCATTAGTACATATTGATTTTGTTTATAACAACCCAAGGGGAATACTAAACTGATTAAGCCTGCGCTGGGCTCTCTCTCACTCTCTGACAGGACACAGGCATGGCAATGCCAGCTTGCAAACCACAGTGCTGCTCCCTTTCTTCTGAGGACAAGGTTTTGTGAGAGATCAGTGTCGCTCCTTTCGTCAGCACATCCTGCTTTGCTCCATTTTGTGGCTGCTCCACATCCAGCTTCATTTTGAAGAATTTGCAGTTCTCAGACATCCTAGGCTGCACAAATACTGACTCGTTATTAGTCAGCACATGATTAAATTGCATCAACTCCTTGTTAAGTCTGATCTTCACATTTTGGGTAATTTCACTGTGTTAAAAGCCCCATGCTCAGCCTTGAATCAAAGGCACTAACAGAACAACTCATTAAGGACTTCGGTTACAGTTACTAATTATTTCTGAAAAATACAAGCAAAAATACCTTTTCTCAGGAAAATACGAAGCAAAATGTGTTTTCTTGGTTTAGTTTTGTGGTAAAATAACATTTTGGATGAACGGTGATTTAATTTTTAATCCATCAAAAATGTGACATTTCATAGTTATATAGAAAAAATAAGTAGGAAATTTGATTTAAAGAATCAGAAAGTTGCATTTCAATATTTAATTGAAAAGTATTCAATTATTTTCAATCTGCAATTAAGACAAAAGATATGCTGAAATAGAGTTTCCTATATTCACAGGATTTTAAACATTGGTGGTAGCTCAGAAATTTCCCCTAATTAACAAGAAAAAACTGATAGAAATGAAATAATTGTTTCTTCCTACCATTTTGACTTAAAAGGTATTTCTTTAATTGAACAGAAAAGCAATTTCAGTATCAATCACAAGTTCAGGGAATGGAGCGTTATGGCAAGAAAAAAAAAATGCTGATTTAGCATGCAAGAAAAGGGAAAATTACTGTGCCTGAGACTGCAGGACCAGCTTAGAAATCACCTTATTCCAGCCAAACTCCTTAGCTGGGAGGCTACATGTGTGCTTCTCAAGCTTTGGAGTCACAATGAAAGCACCTCAAGGTGTGCATTTTGCCTTTTCATCCCCTTGATGCCAGAAGAACAGTGTAACACAGCCCAACCCACAGAAGCACCACCCTGCTAGTGGGGTAAAGAATGGAGTAAGCAAGGAGAGCTATTGGCTCCAGCTGGCAAAGCACAAGTCACTAGCAATGCCAAACAACACAGGTCCAAAGAGGAAAAAGTACCTCCAGAAAATAAATCTTTTGCACTTAAGGTAGTCCCATTCTCCCAGATAAAAGAACACTTGTGCTTGGTTCCCTCCCTCCCTCTGGCCTGCCCCATGTGAGTTTCTCATCAGACTTATGTTGCAATTCCCTCCTTTCACACAGAGAAAACACAGTTTATGAAAGTGGCCAACAGTTGCTTGCAATGGATATTTCATGGTGGGTGGCCTTTCCGTGAAAAACCACCTATGTCTCAAACCCCTCAAGGTACTTGTCTTACTCTGCTTCAAGCACTCCTTTTATTGCACTAAGTCAAAGAACAAGTTATTAGTGTTCTTTTGTTCGATTTGTCATATATCCCCATGCTGTGGATATTGCAAGAGTTCATTAGAGGCCACTAGCACAAGAGAACACAGAAATAAAAAAAATCACAGCAACTGCAGAACCACTTTTTATAGACTGCCTTTTCCCACTGCTCCTGTGCACACAGAATTGGTACTCATCACATTTCTCTTGCAGCAGGCATAAGGAGACAAGTGACACCAGCAGCCCAGAATGCTGCCTTTGGGCAGCTTCCCTCTCACGCCCTCACAACTTTCTTATCTCACCACACAGAGCTATTTCTTACACATTTCCATGGGGGTCACAGGAGCTTCAATTCACAAGGCAGAAATTCAGCTTGCACAATCTTAGAAAGCTGAAAAAGCTCCCCACTGGCAGACAATGGCTGCAATTCTGCTCTATTTTGTTCCTTTGGTTTTGGGGTTTCTTTTCCCCCCATTGTGCTACAGCACAAGCAAGGACTAGATCCAACAGCTGCTAACAGGAATGGTGCAACAACCACAATACGATGTCTCTGCAGGGATCTAACCTGGCACCCACATACAAGTAATTATGTCCCTTTTAATATGCCCTCCAGTGAGGATCAGATAGCATAGCAGTAAACTTTCTCCCCCTCATTTTTCACTGTAGTTGAGCATTTTCCTGTACACTCCCAGGGAACATCATACAGCAAGGAAACAGCACTCAGAGTTGCAGGTATGAGAGGGTAGGCATCTGCTGGTGGAGCAAGCAATGATTTTAAAACCTGCTTTTAAAGTCAGCCTAATCTGTGTCCCCTGCTTCACACACATAACTTTGTCAGAGGTGCTCAGGACAGGCCACTTACACTGCAATGCCTTAGATTAAGGAACACACCTTCCCACAGAGCCCACTTTCCCAGAGATTAACCAGCACCCTCAAGGGATTAACAAACATAGCACCATTGGGAAGTTATCTGACTCAATACATTTGTGACAGCATCTATATGGCTGTATCATGCCTCTCTGCTTGGAAAGTAACCACCTAAAATCAGGTTATTCATCACTCAAGTTATTTTAATTTTCCATCCATCTTCCCAGATGTATTTCCATTTGTTTGTGTGTTTTGTTGTTGCTTGGGGGATTTTTTGCTGTTGCTGTTTTGTTTTCCCTCATTTGCTGTCATTCTTCCCTTACATGCAGCAGCCAACTGCTGGACATTCAAAATCCCTCATGAAGTCACTAAGTAATGTCACCACTTACTGTTTTCCACCTGCAGTCCCATCATCACTAATTACAGCTTCCATAAATTAGTTCATTGGTGACATCTAAATGAAGCCATTTACAAATTGCAGCGAAGGCGAGCAGCCCAGCTCCCTGGTACCGGTAATGTCTGCACACACACTTCATCAGGCAGCACAGGAGGGATGATGTGCTGCATGTGCTGTTCTTGCTGTCCAGCCATGACAGCACAGGTTTAATTTTATCTCATGCATATAGGATTTGCCTGTGCTGCTTGAAGCAGAGGATGTGTGCTTAGACTGCCAGTGCTCCCTGCACTCACAAACCAAGGGAAGAGGGGAAAAGCATCCTGGAGTTGGAGAGCTTCAGTTTCTTGAAAAAGCATTTTCCCACTCTGTTCATAAGCACAGAAACTGGGGGTTTACCAGCCTTGCTTAGACACAGTGCTCCCCACTACAGCATCAAATTGCCTCAAGGGATAAAAGCACAACTCAGGGTAAGAACTGTCACACCCTGACTAGAAAGAACAGCAGGCAAAGAAAAACTATTTGTAGCCTCCCTGTGAGGTTTGCCACAGTACTGGATGTCTTTGGAGGCCTTAATCACTGCAGACTTCTTTAAGCAGCCATCAAGATGAAGTTGCCAATCAAATTGTATCCAGACACATTTCAAAGTACTTCCTTCTGTAAGCCCCTCAATGAAGTCACTGTATTCCCCAACATTCCTCACATGGCACATGCAAGAGAGGTGCCCACCCTGCACCATTTTGGGGCAAACATGCTCAGGTCACTCAACCCACCCTACTTCTAAGCAGCAACAGCCAGTGACAGCTGCACAGCTTGGGGAACAGAATTACCTGGCATCACTAAGGTCCGTCAGTGCGCAGCAGACATTTGGGGAAGCTTTGTCCCAAGTCACCTGATGCTCTGTCTAGACTCTGCTGCAGAAGTGCAAACTTGCTTTGCCACTGGTGGGGCATCTGGGACCAGGAAGTCCTTGCATTCTGGTTGCAGAAGCCTCCAGTTCCATATTTCCAGCTAGCAATTCATGTGAAATGAAACCATGCCTTGCACTGCAGGATTGGCAAGCACATAACAATCCACTACAGTTTTTTCCCCCCGAAAGCCACTGCTAATTTGATAAGCATTTACTGCTTTAAACCCAGCCTCCACCACCCACAAAACAGAATAACCAGTAGGTAGTCCTTCTGGAAACACACACCACAGACCTACAGTGACAGTCTGGTATAAAGAACAAGAAAAGAGAAGTTTACAAAAACACTAATTTTGCCATGGATGTTGTTCTAAGAATTTGAAGTAAGGTGCTTTTTGAAAACAAGCCTTCCAAGCACATTGATTGTTTCTTGCTTGCAGAAAATCCCAAGTTAGGGCTCCCATTGATTTATGTCACTTTTAAAAGCCTAGTTCTCTTGAGTTATTCCACTATATTTCAAGCCAAGCAATTAATTCTTGTTTTTTTAAAAAAAAACTTTCAAGTGCATGAAAACTTTTTGGTACAACACATAGCATTATAGAAATGACTCTCCCAGAAAGATGCTAAGTATTCATATGCCAACAGATTTCACAGATTGAACAGCTCTGATATTAGCAGCCTTTGTAGCACATGTGTGCGTAAGCACAACACGTAGGGAACATTTTGTCACTTCAGTGGTGTTTGGATGTCTAGCACAAAAGACTTGCTGGCAGTCAGTTTGAAAGCACATCCTATTCACCTGTCCCATAAGCACTTTGGGTGCAGAGGTAGCCCAGATAAGAGGGAGTTGTTTGAGCACATAAATACAGCGACATAATTCTTTCCCATTCAGTTACAATTTCATAGAAAAGGAGAATTAAAGGCAATATATTTTAGCAGCTGAAATACTCACACTTGCATGTGCTGTTAGCCTGGAGGAAACCTGCAGCTCTCTGCAATAGTTTGGCTGCCGTTCTCCCCACCACCATCTGCAAAAATTTTCCCTACTAAACATCACAGTCTGTACCTTTATTTAAATGCTATGAGCAGCTTTTTCCACCTCTCAAAATCTGAGCTTAAATCACCAACAGCAGCACAAAGCACAAGTATCCTCACCTTGTTCAAAAGCACTCCTTAGCTTTTTTTGCCAGGCACATCCTTCACAATTGGTCAGGTATGAGGACTTGGCCATAAAAGACAGCAGCATACTTAGTCAGAATGTGGCCCAGATCAGACTGACACAAAGAAACAATGTTTTTCTGATGATGTTTCAGTCCAGCCATGCCATGTGCTGCAGGTTTGCTCTGGATGCTGGAGCTTTTCTTGTGTGCTCACTTTGGGGTAAAGCCAAAAGCTACAGAAGTACATGGATGTTGCCAAAAAAGAGGAGGCCTACCCACCTAGGCTTCCTGGATAAAGGTGGAACTCAGGGCACAGGGAAGCATACAGCTCCAAGCCTGCACTGCACAAGGATGTGGGTACAGGAGAAAATAACTACAAAACATCTGCAGTCTCCTCACATCCATCCCAGCTAAGCACTTCCCCATATCTCACACACAGCTCCCCCAGCACTACAGCACATCTCTAGACTTATTTGCAGAGCCACCCTCAAATGCCCCCCTGTAAGCTGAAGTAAGGACAAGACAGGCTGCTGTGGCAGCTGCTGCTGCCCCACTTCACATCAAACACAGCAAAACGCAGTTTTTCCCACTAACATACAGTAATAAAGAAGGTCTAATTCCTTTCCTGCCACAGCCAGCAACTGGTAGACACCCACAAAAAGTGCATACCTGCTTCACTCCAAAGTGGAACATCCAAGTTATTCCTTTACAGCTAAAGCACCAATCCAATATCCTTTTCTTCTAGCTGTTCACAGCCATTCCGCCAGCTCCCATCTTCTCCCTGTGTGAACAAGGCCTGCATCTCACAGATGAAGCTCACTAGACCTAACTATCCCAACACCTTTGCCAGTGGTGGATGTGATTTTATAGCCTTTACAAACATCAGTGCACCTGGGAACCCAAAGCTCACCAAGGCCTAAAACTTCTAAACTGGCCCCTAAGTTTAAAATCTCAAAGCTTACATTTTTTTACTATGGTATGATTTGAGACAAGTGCCAAAAATCTCAGACCTAGCAATACTTCTTCAGACCATGATTTTCATGTTTCCCTGCTAAATAGACAAAAAATTTTAGTATTTTCTCATGGGGGGGCGGGAGGGGAGGGAGTGGTGGTGCTTTTTTACTTAAAAAAACCCCAAAATAACAACAACAAAAAAAAAGAAACCAAAGCCAACAAACAAAAATAAAACCAACTCCAAACAAATAAAACAATCCTACTCTGGCCAAATATCATTTGTTTAAAACTTCTCAAGGATTCTCTAAAATTTGCCTTTTAGGTTCATATTTTAAAAATTTCCCTTTGTAGCTGCAGTATCTAGAAACTAGAAATCTGTTTATTTGCTTATTTTGAGTGCTTCATTCCTCTGCAGGGAGCCCTGAAGTTGTAGGACTCCAACAGTCTTCCAGAAATCAGAAAGCACCCATGACAGTGTGAGAAGGAGAACTGACAGACCTGTCACTGCAACAGCAGGTTTCTCCTCTGTGATTCTAATAAAATTCATGAAGCTACACAAGAGATTAATTTTATTGCTTTATTTTAATTTGTTCATGAAAAGTAAGCCAGGACATTTGTATGTAGACATAGGGGCTGGCTATGTCCCGGGGACAGGGTTGCTGCTCTTTTCCATCAACGCTGCATGACCAGTGACACTTATTAAGCACAGGACAGCTCTTTCCTCAAGAGAGCTTCTTCATCTGCCCTGTTTTTGTCTATTCCCTCAAGTCTTTCTGAGGTTTCTGATTAATTTCTCTGATAAATTTTGATTTTGCAGTTTAAAATACCTGCACTCCTGCATGCCTGTGCAGGAGGCAACCCCATGTATCTCCAGGAGCAGAAGAAAACCTGTTCCCAGACCTCAGTCCTTGAGTATAACCCTTTGTTCCAAACACTGGCAAACACAACTCTTCACCCAGACACAAGACTGTGACCTGTGGCAAATGTTCCTTTTGGCAACTGTATGCAAAAAAAAAGGCACAATTATTACAGCTTTCTTTCCAATCCCAAAAAATACATATATATTTGTTTTCCCTTTTGGATTCAGAATTTCATGCTGAGAAGGGCGACAAAAGGACAGATTTTGAGGTGATGGCCTCCCCTCTGTGAGCAGGGGGAAAGTCTTTTGCAAAGAAGAACAAATTCTGGCAGCAAAGCTTTGCTTTCAGTTATGCTGAGGTACTTTTCCTTGCCTTTTTTTTCTTGAGCCCTTCAGCCAAGGTTGTGGCACCCCTGGGAAAACATATAAACTTAATTTTTCCTGAGTCAAGACTGTTTTGTCAGTGACAATTGTAAGTGAGCCTATTTTCGCTTCATTCACCACCACCACCCTCCATTCTTTTGAGGAGAGGAGGGAGTGTCCAGATGAGCACCTGGTAGCTGGTCACTGTTAACCTGCCACACCAGCATCACAACAGCAGTGCTGCAAAGAGAGGATTCAGAAGCAGCTCTCTAGTTTTGCAGAAAAGAAAAAAAAATAAAAACCTAGTCTAGGAAAAATGCTGTGGCTAAATCTCAAGGTTTACCAGTTGCAGTCCTTTCTCAGGAACATTTGTGCTTGTGGCCCCACTGCAGCCTTGCTGATTCTACTTCTAAGGAGGCTAGCACCCCTTTTACATCTGTTTGCTGAGGGTCTGGCATGCAGCCTGGCTTACCACCTTACTCTAAATTCCAGGACTGTGGAATAAAAATCATTTGCTGTTAGTCAACCAAAGCTGTCTTTTCTCTCTCACTATTGATTACTTCTGAATAATCAATTGACATTTGGCACAGTCTTATTTATAATAATTCAAGTCAGCAGCAACATAATTTAGAAACTGGCTACTAGGCATGTGTTGGTAATGAATCGAATCCATGGATAATTCAAATTCATAGACTAAAAAATTACATTTAAATAATGTTAAGGTTGTGACAACCTGACAAAATACCACAAATTCAATGTGAAAACTTTTCCTCCCTCCATGGCTGAGGGGAAAGCCTGGAGAAGACATGAGAAGGGACTGGCATTTACTGCCTCCCCCATGATCCTGCGCCTTTGAGGACATACTTAATTGACATTGCCTTTGTGATCAGCTGAACTGAATGCCTGCTCCTTCCTCACACACTTCCAGTAGTGTAATTTCATCCTATGGCAGGGAATGGATGCATATTTTCACACAACAGATTGCTTGGCCTAGTACAAAGTCAATAGAGTGTGGTGTGCAAGCCTCCCCTACTTTTGTGGATTGTGGAGCTGTTGCATGGAAGCAGGAGAGACCTGAGCCATCCCCTGTTGGGCATTGAGCTTCCACTAACACCCACCTCACCACCTAATACCACCTCCTGTCACAACCCCAGAAACTGCCTTTTTCTCCTTGTTGCACCTTGTGACAAATTTTACTGTTAATAGAACCCGAATCGATCATGGAGGGTTGCCCTTAAACCTACAACAGGAGATACCTGGAAATTACAGGTAACTTCAAGCTGAATAAACTAATGGCTCCTTAAACAGCTGGTTAAGCTGCACATTTTCCCATAGGAATAAAATGCCACAGAAACCCACCCAGTTTGGGTGGGCATGCAGTCAGTCCAAGATGGACAGGCATTCCTGGGAAGCATGTCCTGAGGTGGGTTTGTGCTTTGTGCAGAATGTGTTATTGGCACCTGAGCTCTCAGAAGTGGACAGTGCACAAACATATCTTCTCTAAAAGAACTACGTTCTGCTGAGGAATGTTCTCCCAGCAGTGTTTAAATGGCTCCCCCCTTGGAGGGTCAGAGTCATAGACTTCAGGCTCAATACAAATCCTCTCCCCACAGTAATGGAACTGACACTGGAGCATCTCACAGCATCATCATCTCCCTACCTGCCCTTTGAAGACTGAACTACAGAGACAAACACGCTAAATGAATTATTAGAGAGCTCATGCATTCAGCAGTAGGTTCATAAAGGCAGGCCTTCATGGTAACTTACTTTATAAATATATATAATACCTTAAAAAAACCCAAAAAACAACAAACCAAAATAAAAAAAAAAAAAAAAAAAAACAACAGAGAAAGCTCATTGCTGTGTGCTGGATTGCAAACACTATGGGGTTTGCAATGGAATTTCAATTATGAGAAAATGCACTGTCAAGCCCTCATTCAAACCCTTAATTACCAGTGCTTAACCACCACATACTATTGAAGGAAACTATAATTCACTTTGAAAAGGACCTGGTTTATACCTATAATTAAATTAATCATAATTAATTCCAGCAGCTACAGCTATAACTATTGAAAGAGAGAAATATTAAAGAAATGCACTGTCAGGGATTGCTTACAGCACTATTATGATGAAAAAATAACAGCTCTGTTCCATGTTTCCATTCAGTTATGCATCCAGATACTTAGCAAAACACTAAGTGTTTTTTCTTCATTTCATTCTTGTTTCTTAATGTGTCCTTCTCTCCAGCCGAAGTCACATCCATATCTTGGACATTTACTAGACAACATTTCTAAGATCTGGCCTTCCCTGTCTGCCTGGAGAGTTCATCTTTTGCTGGAGCTATTCTCTACCCCTTCTGCCAACTCCAAATGCTGCCATGGGATCATCTTTCCAGCCTGTTGTTTAAAGCAACATCATTCCCCCTTCAGCACCCTTCAGTTGGAGCCCTAATCCCATGCAGAAGAGCCTTTCCGGGTGCCTGAAGGCCCTTCACCCTCTGCCGTGGCACAGCCTCTTTCCCTGAATGTGGGAAATGGCAACTTTCCCTCCACCAATGCTGCCTTGCTGCCTCAGCTTCAATTTTCTGTGTATTCTTGCCGTTCTCTCTGCAGTCTCTGAGCAACACCAGGAAAGGCTAACTGCGAGGAAAACCCAGGCAGAAGGAAGCTCTCAGGGAGCAGTAATCAGGGCTGGGGCATGTAATCAGTGAAAAGACTGGGGAGAGAAGTCACACTTTCTTCTCTTTCTTTAAGCAAAATGACAGACATACTGAAAGGAAGGGAAGTATTCCCCTACAAACTCTGGGTTATAGTGACAGTGTGGTGCATTAACAGATTAGAGCATTTTATTGCAGGGTACTGTTAAACAGCAGGAGACTTTTCAAGCATCAGTGTCAATATCATGTAATCTGCTAAGTAATAAACTATTAAAAGAATATGGGGCACATCACATTTCTTGACTTGCACAGTCTGCTCATTGGCTTTTATATGTGTCTGCTTTCTAATTTCACTGTCAGACTACATCAAGCGGCTTTTATTCCTTCCTTTCACAGGGCTGGCTTGGTTTTTTTTCTTGTTCAAAAGGCAGCTCTTTTTAAGTGTGTGGGTTCATATCCCTCAACAGCCTTGAAAGAAATCCAAGTCTTAGGGGCTTTGGGTACATCACTGGCTAGCAGAGCTGCCTGCCTTGTTTCTTCTTCCTTGTAGCTCTATGCATTGCTTCTCTGGTTTCAGCTGCAGTGAAGCCAAAATCTTTGTTCTCTCATGTTTTCCAGGTGCTCTCTCTGTTCTGTGAATGGGCTCCCTGTGAAAACACGTGTTAGCATTCTTTTGCAAGGTTAAAGAAAGGACATTTGGCACTTTAAGACCATCTTTCAGGGCAGACTTGAGCAAACTGTTCTTGTTTGAAGACGTGATTACTCATTAACACCAAATCAAAGATGAGCTGAGATCCTTCACTTGATCAAGGCCTGAATTTCCTGTTCCAAGCTCTCCTGGGAAAGAGCTCCAACCTGAAGTCCCTGACAGAGCTCTTCCCTGTTTTCACTAGTGGAGGGATTATTACAACTGACAGAGAAAACCATAAGCAAAACTCCTCTTGTAATTCAAAGGAGAACTTGTTTCAAATATCTCATTTGTCCCACTGTCACCATCTTGTTGTTTCCATAACCTTCTGTCCTCTTCAACCACTTACTTTGCCTATGCTTAAACTCATACATTCCAACAGTCTTTGTTGAAAAGACTGGGGGCAGCCCTTGCTTTTTTTTTCCCCCCAAGCTAGAATCTTTTATTCGTTTTGTTGCAACAATTCTAAATCAAAAACTAGAACACTAATTTCAGAACAAGATGGTTTTCAAATTTGTTACAACTCAGAAATACACTGCTAAAAGTAAATGTTCTCTACAAAACTGTTAACCTCCAAAAAGCCTTTCTATCCACAAACACAGTGCTAATCCTACTCAGAAATCTGGAAAAGCATGCAAAACAAGTCTTTCTTTTTGAAAATTATTCTCCTAGAATGGGCTCCTGTTTCACATTGAAACTTCCTTTTCTGTTGCAGTTGTTATTGCCACATCTTGAACAGACCCTGCAAGTGAAAGCCTCAAAGCTGATTATGAAAAAATCTTTTAGGAAGCATGTTTGGTCATTTCTACTGGTCCCTCCAAGACTGTTTCCTGCATGAACATAGCCTAACCTGACTCAAGACAGCCCACAGGTATTTGTACTAACCAATGAGTGAACTGCATGAGTAAAGAAAACAAATCTTTCAACATTTATCTGCACTTTTCCTCAAAGGCTTTGAAAGAGAGAGATTCAGTAGGAGGTAATATATCAAGATGAACAGCATCAGTTAGCAAGGTGTGAGGTCTGTGACTTCCCAAGGAGCTGTGCACATACAGGTGAGAGATTTCATGCCATCTGATGTGGCCACTGCTGGCAGAAATAAAGAATTTCCTTCTAATCTTTCCCAACAGCTCAGCAAGACAGAGTTGATCTTATGCTGCTGCTTTTAAAGACAAAAATTTGAAAGAAAACAATGCAGACACCAGGACAAGCTAGTAGAGTGACAATCAACTCTCCAAAAGTGAGCATTTATCATCACTCTTGAGCAGGGCCACTCTTACCCACTGCAAGGGAGAGTGAAGGGAGGCATAAAATGATCACACATACTGTTGACTGCCAAGGTCCAGAGACAGTTTGCCTGTGGGATGCTGTGTGTGTTTGACACATTCTGTGTTCTGCTTTTAGCCTTGTGTCACACTTCACAATGACAAGGCAGGATTCTTTCTCAGCTGGCAGTACCCACAGAGCTTTGCATCTCTGGCTGGGATGGTTCCCCAGATTTCAGCACAAGGAGGTGTGACCTTGCCCTGTCATTATCAGGAATGGTGTCTCATGAGAGATCCTGAGGGGCAAGCACCAAAGCACAAAGGCAGTGGCTGACCTATTCTGCAATGTCACTTTGATTTTAAAAGTACTATTAACCTTCCACCTGCAGTTTTTGTTCTGTTAACTTAGAGTATTCATACATACCCTTAAAAGCTGTGATGAACTGATGGCAGTGATTAATTATCTACAGGAGTTCTGTAATAGATGAATATATATATCTCATTTATCAGGGAAATAACCACATCTTTAAACTCCGTTATCAATCAAGCAAAAAGACACGGGATTTGTTGACAATGCCAGATGCACTTAAGATGAGAGGGTCTTTATCGGGTAAGGAGACTGCTGTTTTAAAGAAATTATTTACTGAAAACATGATGTTTCCAGCTCCATTCTGCCCCCTTTCCCACTCTAAATGTGTTCAGTAACCAGCCTGATTATAATTAGCACATCAAATACTGAATTTAAAGGGTACAATTTTTTGCCATTTCTATGAAGGCTCCAGTGTCCAGTCAAAGATTCAGGTTTTGATGGCTTCTCTGATTTAGGTATATATCCAAGGCATCACTCTCGATCACCAAAGGGACCAGGGCTCTGATTAGGTGGTAGAGCAGCCTGGAGCCTACAAAGAACCTCTGAGTTCAGATTTGCTAAGACACCTGCCAATCAAAGTCACAAAAAGATTTAAATGTTTTCACCCTAACTGGACTTGTTGTTCCTGCTGGGTTTGACAGGGGTAGAGTTAATTTTCTTCACAGTGGCTAGTATGGGGCTATGATTTGGACTTGTGCCAAAAACAGATAACGTGGAGAGGGTTTTGTTATTGTTCAGTGCCCAGGCCTTTACTGCTTCTTGTACAGACACACTGGCAAGAAGGCTTGGGGTGCATCGGAAATTGGGAGGAGACACAACTGGGACAGCTGACTCCAACTGACCCAAGGGATATTGCAGACCATATGGCATCATGCTCAGTAGATAAGGAGGGGGAAAGAAGAAGGAAGTGAGGGACATTTGGAGTGATGGTGTTTGTCTTCCCAAGTCACTGTTGTGTGTGATGGGGCCCTGCTCTCCTGGGGGTGGCTGAACACCTGCTCGCCCATGGGAAGATGTGAAATAATTCCTTCTCTTGCTTTGCTTGTGTGTGTTTGTGTCTTTTGCTTTGCCTATTAAACTATCATTATCTCAATACACAAGTTTTCTGAGTCTCCTGATTCTCTCCCCTGTCCCTCTGGTGGAGGAGTGAATAACCAGCTGCATGGTACCTATTTGCTGTCCGAGGTTAAACCATGACACCTTCCAAGATTTGAGTCTTTCGTTAAATTCCTTCCCTGATGGCTTGGTGAATAGGGTAATATTTGTTTTCTTCTTTTTATTTTGTTTAGAAGGTGTTGTTTTCAGTGGTACATTTCAAAAGTAAAAATAGCTTTGAAGCACCTCTTCTGAAATACCCTATTTATTTCGTTTTTCCAGGTGTGAACTAAGAGTTGATGGAAAGCAAAGGGTTTGTCTTTTTCTAGCTGAATGAGCTCAGGGATTGAGGTTTTGTCAGAGTGACTCCTAAAATTTACATTTTTTTTTGCTTTGTATGTGTCCATGTTGTATGAAACACCTTAGTCTCATCTGTCCATTCTTCTCTCCCCTTTGTCCACTGATGAAATATAGATAGATTATTTTAAAATAGCAAAGTCCCCAGGAAAAAAAAAGAAGAAAAGGAGAGTCTACAGTTTGCTGGGAGAGGACTGGTGTGAGGGAGCTGCTATTTGCAAACAGTTTAACTCCTGGCTAATCCAGTGCACCAGGCAAAACTTCCTAATGAAGGAAAAGGACTGCTCAGCTTTTCTCTGTAGAATACATCATGCTTTGGGTGCTGACAATCCTTACAGAGCCTGAAAACAGCAACAGCCTGTGTGGTAACCTCAGTGTCATCTCCCTTTATCTTGTGCCAGCATGGTGGGATTCCCTGGTCAGAGCAGCACTGGGGAAGGTTTAACTCCTACCTTTCTTTGTGACTTTGAAAAGGTTATCAACACCTTCAGCCAATGCAGCTCTAAGCTGAAAATTTTAAATTGTACTCAGGGGACTTAATTTTCAGGTGATTTGAGAGAGATTTGGATACCAAACTGCCTTAGCACATACAAAAACCAGCTCAGATCCACAATCAGTCCTGTTAAAGATTCCCACCAGATTGAAAATTGGGTATCTGCCCAAGGTGCTATTTTTTCTGAGCTAGTTATTTTGTCTGAGAGTTCACTGTTATAGAGAGCTGTGCTACAGGCTGGCTCAAGCTGCCTAGGTGCTTCACCATCACCAGGTCCCTTGCACCTCCTTTTGTCCTTCCCATGCCATGTGTTCACCCATACTTGCTCCACTGTCTCCACCTAGACAGGGTGATTGCTTGACTCTCTCAAGTCAGTGCTGCTTAGTAAAACTAAGCATGGAAAATACAGCGACTTTCATGGTGGGTGAGCAAGAAGAACTGGATCAGTACCATGTGTGATGGATGCCAAGGCAGGTAGAGAAATGAATGGATAGGAGCTGGGATAGGGGGACCTTCCTGTTGGTAAAACCATTGTGAGACCAGCTCAGTCATCTCACAGAAGGTTGCCCCTGGACTGCAAACCCCTTTGATGCACCTTCTTCTCAAATGTGTTCAGGGTGGGCATTACCCCAAGGATCTTGTACTAAGTCACTCTCAGCTGGGGCCTCCACCTGCACAGTCATACAAACAGACTCATTTATAGAGAGGAGGAACAGCTCATGGCAGAACCAAGGAAGGGGCCAAAATGGATGTATGTGTTTTGCAACCTCATTAATCCGGGGCATTTTATGACAGTGTAATTAGCACTAGAGGCTGAGGGGAGTGGCAAAATACATTTATCTCAACAAAGGTGGATAAAACCTGTAATTCTCACCTGAATTATGGTTTTCAAAACCCTCTCTAAGGAGACAGATGTTATGCCAGACCTCACAATTATAGGTTTCATTCTTCTTGAAAATAACAAATAGCTAATTAGTTATGGGTACCTCTTGCAAAACAAACAATTTTATTGCAGGGAGAAGTTTTGATAATAAACAATTTCTTTGCTCTGAGGCTAACCCTTTGCCCCCTCTGGGTGCATTTCCAAATGCACAGTGATCACAAATCACAGCTATGGCAGGGGTAAAGTCAGTGCAAAGCTGTCATTTGTTGAGAATATATTGTTTATGAGAACCAGGGAGCACCTGCAGAAACTGATGCAGAATTTGATTAAAACAGTAAACAAATCAGGTCCCTAAAGAGATTAGACAAATTCATGGACAACATGTAAATAGAGCACTCTCTGAGAATCACAGAGGAATGAGGTCTTACCAATATGCAGGGATACCATTGCAAATATGCCTCATGAAGGATCTCTATCCTCTTCCCCCACAAACACACAACATGCACAAAGTCATGGCTACCAGCAGTTAATGACAGATTTGTTAATTAGCAGCATGAGGCAAAACCAAGGTTGATGTTCTAATAAACAGGTCATTAACTTTGGTAATGACCAATTTGGGAAGATGATTGCTCTTACAAACTGTATTCCATGGCTTATGAAATGCAGCAGTGCAGCTCTGAAATACATCTGGCAGCCAAGACATTTAACAGAGCAGTTGGTCTGAAGCAGTAGCCGTTCCCTGGGAAGTTATCATCCCCATTTTTCACCAGACACATCATGTCACCAGGAATCAGACTAGATGTATTTCAAGCTACAGCAATTAAAATCCCTACAGATGTAAAAATGAAATAAAAACCAGCTTTGAGACAACTGACCATCTTTGCCAAAGTTGTTCAGAAAAGGTAGTTGGTGTTTGTGAATGCTTTTGTCCTGACTGGCTTTTTGAGGGTGCTCTGCTGCCATTTAATTCAGACTTTTCACTCTATTTTTCTGTGAGGCCAAAGGACACGCCTGTCCAAGGGACTCGGCTACTCCAAGGAGAGAAGTCTTCATCAGTAACCTGTCACTGTCAGGGATTTGTTTCCTCCCTGCAGAGGAAGGCAGGGTAGCAATGTGTGAAAGGACTAGGATGGATAGTCAAGTTACCTAAAACAGCCACAGGGGAATGAATTTGAAACAATAACCCGATTTCCCATGACATAAAAGAACAGAAGGCCCCTGCAGTTTCACCACACAGCAAAGCAAGCCCCAAAAGAGACCTATTTAGAATGTCTCAAGATCAGTGAACTACAAAAATCTTGTGCTTTGAAACAGAAGCAGGCTGAGATCATGTTGCAAAAAAATTCCTCTGTTTGCAGGACCTGTGCTATTTTTTGGTGTTACTGGAATAAGAATCAGAAGCAAAGGAAGCTGACAGTAAAGTGTGTCATGAGCCAGAGGATCCATTAATAGCACCTTGGGGCCTTTTGGGAGATAATTAAACATCCTAAAGGACAAGCACTTAATATCACAGCACTTAGTATTTACTAGAGAGTTGGTAACCAGATAGCAGAGGAAAGAAAATAACTCTTTCTATAATTTATTATCAAATGATTAGAAAACCTAATTTCAAAGTTCTGTATGTTGCCAAGTTTGGTGAATAGGAATGGTAGCATGAGTTAGACCTTGCAAACAGGAGTAGGACAGAAATGGATGGTGTTAGGGGAGCAGAGCTCACAGAGGATACTTTATTTTTCTTTACTTCAGAAAAGACAAAGCACTTGAAAACCTCTTAGGGAATTAGTCCTGACAGTGGCTGAAATTAGCCTGTGGATCTAGGGTCTGGCCTTGTGACACAGAGATAAGAGGTACATAGACACATAGACTTAAAACTTTTGCAACTAGTAGTGCTGTCTACAGTAAAGCTGTTAAAACATGACATTTAAAAGGCTTAAGAAAAGCAAACTTTTCCAAAAGAGATAAAACTGAGCGAAAAGAAAATCTGCCTGTGACACACAGAAGTGGCATTTGCTTGTGGCATATTCTTTAAACTGAAAGTGAAACTACTGTGCTTTACTAGTGGCAATATAGGTTGTGTATTTTTTTTTTTTTTGTCATATTGCCCTCTTGCACTTCAGTCTGGCTATGCAGTGCCTTTAAGGTGAAAGCTATTTTGGAAGAGGTTATATAAGTGAAATTTAGCAGGACAGGAACAACCCCACCATCAAGCAGGGATCACTCAGTCTCCATGATGGACAACCATGTAAACATGAACAATCCTGAGAGCTGTGCCAGAACTCCTCCAGCTCTTGCAGCCTTGCACTGTTATTTGAGTGCACAAGGACTGTTTCCTGCTGAACACTCCTATGCATTTTTCATCCCTGAAAAGGAGTGAAAAGACAAATGTAATCACTGATTCAGTGTTCTCACAGAAGCTCAACATCACGAAAAGCTGTATTACACTTGTAAGCATCTATATAGATTTGGACTGGAGGACAAAAAGCACCCAAGAAGATTGTTAGGATTGCTTTCATACTTGAAGAATCAAATTCAAAAATGCTATATCATTTTAATTAATAAACTTTAAAATACAGACTTCTGACTTTCAAGGAAATTCAACTGATTTTCCACCAAAATTTTCTTACTAATATTTTATTTCTTGAAGTACTTTAAATGGGATTTAAATGGCATTTTCTCTTCTTGCAAATATAACATCACTCTGGAAGCAAAAAATATTGATAAATTGACACGCATAAAAATGACAACAGAAGTGTTTTTGTAAACAGACCCCTTCTGTAATTTGTGATACAAAAAAATGTGGGAACCGACACAGATGAAGACTAAAGGGGCAGAGGCTGACTATATCCATCCATCGATACAGAACTGAAAAGTCATTTTGAGTGCAGATGGGAATTTACCAACAGAAGACAAATGATCCCATAAGACAGAAGAGAATGTTACTGAAAATAAAAGTTAGAGATGACAAAGCACCTGCTATCACCTGATGTAGCAATCAGAGCCAACACATTCCAATTGTCCATCCTAAAAAATGGGCTTTATCACTAAAGAAGGTCTCAATTCATTATTTCTTCATTGATGTTATGTCAAATATGTAGGTCACATCATCAGCCTACAATCTAAAAGTGAGAAAAAACTAGAGAACTCAGTTAAGGCCACAGAATGAATAAAATTTACAGGGGTGAGGGAATTATTTTTAAAAGTCACAATCAAGTAGAAATAAAATTCAGCAAGAAGAGAAAAGTGAGCAAACACTCTCTCTTTTTATTGTTACATTTCTGACTATATAAATTGTCCTAATATTTCAAAGTGACTGGCATGTTTAGGTCTTTTCATCTTTTTGGGTTGAACTTGAGAGACTAATATGTAGGCCAAGCCTTTCTGCAGTGCCCCAAACTAAGGCTGAGATAGCTGAAGCTGGATAGATTCAGGATAAAATAAAAGATGCAGCATTTAACAGAGAGGTGGCTCTCCCTTGGAGAACACCCGCTGAAGGAGATCGTAGCTTCAACTGCTTTTGAGTGGATGGTGGGGGGTTTTGACATACAGACCTTTCCATTCTTACAGCCTTTGATTTTGCTCCACGGGAATCCTTTCTTGTCATTGAACCAGGGAAAGACTAACTGTAGAAGTTTAGCATTATCAAGGCCAGACTGGGATGAGAATTTACTTACTCCATAAAAGGCAATGCTGGATGGAATAAGATGCACAGTCCAGTATCTTGTATATCCCACAAAGCTCTTAGTAGTGGCTTATCTATATTCGTATGGAAATTTACATCAATGTCACTGGGAAGAGATTTAAGACAACACCATGCCCCAGTTCTCATGACTCACACAGTATTTGTTGTCTTTCTTAAAACACCAGCTCCTTCACTCACGTGATCACACAGGAATCTCAAATGCAATCAGCACTATGGGCTATGCAGAAAAGCTTGCAAAATCAGTGCACACAGGGAAGAGGCATCAGAAAGAGAAAACCACATGATTTAGGGAGCTTTTAACTCTCAGATATGCTCTCCCCTTGCAATCACCATTCCTCCAAGTTACATGAAACAGTGCAGGTCAATTTGGCTAGTCAGGGAAGGGAGACAGGTGAACAGAGGCACATTTGTACTAATACCTGGCACCTGGACTCCATCTGCAATACAAAGAAATCTGCAGCTGAATGAAACAGCAGGAAAATGAAGCAGGGAAAAAGGAGCAGGATTTACGCTAGTTTATTTGGAGGGGTAACAAAAAGTGTACTCCAGTTTCCACCCAGCCTTGAAAAACATACATTTGATTCAGAAACTGAGTTGAGGCTCCCACTGGTGAGCTGTGCAATTCACTCAAAGGTATTCTTAGCAAAGATAACAGGGAAGGACCCAACACTATTAAACACAAGCAGTGAGTGCAGACAACAAACAAGAACAGGCCGCAAGGCTGCATCCACACTTCGGAAACAGGATACTAGGACAGTGATTTGCAGCTCTGACAGATGCACAGTACAGCTTTTGGCTCTGAAATTGTATCTGTGGTCATTGGAAGAAACAATTTGATTGCATCTGGGAGAATTGGGATTTTTTTTAAAAGGGAATTAATCTTCAAAGGATTCAATGACCTTTGCTAACTTCTGAATAAGAAAAGAACTCATATGGATTTTTATATTCAATATGCATTAGTTGCTCATTCTCTCTGAGGTGATTTGCTTTAATTTTTTCCAGTTTTATTTGCATAAAACACAGTCTGCATGAAAAGACAAGCCAGGAAGCTTTGTACATGTTTATAGAAGATTTTGCTGTAATATTTTTTGTAATTTTGATAGGGTTTTTTTTCAATACTCACAATCTCCCACCATTTCTGTTCCAGAGAAACAATTTATTTTCAAACATAGCTGTACACAGCCCTCCCGGACACGACCTGTTTCCCGGCCTTCCACTGCCGTTAAAGCCAAATCACATTTATATTTAACAGCTTAATTTTCCAAATTGGTTTTATCGGTGACCCTGTTGCCCTGTGAAGGCAGCGCGGGGGGGGCTGCGACCTGAGCCGTGTGCGCGGTTGCGTTGCTGACCCGCTGGCTGACACAACAGGGCATCCCTCTGCCTTTTTCTCCTCCACGCTTTTGCCGATTTAGGACGGTAAATCCCTCAGAGCAGGAGCTACCTTTTGCTGAAGGGCACACGATGGAACTGTTTTGTGCCTGGCACAGCAACGAGATGGCCAGCAGTGGAGGAAGCTCAAGGCAGACGTGAGACAGGCCACGGGAGAAAGGCACAAACTACCTGCAAATTACAGGCTGCAACAAACATCTTGTCTCGTACATGGCTGCGTGACTCTCTCAGCCTGACTATGCTTTTCTTCTCACACAAGGAAGTAGTTAATTTTCTTCTCCTTGGCCCTCTGATACCCAGGTTATTTTTCCTTATTACACTAACAGGAGTCACCAACTGCACTTTCTTTCCAGTCCTGCAGCTTTCTGTCCCAGCCTAGCTCTAGATATGTCAAGAATGTCTCAGGCTTGTGAAATGTTTTTGGAGTTTTTTTTATTTAAGCCAGAAAAGAATAAAGAATTGTGAGGGGAAAAAAGAATAAATCCAAATTGTGAAAGAGGGCATTTTTAAAAGCTTATCCCATGACAAACAGGTTGAAATCTTTTTCTCTCATTACAGTGCAAAAAGTTCACATCTTCCTTGAAGAGGTTCAGGATTAAAATACAAATAATTTTTGAGATGGAATTCAAGCAGTAAAGTGTAAAACAGTAAGGCAAATGCTCCTTTGTGAAGAAGTAATGGCAGTAGAACAGTACCTGTGGTTCTGTGTATGGAAATGTAGAGATGGACCCATTTATGAACCAGTCAGTGGCACATAGAAACCACCTCCAGTCACACCAATAAGCACGTGCCTACGCTCAAAAGAGATATACACCAATACACCAATTTAGAGAAGTGCTAATGAGGTCTCAATTTCCAGGTTATGCTTGGATGTCAGTCTTGAACTGACAAAGCACTGCCATGGAAGAGAAATGTTTTAATTTCATGTGTGCCAGAACCCTGTCAGTTTTCAGACATCTCTATTTCTCTCCTCACAAACCCTCTTAAAATTTGGCCCCTGGGAATACTGCTCAACTGCATAGTGCCAACAAGGAACTGGAAATAGCAAACTGACTGAAAAACATGCAGACCTTCAAAGACAGCAGAGAATTATTCTTGCTGGAAAGGAGATGTGGCACTAAAAAAAATAATGTAGCTTATCTGTGCAGAAGAAGTCATTCTGCCAAACTTTTCTCACCCTGATCAGTGGCTAATTGCAGAAGTGCTGACAATCTCTGTGGCAGTGAGCATTCAAAGATCAATAGTTGGCCTCAGTCTGGCAAGGCAGTTATTCCATTGCAGACTATGGAATTTCTCCTGCCTTTACTCTTCTTTGTAGCTGTGGTTTCAGAGCTGCTAGCACCCCTTTGGGGTGACACGGGAACAAAGGCTTCTGGCAGCAGTATGGGAATAAAATACATGTAAGAGCAAAGGCCAGAGGCAAATTATAGGGACTTTGCCTGTACACAGGCACAGGAAATATGACCCTACTATATTGTGTTCTCAACAAGATAGCTGTAAGCCCTAAACATCTGGGATGTGTAGGGCATAGGGAAACAGGGAAAAAGGGAGTGTTTGACAGAAGTCAGGGTGGACTGACATGACAGATGAGCTCACGGGATGGCTACAGTAGGACTGACTGCAATAGCATGAATATGCCATGTGATATATGACATATGACATGTAACATGTGATAGGGCTGCCTGAAGGAGGGATCTGTGAGCTAGGACTGCTTTCACAGTTTTCACATTGGAGGAGATTGGGCAAGACCAGAAGGGTTCACTTTGCTTTGAACAAAATAACTTCCCCAATATACTAGACAATAAGAAATAGTGTTAAAGTTGCAAATGCATATGGAATTTTCATTGTAAAGAAGTATAACAAATAGTAATTCTTTCTGGTGATATTTTTTCCCCCAGAAATAGAAACAAAAGGCAAAGGAAATTAATACAGAAAACTTCTCTTTTGTTTAAAAGAAAAATGGACATTTTGACATCTTTTTTTCAAAGGCATTCAAAAGTCTTCTTTTCTTCATCACAGAGTCATTCCAAATCTGACGTGTTTGTCCTTCAGACTGTCCCATCTGCCGCTTCAATAGCTTTTTAATATATTCTCTACATAATCAATATTTACATTTCAGTAGAAACTAGCAGCTTCAACAGACACCACAGGCCCCATAGTGTTAGAGTGAAGGGGAGCTGTTCCTCTCTAGTCAGATAAGAAAGACAGATTGAGGAACGGGAAATACAAACAGGTAATAGAAATTTGCCAGATCAGACACAAACCTGGCATTAAAGCTGAAGGCCCTAGCTCTGATAGGGGTCTTTCAGGACTCCAAACACAGCTACCCAAAACCAAAGCTTTCCTCAAGGTCAAATCTTTCTCCAAGTCCACTGAGCTCCCAGTCTTTTCTGAGCCCAGCTTTAAATTATTTATTCAGAATGGAAAGGTGGGTACAGCTCAGGTTTAAGTCACTATGCAGTTTTTGGCAGGTCACTCTATCTATCCCCATCTTTGCCCTCACAGCTAGAAATTACACACAAAAAAAAAAGATTACAGGAATACTGGGAGCCCTAAATCCACTGTCGACTGCCATGAGTGGGAAACACGTGAGACTAGTGGACTGATATGGATGGAATTGCAATGAACTTCAGACATTCACAGTATCAACAGCTGCAGATGGACTATAGTCCATCTTCTTTCATAGTCAAGAAAAGAACAGCTGCTTTTAGGATGTAATTCATCTAAACTGTTAAAGCAACTAACTTGAGACAGGATCATCTGAGAATAAACAGCAGGATTGATTAGAAAAGCATTTGCTAGACTGATGTGTGAGTATGGACATGGTTATGTGACTTTAGCCCAAAAACATTTTTTATGATGAATTTTTTTATGTGGATAATGCACAGCAATCCACAGGGCACCCTTAGACCTCTGGTGGTCTCTGCCCTTGATGGGGTCAGGTAAAGAGGTGCTGAGGTTTCCACCTCTGTTCTATGTTGGTTGCTACTGTAATAAATCCATTGAAGCCCTGTTTGGGTGTGGGAAAGCCAAAGGAGAGCACTCATGCACTTTTTGCCAGGTGGGAGATGGTTGATGTCCAAGCCCAGTTGATTTGATAGATTGAGTAGAGCCTGGATGCTTGATGGAAACATTGAACCAACATTACTTCTGTCAAGATAAGTTATTAGTTGGTTCAATGGCAACAAAAACTTTAAGATATCATGAATCAATACCTTAGTAATTGTTACATTAATTACTGTCTGTCATCATCCTCTAAAGTCCTTTCTGGAGTTCATATTTTACGAAAGTTATCTAGCTGCCTTGCTAGAAGCCTGTGGCAATATTTTCCATTTTTAATTTCGCAAATGAGGAAGCAATCCTTCCTTTGAATAAAAGCACTCTTATAGTTTCCAAGAGAACTTTACTTTCCATGGACTTTTTTTTCTAAGTTTCACAACATGGTGACCTAAAAGATGGGGTGGGAGATAAAATATCAGGGTCTGATATCTGTAGGTGAAGAAGAAAGAGCCACTGTGCCTTTGTGAATAAAGCAGAGAACAAACACTCCCAGGGAATATATGTTACAGAAAGGGTCAGAGGGCAGGTTGGACTGTGGCCCAGAGGACCTCCTTCACTGCAACACCGCACCATAGCACTGAAAGGGAAGTGCAGACCAGCATTCCACATCATTATGTCCTAGTCAAGGTCAGATAACTAGGAGGGTTTTGATTAATGCATAAAATGCAATCAAATTAGCTGAGTCGGCACCCGGCTCTGATGTTCGTTAAAGAAGCTGCCATGCTCATTAGATGGAAGCAAGCCACCTAAAAGGTCAAAGCTAATTCTGAGTGCCCTGCTAAGACTCAGGGTGGCAAAGCAGGGTGAACCTGGCATGACAAAGAAAGAGACAGATGCCTCGGCACTTGAGCACTTCTGCTGGACTCTGTCACCACAGTTTTCAATATGCAGCACTCGTCAGTGGTATTTATCCCACTGCCAGCCCTTACAGAAGGATTGTGTCCTCACCAGGTGGAGACCTCAGCATCACTGATTTGCTCAAGGGTACTTAGGCTATGACTGAGCTCAGAGCTAAACCCAGCTAACAAAACACAATTTGAGAAAATATTATTTGAAATGTTTGCAAAAGTAAAGAAGAGTCATATTCTGGTTGTCCTTCACTTTAAAAGTAAAAACAAGCAGGGTATCAGCAGAGCTCCTTTGTTTTTAGCTTGACTACACATTACACTTAGGCACAGCTGTAATTATGGACAGAGCAGATGAAGAAATTAGTCAAAACTGCTATAAGTACTAAACTCACACAGGCAGGTGGGAAATCATATTTTGCAGGATTTCCATTAAGCATTGATCAGCAGACACCAGACTTGGAATAATAAACTGTAAGGAATAAAGGGATATGGTAAGCTTTTTACTGGAATAAAGGCAAGAAAATTGCTGAATTAATGCTGACCTTTGTGAAATAGTAAAATCACAAAACCATAGAACAAAGATTATAGCAATAAAGTTTAACAACCACTGAGAGCACTTCCCCCTGTTGTATTTCATGAGTAAGATACACTATGACAATATGGATGAAGAGATTTGCCAGCCAGGCTCTCCATATGGACTTCTGTTACCTGTGTCTGAAAGTGCTGGAAAATGTTGGGGTTTTAGCAAGCATCTGCCATACTCTGATCCAGATGTACTCACTTTTGAGTATTTTGGTCAAAAGGGGCCAGGCACTGCAATCTTTTTTAAAATGTCTAAACATCATGTGAGAAAAGAAAGTGGATGTGTATCTGAGGAGAAAAGGGAATGACCCAGGCAATGGAGAGAAGGTATGCAGGGATTCCTTACTTCAACCATATTTATCTGGTCCATCTGGTGACAATTTACTCTGTAAAAATGAAGTTATGTCAGTTCTGAGTTTATACAGTCAAATGATACTGTTTGAGAGGCACAGATTTAAACAAGAAGTCATTTTGAAGTAGTACATTGAAACAAGCCAGTTTGCAAAACTAGAGCCAGTTTATTCTGAAGTCACCTGTATTTCAAAATGCAGTTTTTAAATGCCATTGAAATGCTTCCCTTTTCCTTTCCTCTTATTGTCAGTCCTCCATAGAAAACAATAAGCAGGCACATAAACTTCTCCAGCTCTGATATGAAGTTGAGGTAAATCATTCCCCCAAGCTTACTGCAAAGGCAGGAATGTGCTGCAATCCACAGGCTTAAGCCCTAAAAAAATTTGGCTTTGGCAAAATTAACAGAAAGCTGAAACCTTCTCTGTCCTTAATAAAACCATTGAGATCAAACTCTTCTCACTGTATCTATCTTAACAAAATGGTAAACAAAGAAATGCAGCTTATTAAATAGAAAAACTGTCCCTGCTAATTTTTCAGTTTGCAGTGTTTAAGGAGGACAGGTTTAACATTACACCTTCCAGTTCTTCATACACATTTTTACTGCACCTCCACATGAACATTGCACAGGGAGGGGGATCATCTCCCTCATTTTGCTATTAAAATGCTAATAATCTGGAAGACTTTTTCTGATTCATCCAGTCTTCCCAAGATTGCTTTGCTTAAATTGGAAACATAGCCAAGTAATGTCACCAGCTGAGCCATTCACAAAAAAACAGCTCTGTGGCTCTAGAAGCCTGTCGCTTTACATGGTGACAAGTCACATATCCCTTTTTCCAAAGCAGCTTTGTGTGCATGAATGTGCATGACTGCATGCATATACATATTTCATATAAATATATACATATGTATATATGTTTCAGAAAAGAGGCAGTATCAGGAGGAATAAGATTATAGTTTTGTGGGCAAAAATCAGAGTTCTTCCTACCCTTTGTTCACCATAGCAACTCTCTCTCTCTCACGCACCAGGCAGAGCAAGAGGAAAAAGAAAAGCTCCTACATAATTTTCAACCAGGCCTTCTCCAACAACAAAAGAAAAGCTTTTATCTTTTAGGTGGGGATAAAATACTATTCTAGCAGTTCATTGCACAGGCACGCATGAACTTGTCAAAACAAGTACACATTTTCATTCCCCAGCCTAGGAATTTAGCACAGCCTATTAGGAAATGCCCGGGTACTTCCAACACAAACATTGCTGTGTCTTATAATAGCTGTCCTGCTAACGGCTTCAGGCTTCCCAACTTCCTAAGACACTGACAGTTTCCTACTAACTTAGCACAGCACTACATGTGCATTCATACATGTACAGAGAGACATGTTACTTACCAGTTCATACCTCAGTTTTCCAGCAAAACTAAAACTGAGGCAGAGGGTAAGAAAAGATTGTCATGTTTTACTGACCAAGACATGTTTTTTGCCAGTACTTACAGAGTCCATATGGCAGCATCAGAATCACACTTTGCAAGATGCTGTACAAACACATATAGGATATATATAAGTCATTTATACATTTCCAGTCCTTCCTGAAGACCCCAGAGCCTGAGAATATGAGCAATTCCTGCCAAGGTCACGTAAAAAAAAAATCCACTGGCATCATCAAGCCCAAATTAAGCAAAAAATGTCTGCGGTTTGCAAACAGGTCACTGCAACACAGGGAGGTTAAAGGACCCGCTCCTGGACACGCAAAAAGTTGCTTTCAGAGAGGCTTGAACATAAATCTCCCAAGTCCCCCTTGACGTCTTAAATGCGACCTATTTGCCCCCAGACAGGAACATGCATTGCTCTGTCTGCTACTTTTCTTTTTGTCTCTTCTTTCTTTTTTCTAGAGAGAGCATCTCCATTCTCTGGAATATGCTACTGGTATTATGGAAAAAACTAATGTAACATTCACCCTCAATCAAAGCCTGATGTCAGAGATGTTCTTTTGCAACAGCTACACCTGTAATATTTTGAGTACCTGCAAACAGTTGTAGCTAGGCTATGACTGAAGTTATAACACAACTTCTTCTGTAGAAGGGATCTGATTTGCCATAGCTTTTCCCCAGCTTTAAACTGTCTCCAGTGACTTTCAGGTAACAACTGTGTGTGCCAGCCTTCAAATAAAGCCATTAAGAAAAGGCACATCTAAACGGCCTTTTTGGACAAAAAAATATGAGTGTAATTTCCCCCTTGTTACCTCCTTCCAGCCATTTTCAGTGCGTGCGCCTGGTGGCCCAAGGAGACTTCAGAGGTGAGGATGCAGAGAAAGCGAAGTGACATTGAACTCATCACTTCAAAAAACCCAGCTTTTTCTACATCCAGGGAGGCTGAGGTTGTGGGAGTGACGTAGATCCCTACATAATGAGCCTCTTGTCACCAAGAAGAGCACCAGCAGCTCACTGCTCTGCAGCAGATTACAAGGGGGTTTTGTAGAGCCAGTACTGCTGAAGTACTCCCTTATTTTATATCGCCTACTGTGGGCACCTTTGAGCTGCTGATCTGCCTGTTATTTCTCCCTCACACACTAAGCATCTCACCTTGCCAAGCAAGGCAAGTCACTCTTAGAGACTGGAGAATATTGCTTTCCTGCTGCTGTCCTAGCACTCAGGAGAGGCAGCATTTGCAGAAGAATGATTGATGACAAAAGAAACACATTTTCTGCGGGTTTCAAGGTCACGAGACAAGTCTAGCTGGCATGCAAATAGCTGAAGCCAAAGAAGGACCATTTCTATTTTGATGTACACACAGTAAGTGCTGGTCTCTGCAGCTGCAGCTCTGTGACCAGGAGTTCCCAAATTTCGCATGCAGTGGGATCTCAGGTACATCTACCCAAATTGCATTCCCACACTGGGCCGCAGATAGACACTCAGAGAATCAGCTGATGTTCCTCTCCACTAGCTGAATGCTGAATTTTTAGTTTCCTCTCCTAAAAGAGTGTTTAGAATTTTTCTCCCCACACTCCCCCATCTTTGATTCAACACCATATTAAATTGCCCTGGATGTCACCTCTTGCATTTTTTGAAAATGCGTCTCTGCTCAGTAGAAGGCTGAGAGGGATCAGGAAATAATAAGAGACACTGCCACCATGCCGGGAAAAGCACTGCTGTACTCAATACCCTCACTTGTGTCACTTGTTTGCCTGTTGTCATTTACACTCTTGCTCGTACAACAAGGTGATTGAGCATTTCCTCTGAGTAAATGTGTGCATATCCTCTTTACTGAGCCATACACGGATGTACAAGGTCTCCTTGAGGACGTAAATTCATTTTCCTGTCTTTTTAGCAGAGTGGCTGATTTCAGTGTCATTAGCTGATCCAAACTGAAACTTCCTTGAGCCATTTATTGAGGCAAATGTCTAGGAGGTGAAACTAATGTTGCTCATTACCATCTAGGCTGAACCAGTTCATTTACTCAAGTCACACATATTAAGAGCAGTAGTCTACTTCATAGCCAAGATTTTTAGAAAGAGGCGGCCGAGGGGCACTCAGCAAAATCAGCATTGATTTTTCAGCACTACTTGGAACACATCCAGATCTCATGGGTCCAGAATAAAATAAATACAGGTAACAGGCCTAAAAATTGTTGAAGGGAATAGTATGTACAGGACTGTCCATCAAATTTAGTTTGGGCAGGTGAGAGGAAATAGGTTAGTAAGGAATAAAAGGCTGAAGTAATTAACCTCACTTAGCATGGGTTTATGAGGGCAAAAGACCCTGTCAAGTTAATGTAATACTAATTTTAGAAAAGTCATAAAGTTGCTGCCACAAAGATTGCATCGTGCTCCAACTTCCGTGCTAGGTACCATGAGGAACTTCAATCACTAAAGTTTGGAAGCAGATGAACGGATTGAATGGATTTAAAAGGAATTAATTGACAAGTTGTGATTTTTGGGGAAACCTCCAGCAGACAGGAAGATGCTGCTAGTGGATATGCATACTCACTTGCAATTCTTAGATACCCTGAACACAGGAGCAAAGTTTCAATGAGAAACTTCCTCCTGCTTTTGTCTCCAGCCAGGCTGGAGTGTCGTCTTGCACAACTAAACCTGTCAGCCTGAAAGATCCAGCTTGCTTTCTCTGCCAAAGAAGTTATGGTAAACTTGAAAACAACTGGAACAGCTCCAGACTGCTGCTGTCCCAGCAGACCTCCCTCTGCTATTCATTTCTGACTATTCTTAATAATTTATCTCTGTGTCTTGGGTTTGATTAATACTAATTGACTGTCAGAAAAGCAGCCGAGTGCCCAGTGCTCTCTATGTCTTCTGTAATGGGAACAGGACATATGAAAAAGAGTTTGTTTCAATGAGATCCAGCCTTGCCTCCACCTAAAATGTCAGTCCCTCACAGTCTCAGCTCCATAGGTGGGCAGGATAGTCAGGATGCCAGGACCAGAGCAGGGCAGCTGTTGCTGTCCTCCATGCGCACCTGCAAACTGAATTCATAGTGAGATGCAATGTTTGTGTGCCTTCTCAAGCCTCACATTGCTCAGCACCCTCAGTGCTCCCACAGTGACCTGGCCTTTGCCACTACTTAGTTATTTTCCACAGCTGCCATCAATAAACAGTGATGTGAGGTCTCTAAAATGCCCTGAAGGTTCTGCTTTTGGTCAGATTCAACTGGGCTCACTTGAAATTGCCATATCTATGAAAAGGGCTATTTTTTTGCTGCAAACAGCTGGAACAAGTACAATTGAATTTATATAAAGACTGGGTTTGTTTCTGAGCTGATGACTCATGTTCTTGTCTATTTCTGATTAAATATTATCCTTGTAAATGGCATACACATTTTTTCATATTTAATTGTCATGGCTGAAGGGATTTAATCTATGCATAAATTCAATAAAATGTTATCATTGGTCAGCCACACAAAATGCAATCAGAGTGTCATTGCACGCATGGCTATGAGACATAGATATGTACCCTTACATTCAGGGGAAGGCATTCAAGATGGGAGCTGTTTCACTCAAAGAGAAAGAAACAACTGAAAAATAAATCAAACTGATGCTGCATTCAACAGAGCCAGATGTCTTATACACAAACAAAAGTCATAAGCAGTGAAGGAGCGATCCCAGTACACTGTGATATTTAATTGATGCAAGTTTGATGTTCAAAAAATCAGTGGGCAATTCCCACTTATACGTGTTCACCAACAGGAGGAAAAGCAGCTGGGGTGCTAATGGCATTATCCCAATCCTTCTAAAGGCAATTAAAGTTATTTTCAGGCCCATCTCTGGGAATTGCCTCATGTCAAAAAACAAAGCTTTTGAGGTGCTCAGGGCTGGATTTTTGGCTGTTTAATTCACACCAGTTAGGCCAGGTATCCAAAAGAGCTCAGCTCCTGCTAGTGTAATTCTGACAGGTTTTTTCCAAGTGCCTCTCTATTGGTATGCAATATGCTAAGAGGTGCTGAAGATTTGGCAACGGTTTGTTGTTGAAGCTTGCTAGGTTTAGGAGTGACAACATTACTGATTCCTTGCAGGAAGGGCATTTTCTTCAGCTGTGGCATCTGTTCAAGTCCCTGAGCAGGTTTTGAGCTGACCAGGCTGCTTGTACTGAGGAATCCCACTGCCCTGCTGACTGCCTGGAGGCACATCAGCATATCTGCAACAGCTTTTGAACGAGTTGCCCACAGTCCATAGGAAAACCTCCCACCACTAATTTCCAGTGTTTGTGGGAAACTCTGCAAGCTGCTGGAAGAAGACAGGCTATTGCCTCTGCATGGAAACAATTGAGAGTACATTCCTCCCCAAAATATGTAGTGTCCAAATGAGATCAGATTGTTCAGACTCCCATGTGGAGGGGACCGGGATTTGCAATTGCAATGCATCAGGAGATAATCGTGAGTTAATATAGAGCAATGGTAATGAACAATAAAGAATGCTTTATATAGTTTTATAATCATCATATGGGACCATTACTCCCAAATGCACACATAAATCTGCCAAAGGAGGCAGCTCTATGGCACAGACACTTTTATATGTATTTAAAAAATAGGATAAAAGTCGTATCAATCCTTGGCAGAGCTAATTTAGCATTGCACAACATTTATCATAATACCAGTACCATTAAACTAGATGCCCACTGCACTGTCAGCCGGTGGCAGTTTATTGCAGGCTGCAAACAACTGGCACACTGTCCAGACAGGGGCTTTGCAGGCAAGAATAAAGCACTTCTGGAGTGATATAGGGAACCCAAAATTTCCCTCTGTGCCATTGAACCTGCTAAAGAAAGCTAATGGAGGTTCAGATGCTACAAAGATTTTCAGTGTGGTCTGCATAAAGTCTCATAAATCCAGACAGCTCTTAAGTAATGCAGTGTAAGCTGGGATGCAGCTCCAGTGCTAAAAGGAGATGATAATGCAAAGACTGGTTCCCACCTAGTGCAGTGCTTGTGATACAATCCAGTACACATAGCAGGACTGCTGATCACACATGCTTGGAGTAAGTCAGACCTGAAATGTTTTTCCTAGTCCAAGTTTTCAGAAATTGTAACACCAGTGCTCAATATCAGAAAAATCCAAGAGCTGAGGGCCTGAGTTTCCCAAAATAGGCTGCAGAGAGGTGATTGAAAATTTATGTACCTACTTCAGAAAAACTGGACTTCCAGCTAATCACAGGCTCACCCACAAAGGTCTGAGATACTTAGGCTTTTGCACACCCTAGTATTTTACATTTCTATGTTCACATAGGCCACAATATCATCTATATGGAAAGCATTGAACCAATTTTTCCTTGTGCATGTCTGAAAGTGAAGGTGTGCACAGCATAAATGGTATGTACTGACACAAAGTGTGGCATCAAACTTCAAACATTGCTGTGGATTTTACCCTTCCATGTTACACCCTTCCTGACTACCAGTGCAATCACAACCATTAATCTACTTCAGAAGGCTCACAGCTGAAGGCTCATTTCTGACTTTCCAAAGAGGTCCCTATTTATTTTTCGGGATTATTTGCAAACATTGCTGTCTGCTGCTTAAACACATGAGGTACGTCTGACTAAATACTTTCACTCCCTTGTTTGTGACCTAAGAAAGAAATCTGAGGCTATTTTGAGCAATGCTTTAATAGTTGTATGTATTCAGCGAGCTAAGCAATCTTCAGAAGAGCGACAGAAATGCAGAACTGGAAGAAACGAAGTCCAGCTTTAAAAATGGAAAACAAAAAACAAAGTCCCTGCTAGTATTGCTGCAGGCAATCCAAAAGGCATGTCTGAGCTGCTTCTAATCATATCAGCCCTACTCCCCAGCAGGAGGTGAGGGAGAAAGCGTGACACTAAACTGACAAACATACCTTTTATTTCACATCAGCCAGACTACCATGCTGAGAGACGTGATTCAGGCTTTTCTTAGGGAAACTCACTCTGGCCTATTGGGAGCATCATTTTAGTAACCAGTCAGTGTGATCCCAATTAGAGAGAAGTCAAAGACTGCGACAAGCCCTCAGCAAAGGTTGGATCTCACACCACAGCCTGCAAACATACCTTCCTCTGCCGTTACTGTCCCTCCTCGCAATGTATCCCACTCCAAAGCTGCCTGCCTGCGTGTGCTGCTTCACCAAGCAATGTGTCCTGTGCCACAGCACAGGTGGGAAGGATGTGACCTCACTGTTGCATGGAGCAAAAGAAGACTATGGAGAAGGGTCACAGACCTGTGCACTCCTGAGTCTGCTTACAGTAAGTGGTTATACGCAACTGTGAATACATCAAAAATAATTTCAATTTAAAACAGACAAATTTGCAGCAGCTCAGCAAGTGAGAGCATGCATGAGCCAAATGGCCCGAATCCAGACTGAGAAAGACCACATGTTGCATGGAACTGTCTGAGCTACCACAGCACCCTGCAGCTGGAAAGGACACTCTCCAGTAAGAACCACCTTGCTGCAACTTTTAATCACTATGTACATTAACTACATCATTTTTACAAGACAAAAGGGCACTGGATAGAGATGGACTAAGTTGACCGCTTGATCATTTAATTGCCCTTGTTTAATTATTACAGTTTGAATCACAGAGATATTGATTTCTCAGAAAGACCCTCCAGACCTTTCACTGGGCTCTACCTCAAAGTGAACTAACAAGTGTTGGGGAATGAAGTCTTCAATATAAATAATTTAAAGCAATGCATCATCCACGGACTACATTAAAGAGTGTAGGTAAAACATAAATATAAGCTATGGAAACATCAGTGAAGAGGACAAACTGTCAATCTTTGATTTTCCCATGAGTAAATTTTAGGAGGTTTCCTTAATGGACCAACTCCAAATGTCAGAATCTCAATTTTTGTTAAAAATAAAATTTTTGGGACTCTAGGAATGAAAAAATAAAAAGATGCCCTCAAAATTCAAACACAAGTTAAAAAATTAAAGGAGGCAAAATTAAAATAAGACATCCAAACACAGAGAAAATTATTAGGAAAAACAAAGATTGCTATGCCAAAGCTATGATTTTTCAGTCCTTTTTTGTGCACTTGAGATCAGCAGGGTGAGAACATAATTATAAAGGAAATTCAGTACCTTCCAAGTTCATCACTTGCTCAAGAAGCCAAAGTCCAAACAAATTTAGCAGAATGGATGAGAAGGGGCAAGATTTTGAGAACACTGCAGTGAAATGGCAATAAATCCTTTCTTTGTGTTATTTTATAAAGATTCTTAGTACTATTAAAAATAACTTTATTTCACCAAAGGACTCAGTGACAGAATTATTGCATGCCAACCTAAATTGCAGCCTGTCAACAGAAGCAAAAGCCTTAAGACAGGAAAAGACATTGTTGCAACCTGCGGCAGTGGGAAGTAGCCAAAATGGTTTAATATGAAAACGTAGGTGGTGCCCTACACCCTTCTAGCCAAAATCAATATCAATGGGCCTGAAGTTTAGCAATCTGCACAGAAAGCAGCATAAATGGCACCACTTATCAGTGTTTCTAACGAATCTGCTAACACCATGGATGGCAGGTCTTCAGCACACTTAGTCCGGCACAGCTTTGCAGCTCTTGCGAGGGATACAACGGGAAGAGGATTGTGAAAGGCTGCAGAACAAGCCCTAAACATTTTGCTCACAGAGTTACACAATTTTTTAAAAATGCTAACTCTCAGCAGACAGTCAGTTTGCTTTTAAGATGCCAGTTCTCCTTAGGGCAAAGCAATATTTTAAAATGTTAAAGGGATGACACTTGAGAGTTTAAAAATAGGGAGAAATATTTTTGAAAACCCAAAGTTTTGGGGGTTGCATTTGTTGGGTTTTTCTGTGCTTTCTCATTTACACATTTTGAGACAAAAACCTCAGATTTTTTCTGCTTAATGTGAAAACAGTGCATATTGGAACATATTTCCTTCAGCAGAACTCATTCTCTGCTTAGCTGTATCACAATCCAGCTTCTTAGATCTGCAGACCCAAAACTGAAGAGCAAGCAGTGATATTTAGGCAAGGTCATAGACTCATTTAATGGAAATAGATTTTATGGTTTATTACTGTCCCTGTCTGGCTCCGTGGGGTGCTGTGTGCCCCCACAGGAGCACGGGTGGGTTCAGTATTACAGTCGGCAGCAAACAGTGGAGAGGGGCATTCGCACGCGTTCTGGCAGGAGCACTTATTGCTTCTATCCTGTCGAAGGTTGCACAGGCAAATACCAACATGAGCCCAAAGCTCCCAGTTTTATCCAGGAGTGGGAAAAAGGCAGGACTAGGGAACGGGGACCAATGGGGAAGCTCTGGGGGAGTGACCGGGGTAGAGGCCAGCAGCCAACTGGGGAATTCAAACTGGGATAGGTTAACATAACAGAACAAACAGCCCAGAGGAGGCTACTTTCCCTCACCATAACCAATAGGTCTTTGGCACCAGAGACTGTCTTACCAAGAGCTCTCTCTGTCCCTTGTGCCACAGGCTAATGGGCTGCCACAATGGTTCCCCGGGCTGCCACACATTTGTGGGTAAAATCACTTTTGCCTTGATCTGAACCAACTCCCAAGTAACTTCAAGCAGGAACTAAAATACCCCTAAATGTGTTTTCCCACCTCTGTTCCTGTCAGTTTGGCAGGGTGGGAGGCTCAAATACAAGGGGAACAGGGAACTGTTTCGATATCTTAGAACAAATCAGTCCCTCCTACATCTGTTACTACAAACCCTGATGGCCCAGGGTAGCCCAAAATTTTAACTCATGTCACAGGGAAAATTAATCAGCTTGAGTTCAGTGTTGCTTTCTCCATCTGCACTTAGGCCAACCACAGTGCTAAGAAGCCATAATAGGCCCAGCAATTAATCCTTATTTTTCTGTTCTGAGCTAGGTATTCAAGGCAAGCAGGAAGGCAGTGAAGAGAAGATATAGTGTCCGTGATGGGACCGGATAGGACCTGCTCTCTAAAGAGGATCATCAAGGGAACTAGAAAGTAGGAGACCTGTTATGAAGTTAAGTCTTGTGCAAACTTTAAAATTTCAATATATACTTCTCTTACTTTAATTCCTGTTGAAAATGATGCATTCAGAGCATTTGGAATAATTGTATCAACATACACATTCCTTATAAGTAGCAACTACTGTTACAAAGGCTAAAAAATCAATGGGGCTGGTTATTATTGACATTTAAAGCACTGTGTAGTTTAAAGGGATGTATTTTTCTATAGACATCTGAGTAAGGAGTGAGTGCAAAATACTCTCAACATACCTGCCCATGAACTGGCACCTTTCAGCTCTCCTTGCTTCAGGCAGCAAGATGCGAACAAACAATTAAAACAGCTCTTCCACTTCTCTTACAGTACTTTTTTCCAGGTGTCTATGCATCTTCCATCATTACAGGTGGGAAATGATTGCATCCGTGATAATTAGAATCAACTTGTTGTTATTATTATAATCAATTTCTATAATCAACACAAATCGGAAGCTTTCCTTCCTGGTGCTCTGCCACAGCTTTACTAAGGAAACATGTGACACGCAGCACCTCATGCAGTAACAATGACAAATGCAGTCTGTTAAGGCCCCTGGCACAATGTTCTACTGCTGACCTGTTCACAGACATGTACCAAGTCCTCAGTGCTAAGGCCAAGCAGTGCTTAAAACATTGTTGGTTTAGGTCTCTCCACATCGAACAATTTCAAGTGATCCGTATATAACCAATGTAAAAAACTTGGAGATACAAGGACCTATGCTTTTGGTTTCATCTTGGTGATATGAAAAGGAAGCTGATGGCATAAAGGAAATTACCAAGGAAAGCACATTCAGGAAGAATAAAAGTTGTTTGATGCAAAGGTTTAGTTGTATTTAGAGTGTGAAGAATAAACTGAAAAGGGTGTATTAGGAGAACCATGACAGATACATATGTACACACAGATGTGAGGGGCTGGATATGTTTATTCTTGTATTTATTTGCAATGGTTGTCTTCAATGGAAATAAAAGGACATGGTCCAGTCCACGGAACTGGAATTCATTTTACAGAAATTAGATGAAAGGGACTAGAATACATAAATAGGTACTCATTTAAGAGTACCCAACAGACAAAGAAGATGCAATATGACTCAAAAGACTGCAAATCCTTAACAGAAGGGTGAAACAATATAGATATAGCTTTTATGTATAATCTAATATATAATATTGTATTCTATATCTGTGTATTTATAGAGCTGAAATACAGCCAAATGAGAGCCAAACTTCATTAAGATATTCTATGCAGTAAATCTCAAAAAGCTGGATCCTAAAATGTAGGGTTGACAGGCCCCGGTCTTGTTTAGATAAAGACAGCTGCAACATCTCCAGATAAGGGGTCTGACATCTCCCTGCCCTGGCAGGGAGGCCTGGAGATAAGGAGGTAGCACTATCCCCCTCCAGGCCCCCCTTGGGGAAACAAAGAGCCTTTTTAGTTAGAAAAGATAGATCTAAGATCCTCTAGGAAACTGTATGTAAAATACCCTAATACCCATTGGTTTCTTACCCTTATACGCCCACCTCTGTACCCCATAAAAGAGACCCCCTTGCCCCGAGTCGGGGAGGATCCGTCCCTGGTCACCCCTTCGTGGAAGATGCGATAATAAAGCTGCTTCTGCGGAACCACCAGAGAGTCTCCTCCTCTCTCTCTATCCGGGCCTGGCCAAAGGGGGGTTCTGCCTGCAGAGCAAGCTGAAATCACTGCACTAAGAGCTGACAGCCTGCTGAGCCAGGCACGCCTGCAGGCAGCCCCGGCCGAAGGCTGAGAGAAGCCACGACCCCCTGGGAGACGGTTCCTCACGGGATCACCTCTCTGGGCTCGCTACGGCTTCTTGGGTCTGAGCCTCTGACCCCATCCAGCCGGGCCGGGGGAAACCCCCCGAACCCAAAATAACAACTTTACTAAAATATTATTAAACCGCTCTGTCTCTAGAAATTAAACAACAAAGGTGAAAAAAATATTTGAGGCCTGCAACATTCCTCTTGCATCCTTCTCCTTTAGCTCCTGAAAACAAAGGAATTTATTTTATGGGACTTACAGTAACAAAATTATTAAGGCTCTTCTCCACAAATATCTCTCTTCCCCACACTTCTCCACTGAAAGCTATCCATATCAAAAATAAAGACTCCCACACAAAGCCATAAGGAAAGCCATTTAAATTTTTAAAATTTGATCTTTTGGCACTTCACTGTCCCCACTCAAATTTCATTCATACATCCATAATTTTAAGACTTGCCCACATAATGTGTCTAGCATTTGGAACCTGACAGACTGAGGGGCATGCCTGAAAGTGAAGAACCAGTGGTGCAGGTGGCCCTTTGTAGGTAGCAATGGCTGTGTCTTGACTGCTAATTTCAATTTTACAGCCTGCAACTGAATCCCAGAACAGTCCTGTTTTCTTTTCTCTTTAATAAGAAGGAAAACCACACACCTTACTGCTTGAAGCAAGCTGGGTGGGACAGAGTGTGCAGCAGGTACCTGGCAGTGAGGCGACTGAGCTATCACACGGGAGACAACTTTCATGCTCTTTTGGAGTGAGTGAGGATTGTGCCAAGCCCTAATGTTCCATAAAAAGGAAATGAAATCACTCAACATATTTTACAGCTCAGGGAAAAATGTTGCTTCATTTTTCCTCAAATGAGGTGTTTAGCTCTGTTAGCTGGACATTATTAGATTTATTACCATGTCAAGAGAGCAACCAGTTTAACTCTCAATACAGACAAAACGCTGTTTGGAAGGACTGAGAGGAGTGCACACATTTGAAGTAGGCAGGAGTTTTTTAAAAATGCATTAACAACTCCAATAGAGTTGAGCCAGTAAGGCACATTAGGAGAATGCAATTGTCTCGAGAGTTCAGAGGGAGACACAAGATTAGAAAACATCATTCTGGTTTAGAAACCTACATATGGCTATGCATAGGAAGGCTGATACACAGAGAAGAGAATAATGCTACAGCTCCTGCTTCTTGCCTGAGAGCAAGCAAAAGTGTTTGGGGCCTGATGCAATTTGGACTTCCACATGGTGTTTTCAAAGGTTGCTTGGGCTCTACCTTTAATAGGATTTAAATCCCCAAGTGCAGTGCATTTCCTTAGCTGTGTTAGAATCGGTTATGTTCTATATGCTTCAAGTTCAGAGTCCAATACCCATAACTCCTGCTGAGCAGCCCCTTATACCACCATTTCTATGAATTTCACTGTAATCATTCACAGAGTAATATCTAATACCCAGAAGTGTATCCTGCTTCCCTCCTCATCCATCTAAAGGGCAAGGAAAGAAGAAAAAGAGAGTTTACTAAAGTCATAGAATCATTAGGGGAAAAAAATATCTCTAATACCATTGAGTCCAGCCATTAACTCAGCACCACCATGGTCACCACTAAACCATGGCCCTAAGTGCAACATCTGCATGTCTTTTAAATACCTCCAGAGATGGTGATTCCACTGCTTCCCTGGGCAGCCTGTTCCAATGCCTGATCACCCTTTCCTTGAAGAATTTTTCCCTAATATCCAATCTAAACTTACCCATGTAATTTCCTCTAATCCTGTCACTTGTTACCTGGAAGAAGATATTGACCCAACCTGGCTACACCCTATTTTCAGGTGGTCGTAGAGAGCAATAAGGTCATTCCTTTTCTCCAGGCTAAACAATCCCAGTTCCCTCCACCAATCCTCATAGGACTTGTGCTCAAAAGACTTCACCAGCTCTATTGCTCTTCTCTGGACACACTCCAGCCCCTCAATGTTTTTCTTGTAGTGAGCAGCCCAGAACTAAACACAGGATTTGAGGTGTGGCCTCAGCAGTGACACAGTGGACAATCACTGCCCTGATCCTGCTGGCCACACTATTTTTGATATAAGCCAGGGTAAAATTGGCCACATGAGCACACTGCTGGCTCATATTCAATGGCAGTCAACTGTCACTGTAACACCCCAGGGAGCTGCGAGATCCCAACATGAAGCAGGGTCAGAGGATGGTCAGAGAAGAGCTAAGACCTCATTTAATGGAGAACTCATCTCCTATGGTGTGGTTCACAAATAAGAAATTACATTATTTGTTCAGGTTAACCACCAACCGAGATTGACAAGCAAAGTGGGAAACCATCCATTTCTAAATATCATTCTTAGAGTAAAGAAAATTACTTCCCAGTTCTCAAAACATCTCTGCAGGTGCTAGATAGTTTACCAAATGCCCTTCTGTTTTCCTCTAGCCTGTGTGTGAAAGAAGAAGACTCTCACAAAATGTGAGAAAAGCTGGAGGATTTCTTAGGAAACCCTCTCTGCCAGCTTTTTAGTAATCACAGTTGACCACCATCTCCAAGACCTTTTCCTCCAGGTAGTTTTCCAGCCTTTCCTTAGTCTGTAGCAATGCCGGAGTTGTTGTGATCCAAGTGCAGGATGCAGCATTTTGCCTTGTCGAACCTCATCCAATTGGTCTCAGCCCATGGATCCAGCCTGTCCAGATCCCTCTGCAGAGCCTTCCTACACTCCAGAAGATCCACACTCCCAACCAATCTGGTGTTGTCTGCGAACTGACTGGGGTGCACTCAGTCCCCTCATCCCAATCATTGATAAAGATACTAAACAGAGCTGCCCCCAATACTGAGCCTTGGGGTTTTCTGCCAGCTGGATGTAAATCCATTCTCCAACATCCTCTGGGCCCAGTCACCCTGCCAGTTTTTTCAGCCAGGGAACAGTGCATTTGATCAAGCCATGAGCATCCAGTTTCTCCAGGAGAATGCTGTGGGAATCTGTGACAAAGGCCTTACTGAAGTATAGGCAGACAACATTCATAGCTTTTCCCTCATCCATTAAATGGGTAACCTTGCCACAGAAGCAGATCAGGTTGGTCAAGCAGGACCTGCCTTTTCTAAACCCATGCTGGCTGGGCCTGTTTCCCTGGTTGTCGGGTACATGCTGTGTAACAGCGCTCAAGATGATCTTCTCCATAATACCAATATATAATGTAATATCTCTTGAGTGAAGTTAAGTAAAGTGTCCCATAATACACTTTTAATATCTCTTATAGCATCAGCGAGTGCTGTGGCAAGTCCCACTATTACCATGGTAACACTGTAAGGGACTATGCTGTATTAAAAAAAAATGAAACAACAAGCTGTACCTGAAGATTAGAATGTGGAGGGGCTGATTTAATGCTTAAGGGCACAAAAGGAAAAGCTGCTGTACTGCTGGGCAAGCAGGAGCAAAGGAGCCAAAACAACCCAGACCAGACAGCATAAAGGACAGTCTCAATCCCACTTACCCAGTGGATCTGCAAGTCAATTTTTGCCTTAAGAACCAATAATCAGCAGCAAAAGTCTCCAGTGCTTTACAGCCCAATGATACAAACCCCACAGCAGCCCTTGTGCTGATGCAGAGCGTCAATGCGCTCTGCGCTTACTGGGCTAATATTTATTTGTGCATAAACAGATGCCAGGTCTGAAACACTTATGGTGTGGCATTTAATTCAAGAAGCAGTGGGAATGACCCTGCTTTTATGAACGGCTGTAAAATCATGCTGTTGCAGGACTCAGGTGCTTCCCATCCCCTGAAATGTTTTTCAAAAGGCTCAGAGAGCAGATGCTGGGCTCCCAACCAACCCAAAAAGCAAACAACACCAAGCATGGGGAGGGAGCAAGCAGGACTAATGAAACCCTACAAATGTGTTGTATAGTTTCCACAGCCAGGGCATCTTTCTGAGTAACAGATAATTCATCTTTTAGCAGCTCCTATTGCCTAAAGATCAGTCTCTTGGTTGTTTTCAGTGAAACCTACATAAACCAAGGTATTTTCAAACAGGAAACCAGATGTGATGGGGCCTGCCCCAGCCTGTGACACGGACACAGGGGTTAGTTATGATTGATGGCATATCACTCTTCATAAAGCACCCACTTGCCACATCAGGCGTTTTTACTGTCATTTATGGAGGGATGCTGGAGATGCCAGCAAGCAATGTCTGGGGTCAAGGAGAAAGGGGCAGCGGTATGAAATAGCCAATTAAGTTTCCTCTGCCTGCCAGGAAGAGGAAATAGAAATACACATTAAGCAAAAGCCACAGACTGATATTTTTTGTTGTGTTTTCATGATGTTTGTGGTCCCACTGCACTGCTCATACTGAGGAAGACCAAGATGAGGAGGTGGCTGCCAGGTTAAGTTGTGGCTCATCATGGATAAAGTTGGGAGGGGGACAGAGAGCCACGTGCCTTCTGTGGGCTGCTGAGAGAAACATGATCACAACCACTGCAGTAAAACCAGCAGCATCTCAAACACAACTTTGCCACACAATTAACACTGCTTCTCTAGAGTCTGCATTCTACTGAACAGCTGCTTCCTAATGCATCTTTGTAAAGGAAAATTCTAGGAAGTTCAAGTATATGAGAATTAGTGTGAAAACACACTTGGGCCCTTGGGATTTTTGTCACTTCTATCCTGTAATGGATATATGTGGCACGTACACACACATGCAAAGAAACAGAGATACCCTGTGTTCAAGTGTTGGCTGGTTTAAGGTGGAAGAAAGACCTGGACTTAGACAAAACAAAGAAAACAAGATGCAAGCCTCTCATGCTTAAAATATGCTTACTGCCTCATGGTGTGCTTTGCCTGTCTTCTTTTGCATATTAATCCCTTCTTCAGCAGCTTTCATACAAGACACATCTAAGACACTGACATGAGCTAGTGCTGCTGTGCTGGAAGCTGGTAAAAATATGAGCAAGAAGTGAGCTGGGGAGCCAGGGGAGGAAGGACAAGGCATTGTTCTCTGCTTTAACTATTCATGGTTGTGTAGCACATCTGAATTGTGTATGACTTTGCATATGATAGCCGTAGCCATCATCCTCTGTGAGTAACAAATATGGATCAATGTTAAATGAACTATTGTCCCGTGCTTTATCTATTTTATGAGTTAGACCAACTTATTGTATTTTAATGAAAAATCAAGATAATAAAGCTCATAAATTCATAAAAGCAATAGGATCTGCAGAGCCTTGTATTGAACAATCTGGGTAATTTCATGTGTGGGGTTATTTATCCTCCTGTTCAAGTAATCTTTTTTTTTTCTTTCTCCTATTTAAATTAATCAGAGCCATTTCAGGGAAGGAACAAGGCAAAAAGAAGGAGTCCTAAATTTGTTTGTCTGGGGTTCTGAGCTCACTGCCAGGACAAAAGCAGCTCTCAGACAGTCCAGAAAGCTTTTGCACACTATTTTGAAGTTTTTTGCCTGCTATTAAGGATAAACAGAGCACAGCTGGAGAACACCTTTCACTGTGTCCTACATGTCCTCAACTTGAATTAACCAGCTCACCGTAGCAAACCCCATGTCCAGCAGTATGTGTGTGCAGAGCTGCTAAGGAGGAGGATTTGGGAGCGTCAGATTTGAATGGCACGTGCATTTGCACATTTGCAGGGTCCTCAGAGGAGGCAGATCCTCAGAGTGTTCACCCAGATGAGAGGTGGACTCTGGGGACTGCCTGATGCCTCTGCTGCAGGGAAACAGTGTGGCGCTGGATGGGTCCAGGGAAAGCAGAGGGGATAGGGAGGATTGCAAAAAGTATCCTCCTGTCTTCCCAGCTAGACCTATGCACCACAGCACCCAAAAAAGTGTGCAGGTGGAGATGGAGGTGCCAATGTGTGGCATCTCCTCATCTATTCTGGGAGTGTACAAGCATCTTCATTTGGATATTTATTCAGAAATTCAGATGTTGGCTTGGCCTCATGAAATTCAACTAATAAAGCTCATGTCAGAATCGTAGAATAGTAGAATCACTGAGGTTGGAAAAGGCCTCTAAGATCATGGAGTCCAGCCAATACCTGTCTTACAGTGTGGCTTGTCCAACTAACTTTTTGAGACTTTTTATCCTAAGCTGGCAGCCCTGATATTTCTTCACAGAAAAACAATCAGTTTTGAAACAAGAGATCATTTTTAACAGATCATCTGCATGTGAGTGTGTGTGTAAAAATAAACAACTTCCACGTTAGTTGCAGAGAAGTGAACAAATGAATTACCCGCTGTTTTCAGCCAGTCATGAATAATTCAAATTCCCCTGTGTCAGTGGATCTAATTAGTAATCATCCAAACTATTCTTAAATTATCTAGTTTTAAGTTACTTGCATAGCAACGACATTCATTTCCGATAGTATTATTAATCCATTTGCCAGTGTGAGATTGCCAGGGCAGAGGCAGTGGGAAGTCATACTATCAGTTAATGTTATTAACGTTTCTTTAACAATTAACCTATCCGGTGTTCAGGGACAAACAGCATATGTCATGTAGAGATATTTTTAAAGCTCTGTGGATATGTGCCATACGTCCCACTGATTCAGCCACCTTGAAACGCAAGGAGCTGTCATTAGCAAAGGCTTGACCCTGAATGTGCAAATTGCATAGGAGCCAAGAGAAAATATGAAATAATAGAGTTACCAAGATATCTTAGAAATAGCTGAGGTGTGAATCACTCCAAAAAGTGACTTTGCAAATGCAAGGCTCATTGGAGCGCTTTTCACTGTTTCCCACTTAAGTAATAAAGATCTGTAATTTGCTATTTTGTCTTGTAATTTGTATTGTAATTTGTGTTGCTAATTTAAAGATTCCCAAATGCAACTGATCTTTGAAGCCCACACAAGAGGTCCTTTCCTACTTTGCCTATCCTGTGAGCCTGCAGTCAGTTCTTTTGAAACGGAAAATGGCAGTTTAGTGTAACTCAAAAGATGGCCCAGCTGAGAGTGGTCAGGAAGCTGTAGATTTTTGTTTAGCGTGATTCAGTATATAATAAGTGTCTTATGAGCTTTCCCTGTCCACCAAGTATTCACAGTAAAACACCTGCTCCAGGACTGATCCGTAACTGCGCGAGGATGGGGTGAGACCTTTGTTTAAGGCAAATAATCCCACAACTATTGCTGTGAAGGTTTCGTATCTTACTTAGAAACATCTGGCCCTGGTGCTTCTTACAGATGAGAAGCTGGGTTAGAGGAAGCTTAGATCACATGAAAACACGTTCCCAAACTTGATTATTTTTAAAGGGCCCCTAAAGTTAGTGCTCCAACATTCCCTTCTAATACATCCTACCAGAGAGGTAGTGCCAGCTTGCATAAAGGTAACATTTGTCCCACACATAAGCCCTGGTTCTCAGTCAAGCAGCATAGAGGTCCCTGGGTATCTCATTGTCTCAGCCCAATTCCCCAGATAAACCAATTAACCAACAGGAAGGTTGTGCTCGGGGCAGCTCCCAGCCCTGCCTCTGTCCAGGGTGCCGCACAGACACCGAAGGAAGCCCCTCTACTCACTGGCTACCACGGCTCCAAGTAGAAGCAACTCACTCCTACACATTTAATACTTTCTACATAACATTAAAGAAAGTTAGCTCATTTTGAAACAAAATCTTGCTTTCTCAGTCACTTTGGGGGCTTCATTGGAAACTGATATTTGCAAGCATACTACATAAAATACTTTAAAAACCACTAAAACCTAATATTCAAAAGACAAAGGAGAATTGAATTTCTACCAGCCCAGGGAAAATCAAAGAGACTTGTCATTATTTAGAATTGTTTTCTGATTAGTGCAATATGTTGTGCTACAGCTGGCCGTGTGGAAGAGTTCTGGATGATAAAATAGCACGAGAGACAGCACAACACATTTTTTATTAAATAAAAAAGTAAATACATTGATGCCTCCAAAGGAAAAGAATAAAGTTGTAAACATATTTCCCAGACTTCAGCTAACAGCAGGAGTTTACAGTTTTTCTGCAATGGCCAAGTATAATAAAATTGATCTGTTGACTATACAGATCCATAAAATAGTTTACACAGAGTTATAGTTATTGCCAGTTGGATAAGAAACAAAATTCTTCTGAAGGAAAGTGGCCTTATAAGAATCCTTTTTCCATTACACATCATGGCAACTGCAGGGTAAATGAGGTCCAGGTTTCCTCAGAATTTGGCACTTTGGGTCGTTCTGCATTTAAACAGCACTCAAGGACCTAGTATGGGAAAATGGGTGAGCTGAAAAGGACTGACAAATCCTCAGACATTCTTCTCACAGTAAATGCAAATTGTAGACCTTCTGTGGGCATTGCAGTTGCCCTGGCAGAGGAAACTGGTTTGTACAGCACTTTGAAGGCAAGTATAATTATTTTATTTTCAGGAGGGGCAATGGGAGATGCCATCTCCTAAATCAGGAAGACAAAAGGGCAGAGAACTGCAGGTGGAAACAGCTTAACCCATCATTAGCACTAGTGTCCAAAACTAGCAGTGATGTTTCCAAGCCTCTTTGTCCTCAGTCTGAACCAAATGTTCTCTTCAGAACAGTGTCCCTCAGACAAACCCCACCAGACCAGGCTCTCAGCATTGTTACTTCCTGTCATCAATTCAGGTCTACTCTGTGGGACAAAATTAATTAAATCCTAAAGAGAAATCTTTAAAAGGTCTCACTTAAAAATTCATTAGCATCCAAACTTTGATGATATATAGTTCCTAATCTTGATCCCCTAATCTGGATTTGCAGATGGAAACCCAAGTGAGTGGGGAATTGGGGAGCTTTTCTTATAAAATCTGGATAAAAGGGACACTGGGCACAGAAAAGGAGGGCTACCTTCTCTCAGGACTACAAATCCATCCCTATGACAGATCCTATCTCCTTTGCAAATGTAAGGTTAAAAGACCTGCAGAAGGCAAACAGGGAACAAGAAACTGAACCCAAAGCTCCAAAATGCATGGCTGATGCCCTAACCACTGGAGTAGCCAATACATCACCGCACGCCTCTTTTCGCCAGCATTAGTCTCAGCCTGACTAAAGAAAGCCAGTGCATAAAATATGCAAAAACATAATTCATTATTTCACAATGCAGTGTACACAAAATCCTCCCCAACGCACCAGCATTTAGTTTGAAATATGCCAAGGTTAATAGCTATAATGTAAAATCGTTATCTGCAGCAGAGTATTAATTAGAGGCCTCATGCACAATGCATTAACAATTTGCATGCAAAGAGCGCTGCAGTGGTTCTCCACAGGAGGCTGGGAGCACATTATAGCCCTCAGAGAGCTGGAAGACTTCAGGGAAAGCCTCACACTGAGCTATCTTGAAGACCAAAGCAGGGCTCTAGGACAGTGCCAGACACTTCTCTCCTGCCCTGTGCAGTTTTTCAGGTCCGCACTGCATTTCTGGTCAGACAAAATTAATTCATTTGCACTCCTCTTGGTGCAGGGGAGCCCTGCAGGCACTGGGGGTGTATCTCAGCCTTGGCCACCAAAGGCAGCTTTCTTCCAAATTGTGCCAGGCACCTACCAAAGCTCCTGGACACAAAACTGTTCTGACTTGCAAGTGCTGTATATTTTTTGGAAGAGTGTTATTTTGATGCAGAAAAGGTCTGATTTGTTTAATGCTACTATTAACAGTCAGCCAGTCCTCAAGCCCCTCAGGCCAGTAATTCAGCAGAAGCCACTTCCACAAGTCTGAGAGAAAGATGAAACCAAAAATTTCTGCCATTTTTTAAAATTTTATAACTTTGGAAGGCCTCGCTCTCCCATGCACAATGCTTGAATATTCAGCCTTGCAGGACAGCTCTTAGACAAAGCATCAAAACTCTCATTAGGGCCATTAAACTTGTTCAATTGCTGGAAAGGAGCACATTCCTGCTTGCAAATATTCACAGAGAGCACATGGATCTCCATCCTTCTCTTTCCTATACTGATTTACCATAGTATCAGATCTTTTTTTTCTCATCTGTATCTTTTCCACTGCTTTTCTGTAGAGGTTACTGGCTGTTTTTTGGTGGCTGTTTTCCTTCAAAAGTCAACATAATGAAAAATATTTTTCCAAACAGGTGTTTTCCACATCCAAAATAGCAAATATGCTCCTAAGCAAGCACAACACACAACTAGATGTCTCAAGTAGTGTGCATAGATTTTTACAAAGTCTTAGTGAGATCACAAAACCACAAGTAAAGATGTTTGATGGGACTTTCGAGTCATCATGCACATCCTTTTCCCCAAGGCATGGTGATCTTGAGTCAAACGGCTGATGTGGACCCTCATGCAGAAGAACAAACACACTCCTACAGACCTTTGATCTCATGGACTTTCCATCAGACTGGCAAAGAAACCTGGGAAAGGTGCTTCTTCAGAAGAAAAAAAGCTTACTTACATTTCATCCTGAAGAAGAAATCAAGAGTCCTTATCTCAGACAGCTTTCATCTGAAACGAAGAAGGTGCTGTCCTAGCAATTTGCACATATTCTTTGCTATCTTCCAGCTAAAATCCTACAGCTGAGACAGACTCATGATTTGGCTGTGGTGTATCCGAGTCTCTTATTGATGTGATGTGTCACCAAGCCAGTGGTTAAGATATCAGTCTTTTTCAAAGACTGTTATCTTGCTGCTGAACTCCAGATATGGCTGGGTGACTTGCAGATTTCTAGGTACAGTCCATGACACAAAATTCCTCTAGAAAATTCCTGCTCTAATCAGGCCTGGATTTGATACAATGAGGACAAAGTCATTTTCTTCTGGCATTTTTACCCTAACTTATGAGAGAGCTCACTCGTGCTTCTGCATGTACCAGGATGTTTACAAATGGCTCTGGCAAAGTTGAATGACTCTAAGGTTACCACAATGCCAGGAGTGAGCTGTCCATGAGTTTTAAGATGGATCTTGATAGCCATATAAACAGGATTGTGCAACGGGGTTGTAAGTAGTCAGGGGAGATAAATCATGACCACCCCTCAGCCCTATTCCCCAAGTGGATTAAATTTTTATCAGAGCACTAGGAAGATAACACCAAATGTCAGGTGTATTCTGCTCCTGGCAGGTACTAAAAGATATTTCATCAAATGCTTTTCACCCCCCTTTTATTCTTCACTAAGGCTCTCTCTTGGTCTTCCTTTGGAGCTTCATTTGCTCCCCAGCCCAAACCTGCAGGTATTGGTGAGCCTTCGGCCTCAGCTGTGGGCTGACTCCAGCCTAGGAAGACTGATCAGAAAGCAGGAAAAATAAATCTCTGCATGTAGATACTGTCTAGCTCATCACCTGCTAAGCAATGCCTCTTTGGGGACCACTTTGGATTTTTAAGGATTTGTTTTATTTTTCTTTTAATAAAAACATGCAGATTTTCTGTATTTCAAATTACTCCCATTCACTTTTCTTTCTTTTTTCCCCTCTGTTTCCAGCTTATTTAGGGTGGGGAAAGCATTTGACATGCAGAAAAGCCATCAGTCAATGGCCTCATATCCTTGAACCCCATGAAAAGGAAAGTGGTGACTCAATGACAAAGCCCACTCAGTGACAAAACCCTGCCCCTGTCCCTCTTTGCGCCATTACTCCCTATTGTACCCTTTTCCACCTTGCATTACTCAGCATTCTCAGACTTCAAAGTGGTATCTGTGATCCTCTCAACCTTTTCCTGCCAGATACTTCCATCACCATTCGGAAAAGAGTCTCAAGATGAAAGGTGTGGAGATGAAAGAGCAGGAGAGAGAGCTTGGTCCCTAAGCAAAGGTGGTGGGATGCAGAGGAAAAACCAGACCAAAGCCATTGGTACAGGAATGAGCAGAAAACACAACTTGCTCCCAGTAAGAAGCCACTTTGCTGCAAGCAGTTTTTAAACATGTAGGGAAGGGATGCAAGCAACAGAGGTCTGCCAGGTGATGCTGCCCTGCTCTGACCCACCAGGGTCACAACAGGGGGCGAATCTGCAGGAGGAACCAAGCACCACAACACCCTCACAGCCACAAAGACAGATCCTAAAAACTGCATGACCAGGGGCCCTGATGAAGTCCACAAATGTCACATTCCCACAAACTAAAGGCTTTTGCAAGCACTCACATCACTTCTAGAGCCTCTGAAAGAAAGTTCCCTCCAAAATTCCAAAAATAGTAACTGGAAAATTCAAAAATGCAATCAGAGGTCTCCAGAGCACATAATACTTTTTTAGACAAAAACTGTCAGTAACAGGAGCTTCAAATGAAGTTTCATATCTAAATAACAGACCTTCCCTTCCTTTCAGCAGCACTAGTCACTGCTGGGAGCTCTGCATAATTTTGTGAAATCAAGCATCATGATGAATTGCCTGAATATACTCATTTTTATACTAAGAATCTATTCACTGTGCCAAATTCTGCTCTCATTTCTACCGGGGTTACTTGAAATAATGAAGTCACCGCTTTCATCTGGGTAAGTTCAGGGTTGTCTGGCAGATCTTTTTGAATAACAGATATTCAAGTATTTTTCAGCATCTCTTTTTTCAGAAACAAGATTTTTCCTTAGCATTTAAATGTCCAAAATATAGATTTTTTTTTTTAATGGCCTAAGATTTTATTGTAAATCATTTTTGTAGTGTCAGGCTTTTGTCTGCACAAAACTATTTTGATATTTCCTTTTGGTCACAGAAGTATTTTGATGACAACAACATTTTGAGATAATCATTTGAATGATGTTATCAAAAAAAAAAAAAAAAAAAGATTTTTCAGAATCTTACAATTTCCTGACAAATTTGGGAAACAAACTACTTAATTATTTGAAATGCTGCAGCTTGCTTTAAAATACTTCCCCTCTCCAGTCTGTGCTTAGATGTCTTATTACTTCCCTGACCTAAGATCACAGCAAAGACAAAACTTCAGATTTTCCCTGCTTCACAACAAAAAAGAAATGAGAGGACAGCAACCATAGCAAGTCCTGAAGGACAGAACAATTGGATTCAATATTGTGGCCCCAATGGTTATTTGATTCTGTGAATAACTGTGCCCCCAAAACCCACTGCAAAGGCAGATTTATATACTTATTTTGCAGGGGGGTGGGTTGAGAGTATTACCTTGGCATCTTTTTCTTTTTTTTTTTTTTTTTTGTGTGTGGATTCCTACATTAAACATATGAAAAATACCCCAGCATATTCAGAAAGGACCTGTGAAGTTGAAGAGTTGAAAGAAAAGCCTTTCTGGAAAGAGCTGATCCATTAGAGCAACCCTCTACACTCTGTCCAAGCTTTACAAAACTACCTGGGTCAGTGATAATTATCATCAAGGTAAATTATATTCCCTGTCATGTCATATCACAATTAACCAAGCAGCCATAATCATCATATATCTTGCTAAGCCCCTGAGTAGGCAGTTTGCTATCTGCTGTTGAGAGATAAGATAGATGTCCACACAGCTGTGAGAAGCGTCCTATTTGCTGGCTACACACAATCCATTTCAAAGGCAATAAATGCCCAGCAGTGTGCTATTCTGCACTCTGCCATAACCCTTCTCTTCCTGCAACCTGACTACCACAAGTACTCCGCAGAAGCCTCATTTATCCACTTGTCCACCATTTCTCCAAGTGTGGGCATGCAGTAGGAGATATGGAATGCCTGTCTGCACTTGGAGAAATCAACCACCAGCAGATAAATATATTCCTTGCAGGATTAATCAGCCCATCAGGATTAATCAGCAAAGGCAAGAGATGGCAAAGCAGAAGTCTCTGGTGCATAAAAAGCACCCTTAGCCCGTAGAACTAGAGGGTGCCTCCCTGCTTCAGTGCACCTACACTTACATCTCCATGAGCCCAAGGTCTCTAAGTACACCAGATTTCCTTCAGTGTATTCTTGTACCTCTCTCTACCTCGGCTGCCATCTGGCTACTGGAAATCAGACCTGCTGACATCAAAATGTTTGTAACCAACCTACAGCACAACTCCCACCAACAGCCAATCAGCCCAGAGCCATCCTTCCACTCCTCATAAACAGCCTCAATGAGAGCAAAAATAAAATCTCACAAATGGTAAATTTTATAAATACTTTTGATCATTACTCACTGGCCTCATAAATCTCTCACACATTAGACTGTCATACTAAGAGGACACAGAAATTTTGCTCTTAGTGCCATAAATCTTTCTCATGTTCTTTCTATGGTTATAATAATAGAAATTTATTGTTGCTTTCATTTCCTCCCATATTCTGTGTAATTAATCTCGATGTGTTGCCACGTACATTGAGAGACAGTACATTTTGTGCCTGACCATTTGTATTTTTTTTCAACAGCAAGTCCCATCTGAGTTAATATATTGTTTTATATTATATATAACCACTGACCATAACTCAGAACACAACACATTTTCATTTTGTTGCCCCATTATTTTTGCAGTAAGTCAATACAATATGAGGTGAAGCATGCCTTGCTCAGCACTTATCGATCTGTCTGTTTGCTCATTGCTTACATCAAAACACCACTTGTCAGCTCTGCTCTGTTATGATTATCTTATCACACAGGAAGCGACAGCCTCAAAGAGTAAACACTAGGCAGCATCAAGGTCAGGTGACTCTGAAAACCAGCCCAAATGCTTTTGAGTAAGGCAAAGATCAGCATCTAGCGCTTCAGGATCAAGTCTCCTTTTTATACAGGGCACCTCTACACCGCAATCAGTAAAAGCCACTATTGTAGATAGGGGAACACTTCAACCAGCTCCTGCAGCACTGAGGCTCAATGTAGGCAGGGTGGTAGAGTCACAGTACTCCAAAATGAGAGGAACCCCATGAACCACAAATGACAAGACAAGCTGTCTTAATTTTTTGTTAGCAAAAGGAACTTGGAGTATATCCAAAGCTTGTCCATCTTCCTGTAAGGAATGCTGACCTCATGGCAGATTGCAGTGGAGGAGAAATGTTGTGCATTGGTTTGGACTTTTTACTTCCTCAGCAAATGCTTTGCACACTAGAAAAGCACAACCCTGCTTGTTGAGGACACTTAGATAGTTGTGTGTCAATGTAGCATATCAATAACACCTTGGACCAGAACCAAATGTCCAACATGTCACCACTCTGCATATTCAGTGCACCGAAACAATGTATGGTGTTCATTCATCTTGGCCTGGCCTCATGTGATGACACATACGAGCAACAAAAATCACTGCCCTCTCTTTCTTCCGTGTTTCTCTGTCCCCTGCAGATTTCAGCTCTCAAGTTGTTCAAGAGCTTTGAAATACACATTCAGAAAGGCAACTCTGCTCTTTCATAACATGCAGCAGGGCAGTGCATGAATGAATGAATATGATTAGTGAACCCTTGCTTAAAGGATCGATCACTTTGCCTATGTAAAAAACAACTGTGGAGAGACAGACGCCAACTCCCAATGTGCTGATGCCTTTTGGAGTTTGTCAGCGGGGCAGGGCGGGGTGGGGAAGTAGGCCTGTGCGTGACAGCAGAGCTTCTTGAGGATTTGAGTCACATTGTTTTAAAACTCCAGACAGGAAAGATCAAAATTTATGGCTGGCTCACTGATTGACTGAAATAATGTACCCTCCTATCTGGAATATGGCAAGGACCCAGTAGCAATCTCCACTTTACAGTTGTCCTACTACATGAGGGTCACAGTTTTAAGCAAACAGATTTCCTGTACTTGGGTATGTGCATAGGGGTGAGAGAGAAACTTACAAGGCCGTTCAGAGCAAAGAGAACCCTAAGTATTCCCTGACACAGACATTCTAGGGTGCTGTGCAATGGCAGTGTGCAGAAAAGGGGAAAGCCCCTCCACAGAATGTGGGTATTACTCATTAACAAACCATCATCTGTTTCAATTCCATGCTTTGGAGGCACTAGGCAAAATCAAGAGATGATGCTAACCACTACAAGCACCCTAGAACCAAAACACAGGAGTCAGAAACCCTTGCACACTCTCTTTTTCTGCCATCTCTTCTCTGTGGAACATGTGGAGGACTTTCTGGGATGACAGTCAGGGCTGGCATGTGCTGGCTTGGGGGATGCAAGGAGAGCTAATTCACCATGTGAGGCTCCATGCACTGTGTCAGGGAGCTATGTGGAGCACATCACTTCTGCCTCTCTCAGCACAAGGCTGCAACACAGGTTTAGAATAACTCATTTACACTGTACAATGCCAGCACCCAGGAATTCAACATTCCACATAAAAACAGATCAAAATTATTTCTTGTAACACACTTATGAAGAGGAACTGAAGAGCATTTCCATGCTCTACATGGTTTGCATTACTGGCGTGGGTTTTTTAATAATGTAATACAATACATTACAGCTAAATCTGATGAGGAAACAGCTGACTAGAGCTGACTTGTGTTCCCTGATTTACAACTGTTTGATTTCACTTTCATGTGCCGGATTTCTAATTGCAACCTATCCTACCCAAATTGCAGCCTACACACCACTCACTGGTGGTGACAGAGAAGGGGGGACTCACACTCCTTCCCTTGCCTGTTCTGTGGATTGATCCTGCCCTTACAGCAAAGCTCACTTGTGACCTATACAACACTATGCTTTTCCCTTTGATGAACACAGTTTTCCTACCACGTCTCTCCGGTAAACTTCTCAGCTTCAGCTTTTGAGTTTCTCATTTTTGAGAGTCCATGTTCTCTATCAGATGGTCTTTGACTTCAAGGCTGCCAAAAGCTGCCAGCAGCAATCCCCTACTGAGGTTTGCAGAAAGCATGGGCAGCATCCTTCTCCTTCTCCACCAGAACAATGAGGAGCTGCTGGCATTAAGCTGCTTGCATTGCCTGGTGTTTCCATCCCCTGGGGTGATGGAAGGGAAAGGCGCTAATGATACAATGACGATTTTGCAGCTGCAATGTACTTCCAGAAGGAGGTAATCTAATTGGTACCATATTACTTTAACAGCAAAATCAGTGACAGGAACATGCATGCTGAAGTGCTCGGTCATTTGGGAAGAGTTCATATGAGCTGTGGTGGCTGGGCTCTTTGCTGTGAACTCTGAGAAAATTAGAGGTGAGCTATGAAAGAGAAAATCCTGAACTAAACTGAAGCCTATGTGGATCCCAGAAAAGCAGAAAAAATTTTACCTCTTATTCCTCATCTTTTGGGATAAGGGTTTTCAAAACTGGCAGCTTGGGATCTCTGATCTAAACACTTCACTCCTCAAAGCCCTGGGGAAGCTGGTATATGGTCTGGGGAGTCTCCACTAAAACTGATTCTGCATGTAAATCAGTGCAAGGAATGCCAGGGTGTACCAGCCACTGGGGGTCTGTTTATGTCCTTTGGGTCTTTAGCCTTTGGCATCATCTGTGCAAAGGGAGTACCTCCAGCCTCCTGGCTCTAATGACACTGAAATGGTCAGAAACTACAGCCCAGCTGACAGAGTGCAGCTGAGCCTTCATTTGAATACTCACAAGGGAGAAAAAAATGGGGAAAAAAGCTCTTCTATTCAGTTCATTCCTTCCATTATTCTTCTTTGCACATGCTGCGTTTGTTTTTGTCATTAGGTTTCCAGTGTCCCTAATAAGATATTAATGAGATGCTAATTCAACATGCAAATTACAGGAGACTGGCATGGCAAGATTGCTATATTTAGAGCCAGAGCAGGATTTTAATGGCTGTCTTCACCCATCTTGTGCCTTTTGTCAATTGCTTTCTTACTCCAGTGAGCAGTCTCGCATCCCTGAAGTGTCTAGGTGACCTTGGAGGTTAGGAAAGAGACAAAAAATCTGGACTGTATTTCCATAGTAGTAGTGAGAAAATCTCACTATGTTTCAAAGGCACTGTCAAAAGGGTGTCCTCTTCTTTGAAAAAAAAAAAATTAAAAAAGGAAGAACTTGGAGCCTTGCCCATTCAGGAGAATAGCAAGGGGAAGGGAGAAAAGAGATGCTCATTGCCACATTGCAGAGTTCAGGAGTGATGCCAGGATCCAGGTGTGACTCCATCACACAGTCTGGCCTGGAGGAGAGGAGGAGAGAGTTTTATCTGTACCCTATGGTCCAGCACACCCAGCGTCACCTGAGGCACAGGCAGGGGCTCTGCTCCTCCATCCATAGACACAGTGGGGCTGTGAGGTGTCTGCCTTGAGCTCACAGCAAGCACACTGGTAGTTTGCACTCCTAAAATGAATGCCGCTGGAAATGTTTCCTTAAGAAAGCAAGCAAGCTGCGTGCTAAGGTATTGAAGGATGCTAAATGCTAAGGATGACAGCATCCATTCCTACCACCTTTGAATTCCCATGACATGCATCTCTCCCAGTCAGCATGAAAGAGCACATTCTTGCACCGAACTTAAGGGTCAGTTCTCCAAGTCACACCAGAACTCAAGGCTTCTATTTTGTCACCTAGAAATTGAGAATAAGGATAAAGTCTTCTATTTACAAATGTTGTAGCACCACAGACTACAAGAAGAGATTTGTAAGCACAGTGCCTTTAAAAGTGCTTAAGCCTGAGAGAAGACCTAGGTAGTAAAAGCAGTATGTCCCTTTCTTGCCAGAAGATGTTATCAAGTACCACACTTCAGAGGATATCATGAAAGGCTTGCCTCTTCAGAAGCTTGATAACCATGTCCTATTGCAGGGGTCAATTTTCAGAGTGCTGGGACACCCTGTCCTGGAGCAACTGAATTCTGGTTCCGATCATACCAAGGACCAAGTCCTTCAAACTATGGATTTCAGAATACTTTTAAGACTAAATTGATTTCTAAATTATTATTCTTATTACTGAAAGGTGCCAGCAGCAAGCTTACTATCTCATTTGCTGTCACCGTGTTATCATGTGCGCGTCAGATGCTCCCAGCTTCATGACAAGTGCACACGCAATTCCTGCCAACAGTCAGTCCCACTCACACAGAAACTTTTATGTGCTTCTCAAAAGTCTAAAACACCTTTTTCCAGTCTATGCAGACACATGTAAAGGGACACCCAAAGGGACTGGCTTACAGCGTTACTGAGTTCCCCAAACTGCTTTCTCAAGTTGTGGAAACCAGTCACTGCCCCTGAACCACGTGTCTGCTTGGGCAGGCATTGCCTCATTCAGTATTTGCAGCTTTTGTGTTCCAAGCTTCTGGCTCACAAACAGCATTTTTAGTGTTACTCTATTTTTAGATATTACCCTGAATTTCTGGCTGGATCTTTGCTTGCAGGTAGCCCCATGGCTCTGATGCTTCTTACAGGTTTTGATCATTTGCATCAACTGAGAAACTGGCTCCTATTTTATGGATTTTTTTTTCCCCCTCTGAATCACAGTCTCCAGACTAAAATGGTACCGAAATCTCTGTAGAATTCTTCCTCCCCCAGTGGTTTCAGCTGTTTTTATTGCTCTGAGGCACCAGACAGTTTTGTTAATAACAGTAAATCCTTTTAGCCTCTGGTTAGTGCAGGTTGTGCTGTGATTGACAAGGTAATAAAAGTGTTAATGAGAGAAACTGGCACAGCCAGAGATCAATAGTTGCCAATAAGAAAAACAATTCTGATACTTAATTTTGTAGAATTCCCCCAAAGCGGTTGAAAATACATCACAATCAGTCTATTTTATTGTTTAATAGATGTTCTCTCCCTGGTGGTCTCAGATAGAGATCAAATTAACTGGAGATTGGGTGAAATGGCAGAGAAGGGAGGAGGATTTTCTTGTTCCTCCAAAGTTTGCAGGACTGTTGGGACATGGAGCTCTAGGGCAAAGCCATTTCTGAAATAAATGTGTTTGGGGCTACCCTTCACATCTAGATGATTTCCCAAATCGCTCCTTTCTGCACATTTTTCCTACAGTACAAATACAGGGGAGGGAAATAGCACACAATGACAGCTGCAGTGCCAGTGGTCACATTGAGGTTACGGCCAGAAGATCAACCATAATCAAAATGCTGATTCAACGGTGCTGCCCCAAAGGGCAAAGATACAGGTATGCTGAAGGAGTCAGGGAAAATGCCCTTTGAAAAGGAAACAGTTTTAAGATTAGTGCCAACCTAGGGTTCTGAGAGCTAGTCAGAGTGGTAAAAGCAAATGAAGTGCACACAACTTGAACGGCAGATTAACATTCTTTCTAACAAGCCCTGATACACAGCACACCCTGTGTGGCCCTAAACACCCTGTAACACCCTAAATCTCCTCTCACAAATCTGTCTGGTGCCAGATGAATATAAAAGCCTAATCTCATTTCAAGGGCAGCTGTTAAGAGAATGTGTGCTGGCAGTAGGACGCACTGCCAAACTGGAAGTGCAGTGAGGGGAGGGAAACAATTTCACGAGGAGCACAGAAAGGCTGTAAGTCAAATGGAAGAGAAACTGCTGTGCATTTGTGAAAGTGTGGAGAAGGGGAGAAGGACCAGTCTTTAACAACACAAAAATGACTGTGAATACATTATCCAGAGGCTGGTTGGATTATGCATGGATGGTAAGGCTCTTTGGGCAGCTTAACGACAACAGCTTGTGCACAGCACTGGTCATGCACAGAGAGAACCAGCGAAGTCAAAGGGAAAGACGAAAGGAGGCCTCTTAGCATGGGCTGTGCTCTTGGGGGATGCTGCTGTGAAACCCCTTCTCAGGCAGGACAAAGAAATCTTCGGCTCCAGTTCTGACAGCAATAATTTTTGATATATATACACACACATTATTATCTGACACAAAATTTCCATGTCTACCCCTGCATCATGAGGGGTTCAAGGCATTTTGATAAACTGTGGAACACAAAGGAGTAGCAGAGGATACTGGTGCAGGGCTGACTTTGGATTCTAAGCCTACCAGTAATCAAAATTGGTGGCGAAAACTTCACCTATCTTGACAAAAAGCAGAGCCTGGGCAAAGTTGAAAGCTTTTAGAAATAACTTCACCTTTTTTTTAATGTATGGGAATGATATGCAGGCTCTCATGTAGACTCTTCTAGTATTACACCTCACAGGTGTCTGTGTGCTTTAGGGCAGGCACAGGGAGGTTGGCAAATGCAGATGCTCTCACTTTACATCAGGAAAGTTCTGCACAGTGAAAAACTCAGGCTAATTCAGCTACACAGGTAGGCAGACAGCAGCATACCAGAGGAGTGCTCTTTCCTGAAAGCTTTGGTATGAGCTCAAAGGAGTTGTGAGCCACATTCTCAACTGGCAGGAAAAGAGTCATGCCTGAATTTTCCAGCATGGGCCCTTAAGTTTTTGAGTAAAACAACATGGAGCCAGTCTGCTAGTCCAGTTGAGCATGCAAGGTCTCCAAATGCAGTCTCTGATGAGGCAAATATGGATTTCTGTGGAGTAAATACAACTATAGGAGCCAAAAAGGGTTAGGTAGATCCAAATCTGTTCTTCCTTGCTCCTCCCATCCCATAGCATAATTAAACAAATATTCCTGCCTGTAAAGAGAGGGGAATAATTGGAATCAAAGACCATGAAGGGAGAGATCAGCATGAAAGGATATCCAGATGAAACCAAGGGGTTTGGCTTATCCCTTTGGCTTTATCCCCCTGTTCTCATCCTGTCTGTATTAATGTGGTGCTAAAACCTTATTGTCTGACTGCATTATTATTAATGGCAACTGGTACCCCAGAGGTCAGGGTGGCACTGCAGCTTGCCATTCACTTTAATTATCGATGCACATCACCAGCTTCAGAAATAAGAAGAGATAAGATGAGGATTATTGAATCCCATCTTATGCTGTGTGTTATCGTACACTCTACATCCTGATCGGTTCCTATCAGCTTTTCTCAGCTCACTGCGGGAAGAGAGGGAAAAAGCAAGAAGGTTTTCTCTTTATGTTTTCATTTTTCCCACATCTTTACAAATTTGGCCAAAATAAATTCTGACCATCACATTAATGGCTACATCTGCCCAGTGACTTAGCTCGTGGCCGAAATATTTAGATATTCAGCTTTTTAGATATCCAAATATGAAGGTATTTAGCCAAATAACAGAAATCCAAATATTTAGATGTGTCTGCAGTAGTTGTTGCTGTATTTCAGCACTGAGACAGGTACAAGTACATGGCTTATTTGGTGGGAACAGATCAAACTAAAGAGAACTTAAAGATGTAGATAAAATTCACCATTCTCTGATAAAACACACCATTCACTGTCATTTTACCCAGATTCAACACTGAAGTAAACAAGCTGAATCAAAACAGGGGAGAGGATGGGTTTTTCAGACAACAAAAAGAATTAATAGTATCTCAAGTGTATAAAGTATTTTCCCAGCAGAGTCTTTCCAACCCAAAGAGCCATCTCTTACATGGCATATTCAAAGAGAGAGAATTGCTAGGTGAAAAAAAAATTAAGAGATTCTCTGCATCTGCAAAGAGTCACCCCCACATATTGGGCATTCCACTAAAATAATCATAATGTATTATTCATGGAAATGTATGCAAAAGCCAAACGAGAGGAGCTCTCCATATACACTAAGTAGCCATGCTAATTTTGAAAGGCAGCTCAGAAGAAATGGTAGCCTTTTATCTAGCCTGTCATTTACAAGCCCTGTAACTCAGCTCTCAAGTTCCAACAGACTACATGCTTCCAAACGTAACTTATCATGTTTGTTGGTGATAAAACAAGACTAGGAGAAAGGGAATTGGAATAAAGCTTCCTCTGGGGAACACTGCCCACACCAATATATGGCTTTTCCCCGTTTTCATGCAAGGCACACGAAACCTTGTTAGCATTTCTTTTAATACTTCCAAATCAAGAGGCAGGTAGGCCTGCCACATGAGTTAAAGAAAAGGTCTTTGACAACCTCCTTTCCAAACTGAAGCTATGAAATAAGTATATTTTATATATATATATATATGTATGTGTATGCTGGCTCCACTTTGCTCCCTTTCAAAGCATGATGATCACCTCTCAGAGATGCAATGACAAGAGGTGCCTTTGGCAATCCCACAGTCCCCTTCTTTTTCTGAGAACTGGCAGAATTAAGGGGAAGAAAAGCCCAGAAGCCTTTTTTAGCCTCTTTATTTTTCTTTGTCACATCATTAAGGGTTCAATGAATCTCCAATTAAATTTCCCTGACTGCTGTCACCATTTTGATTGATAGGTGTCCTTGGATCAACCTCAGTAAGGCATGTTGTTGCACCGAACCCCCCCTTGCCACTCACCATCCATTATCAGCCCCTTGTCATCATTACCTTCACGTGTCAGTTCATTTACCACAGAAATGGTGTCACCAGCCGATAGGGGCAATAGAAAAACATTTGTTACAAATAGGGAAAAACATTCATAAATCAGGTTGTGCTTCAGCCTGAAACTCATAGAGAAGTAGTGTATCTCCAGTATGCTTGTTCACCAGTTGCCCTTATAAAAAACTCTAGACAAAACACACACACATACACACACAAATACTCATTCTCAGAAGGAACAAACAAATGGGGCAGAGTCATGTGCAGATAAAGCTAGAACAGGTTTCACAGCTTTGGGCTTTCTTCATTTTGAACCCCTAAAAAATCTGAATCCTTGAGTTAGCTTCAAAACCCTGATACAGTAACGATATTTAAGCTACAGAAGACAAGACTCTTTGCTACTGACACTGCCTGGAGATTTTCTACAAAAACAGTTTTTCATCAAAAAGCAAATGCTTTGTCAAAATTATAGCCATTATTATGAAAGGGTCATTTGTGATGAACTCCTGATTGCAAAAAAAAAATAAAATAACAGAAAGAAGGGAACGGGATATTTTAGGCTTCTTGAAATATCATTTTTTACTTCATCTGTTTAGAAACCTTATAGTAAAAAAGGTATCATTAAAAATGAAGTGTATAAAGAGCAATATAAAATCTTAAATTCATGAAAAAAGTATTTAAATTTAGTTAATCTGATTCAAAAGTTACATAAAACTTCTGACTTTTGCAGCTTTGCGACAGAATTTGGCTCTATTTGGGAACTCTTTGGAAATTCAGAATAACTACATGGGGTGGGAGCACCGTTCTGTATTTGGCACCTATACAAGGAGCTGTGCACACAGGTTTGAGGTTACATATGAATTGTCCCGCTCTCCTAGCTAGGACAATAGCCAGGTTTTTGTTCCCTGTTTGTTCAGCATCTTGTGGAGCAGGAATCTGTTTGTGACAGACATGCCTGTCCCTGCTGTGATTTATCATATAAAAAGGTCTTTATACATTTCGCACCAAGGACTGTATCCCCAAGGACTGACACAGAACCACTGCTGCAATCCCTCTTCTTTTTTCCTCTGATCACCATGAAAGGATGGAAACACCCCTAGATGCCTGGCAATTGACAACTCAGCAGGGAAGGCCTGCCCTTTAAAAATAAATAAGTAAAACCAGAACAGCCTTACTAAATTATTTGTAAATGAAACTGAACTGCAAGTGTGCTGCAACACACCATCATCCCCATCACAGCAACAGCTCCTGGTACAGGAGGCAGCCAGCACACATTGCCCTGAAGCCCTTATGGCTCCGGGAGCCACAGCTGCCCCTCATTTGTATGAGTTTCATCCTTTGCTAGAGGTTTATCCACCACAGTAAGAGACAGACATGTTGCTGCAACATACTGGACAGTTTTACCCAAGATCCAGTCCAGTCCTTACCTGCAGTTCCCCTGAGCTCCATCTATTCCCAGGAAGACAGCCAACCTCACAGTGGGGGAAGACCAGCTTTCCTCTTAGAGAATGTTTGGAAGATCATCTCAGCAATGGAAAGCTTCACTGCTATTGAAATTAAGAGGATTAATGCTTTTAAACCCCAGGGATCCCTGGTTCATCAATCCACCAGCACACACTTTTTTCCTATCTGCTTATAACTAATTTTAGCTGATGCATCCAGGAGCAGCAGGACAGTGAGTTCACACGGGGCAAGGGCTGCTTGGTGAGCACAGACTGCAAGTTTGCAAAGGCCACTCCGGAGCACCACAGCACCTTGCAATTTGCCCTGATTTATTATGCAATTAGCAATGAGTGCATCTCAGTGCACTCAGAGACAACACTGGCAGAGCTCAGTGTTTGAAGCTGACTTTGTACTCAGGCACCTAAATAACTGCCCTGGTTTTCTTCCCCGATTTCAAGATTTTTGTCTAAAAATGAAGGTAACTTCTACAGATTCTCAGTGCAGAAAATCTCAATCAAAGACCAGAAAACTATGAACCATGATTTTAAATGGATGACTTTCATGTAGCCTCATCACACTGAATGCTCCAGGCACAGAGAAGAGACTTAGCTTACTGTAAAGCCATAGTGCAAATGCTTACTGTGGAATGGAGATGCATAGACAAATCAGAGATAAGGAATTCCTGTGGGAAATCAAGTCATATGGTAGCTATAAAAACCAGATGCACATGGAGACGTGGAGAAGGTTTTCAACACATATGCACCAACCATGACAAACACTAGGCACAGAAGGGCTGGGTGGACCACATAGGGCTCCTCCCCATACCCAGACCATGCCAGCAGGTGACAAAAGAGGAGGTGAACATAACCTTGAAAAGTTCAATGTGACTTCAATTGCCCAATTTCTGTGTACTTGCTTTTGTTCAGTCGAAATCCTCTCTTTGTGGCAGAACTCTCAACTCCTGGGCCCTTCTCAAGATGGATCAGAAAAATTACAAAGTCACTCACTGCATTTCTATTGAATATTTGTTCCAGTGGTTGCCACTTGCTTGGTGGATAAAGGGAGATAGGGCAAGATAATTAACTTGGGGCTTTTTTGGATGGCTGTTCTGAAGTCTCCAAGTGTGCCTCAGCTCCCACAGCATACTGAATGTGCCCTCAAGGCAGCTTCCCTTCCCTGTGCCATTCACAGCAGTTTGCCTGTCTTAATTCTTCTGTATATTATTGAAAGCCTCTAACCTAGCAAATAATTTTGTAGGGTAGAATCACTCCTCTTTGATTAAAAAAAAACTTCTCCGGCTCTTACAGAAACATGGGCAAAACAGAAGCACAGAGAAAGAAAAAATTAAGTTTATCCTGGAGGAGAGTATCCAGAGGTGAACTAAAGCCCTTCACCAACAAGGATGGGATGTAATGCTGTTCTTGCTATCACAGGAAAAAATTCTGCTGCCATAATGTGTCTTTTTCCAGTGTTTGTACATTTCTTCCTCCCCTGGCTAGCTAACTGAGAAGATTAAGATACAGAAATGCCAAGCCGCTAAAAGAGCCAGGCCAGACATCAGAGAAATAAAAATGAAATAAAACCCAACTGCACATACCTTTTAGTGATACTGTTTGTAGGAGATGCCTGAATTGCAGTCATAAAACTAGGAAAAAGCACCGAAGGGATGGGAAAGCTCTACCCAGCACCACAGGCCTTGAGCAAACCCCGGGCTCTCCTTGGGCATTGGTGCTGTACACACTTTCCTCCTGCTTTTTCTCAAGTCACCAGCTTGACCACATGAAGAAGAGTTTACTTAAAAATAAATCAAGAAATAATTCAGCCTTTTTAAGGAAAAAAAAATTATAAATCAATTATCATTCACAGTCGTAAGACCAAATTTGTCAAGAAAGATCAGCGAGTGCTTCCCTCCTGTAAAGCCAGGCCGCCTCCTCAGGCCAGCCAGTCCCCAGCCCCCACACAACGGCCGCACCTGGGCCCACAGACTCCCGAGCTGAAACAAGGCATCCTGAAGGAGAAGCTCACCTGGAGGACATCTTCAGCCAACACTACGTGGACAAGCAGCACGTTTGCACTGTCCTCACACTGCCATGTATGTGGCTCTGTGTCAATGGCAGGTGCCAGCCTGTGAAGCAGAACTCCCCATCGACTTCTGATGGCTCTGCGGCAGCCCCACACCTGCACAGCCACTTGGCACTGTCTTGGGGAAAAATGCATTCAAGAAAGGGCAAAAAGCCACAAATAGTGAGAAATGAGGGGGAAAAAAATGTGAGAAACAGCCCTGAAAGCACTGAGAGGAGAGGAAAAAGAGGAAAGGTATAAGGTGAACCCCGTGCAGCCCGTCGAGGAGAAGCCCCATGCCTGAGCTGAGGGGTATTTCCTGCAGCTGTGACTTATTTAAATTAATCATCATTAAATTATCATTTTTGAGAGATGGAAAACAATTAAAAGATTATTCCTGATGACTAAGCAAGCCTAAGTGCCATGAAAATGAGTTGTTCAGCATCATCACTATCAAAAAATGAAGTTCACTTTGGATGTGAAATATGTCTGATGAGCATGGTTAAAAAAATGGAGTGTTAATTTATGGAAGTGAATAAAATAAGAATTTTCTGACTATCTATCAGCTGTTTAACGGCGTATCTGCTATCAAATTAAGAAGTGCAGAGGGGAGCAAATCCAGAGAGAGAGAGGTCTTGCGAAGTTCAGCATAGTTTGGTTTTCTTGGACCTCACTCAGCTCAGCACAATTCAAATCATGAAAAGAAACCATCAGGAACTACTAAAAAAATAATTGATTGCAAAAGTCTTCTGAAACTATTTCCCAGTTTTAGACTGAAAGGAGATTTTGTATTTTTTCCTCACACACACACTGAATTAAAGCTCAGCCAGGAAGAAATTTTAGGATCTGAAACCTACCAACAGTGAGCAGGGAACTTCTTACCCAGCTATGCCTGTAGCTGGGCTGCAAACTTTGAGTCTGAGTCCTACCACACGTTTCAGAGAGCACAGAGCTTTGCTATGAAGACTTAAGGTAAAAGGACACACACCACATCTCAGTGAGCTGCTTCCAGAGTTAATTCCCTCGTTGCTAAAATCTGCCTTTTGTTTTGTAGCCTTTAGCTCTCAGCCTTCAGATCTCATCGCAGCCTTGTGTGCTAGACTGAAGAGCTCTTTAGCTGAAGAAAACATGGCTATATTCAGTCTTTGATCAAATCACTTTTTGTTTTTTTCTTTGTTAAATGGAATGGGCAGAGCTTCTGGGCATTTTTCTTTTTGAAGGGCAACCACGGAAAATGCAAAGGGTCATTCCAGAAATATCTTTATAGGGGCTTGATGCAGACCTTACCCTCTTAGCTTTACCTCTTTTAAAAGACTGTCATTCAGCACTACCTTTTTTAAAGACATATAATCACACTAAAAACAAGAAGCTGGGCACTCCACCATATTGGCACAAGATGCCAGCTATTTCCCAGCTCTGCATCTTACAGAATTCAGGGAACCTCACACACTGACCAGAAGGAGGTTAACACAGACCAAACAATTAAAAATATTCAAATACACAACACAGAGGATTCTACTAACTTTAAAGCACTGCTTCAATTAGTGTCTGGTCGTTTGGGGTTTTTTTCCCCTAACCTAATTCATTAGTATTTTCTTTTCAATAATGACTAAAATGAAGGGTTCCCCCACCTGTTTGTGTGAAGGAAGGCACAGACAGGAACAGTTTGATGTCCATTTCACTGGAAATGGTGAGTAAAAAATGCAGACAAAAGAAAATTATGCATAATTATCATCACCATTAACACCATCTGTCATCACCCAAATATGCTGGTGGATAAACTGTTTATTTTTTTTTTCGTATACATATATATACACACATAAACCTGGATATAACCACCCCCAGAGAGCAGATTCTTTGGGACAGAGCATCTCTCTTTGCTCTGCTACTGCAGCATCACAGTCCCAACTCTCTTGGAGCTGCTGGCTTCTCTTGTAACATACCCACCAGCACTCAGGGGAGAAAATAGATGCAAAGCAACCCTTGGCTCTCAGCCCCTCCGGCCATCTGAGGGGGCAGAAGGTCCATAAGGTGACACCAGACTCAGACTTCTCTTTGTAAGCACAATAATTATGATTTAAATACATGATATCCAGCTCCTGAAGGCAAGGACCTCCTGTTTTATTCCACTCCCATGATGTCCCACAGCTGTGCCTCTGAACTAGACTTTTTTTTCCCATTGTTAAAGAGTCATGACATTTTCTTTATTTAGCACTTGAGGTTTTGTTTAAAAATATGAACCACCTAATTTGTAAATCTTAACCAGCAACAAGAGCCATCTGTGCATATTTATAAAGTACACTGGCTGGAGATTCGTTAATGATGGAATATGGCACACATGCATATTTCTGCTTGGGATATATTTTTTAAATGCTCTTTTTCTCCAGAGGAGGAAAATGACTAATTGCTTCTGTTTTTTAGGTGCTTGAAGTGGAGAATGGGCATTTCTGCTGGTTTGCCTCCATTTCCAGGTGTTAAGTCCACACATGTACAATAAATACAAACTAATCCACAAATGTTCAGACCTTGGCTAAAACTCCCTCTCTGCCCCTTTGCCCCTAGGCTAGGACTAATTGCTGCCTGCATGTGTATGTCAAACTGTCCCAGATGTTTTATGATTTACTCTTGCAAAATGAAAATCGATCTGAAAACATGTGAATGAATCCAAGGTTAATCACACTTCTGCTACTGACTCCAACTTCCCTGCTGCACACCTTCAAAAATAGGGGTACTGTCCATGTTTTACCGTCATCAAAAAACAAATTTAGGTTCCTAATGAGTTACCTCTTTGGAATTTAAATGACCAAAGATTAACCATGATGCTGAAAAAATATACAGCTGTTGCCTATACACAGACACTAGACTGAATTGCCAGGAAGTTTCCAGGTGCTCCAGTCCTGCTCTGCATGCTGGAAAAATTAAGGCCAAGCCACTGGATTTCTGCTCACATACAATCCTAATAACAACTTCAAACCAGGAGTACCTCATCCATTTCCCTTGGGCTTGCTCCAAGGCCTCCTGTGTTCTGGGAATTCATGCTGAAAACAGTTGGAGCTGTTGCTTAGAGAGATGTGGTTTCAGTCCTCATCCTTGTGGGGTGAATCTGGATCCCTTCACTGAGCCATCTCAACACCAGGAAAGAGCATTTCTGACTCTTTGTCCAAATAGTATAGCTGTGCTTGAAGAAATTAAAGATGCATTTGGCCAGGCAGGTAAACAGAAGAATTTTGTATTCCTCCTTTTCCGTAAATAAGTGTATGCGTTGAAAATTAATGCATGGTTGGACTGACCCTTTCCAGTTCATTGGATGCAGAAAAGTATTTTGAAAATTACTTTAATACATATTTACTCAATGGACCAGAATGATTTACTTCAGCACATGAATATGCGTTATTTAAAACTGCTTACACACGGGTTACTCAAAGCAGCCCTTTTTTTCAACTCTCCAAGGCATGTATGAAATACCATGTTCATTACATGTAAGTCTGGGGAAACCATTATTTCTCCTATCTTCTGCTAGAGAAAAGGGTGTGTTTTAAAAAGAGCAGAATAAAAATTATTGCAATGAGTGCTGCAGATGCTATGAACTGGCTGGAGAAAGTCTCTCTGTAACCGAAGCCAAGTGGTGAGCCATCCTGGGGTGGCAAGTTTTTAGCAGTGCCTGTTGTGATAGGACAGGGGGGAATTGCTTTAAACTGAAGGAGGATAGACTCAGACTAGATACAAGGAAGAAATGTTTTACTATGAGGGTGCTTAAACACTGGCACAGGTTGCCCAGACAGGTCACAGGTGCCCCTTGCCTAGGTCAGGTTGGATGGGGTTTTGAGCAACCTGATCTAGTTGAAGATGTCCCTACTCATTGAAGGGAAGCTGGCCTGTAAAGATCCCTTTCAAATTAAAGCATTCTATGATTCTATGAATCAATGTTTCTTCCCACACTCTATATAAAGCTTCCTGCAGAGGGTGCAGCCCCCCAGGCTGCAGAGACACTTATCACAAAATGTTCCAAAAAGGCTCATTTTTCAGTGGGATAAGAAAACCTTTCCATTGTGCTCATCCTCTGCGACAGGTCAGCCCACCTGCTACATGAGCCTGCATCACTTGGCGTGTTGGGGCCAAGCAGCACCCGAGCAGCCTTGGGGAAAAGTGCCTTAATTGCTGGTAATACAATAGCTCTACTTAGCACCAGCAAAGCAATTCAAAAATGGAATCAAACATTTTCTGGATACACATTTAGGGAGCAGCCGGCTGTGTTGGCATGTTACTCCATTACTTAACCCCTGGGTCACGTATCTGTGACTGCAGATGGCTTTTACATCCGCACCTCTTAAGCAGCATCTGATACCATGACCAAACACTGGCCCAAAGGGAGGCATGCAGCCATTCTGACCAGAAAGACTTTTTCCTTTAAATTAAATACCATCTCAGGCAAGGCATCAGAAGGTTTTTCTGTGGCCTCATTAGACCAAATGGAAACAGCTTTCCTCAGGTCCAGCATGGGAAGCACTACCCATCTGCAATTCAGCTGCACCTCTGCCTTGCAAAGTCCAAGTATTGACAAATAAAATTACCTTTCCCCATCAATCTCTCACCAGCACCCCAGGACACGCACACTGCTTCCCATGGAGTACTTCTAGTAATGTTTCTTGAAGATATTTTTTTTCTCCAACTCCCCTTCCTCTCAGTTTTTTCTTCCAGGCATCTCCAAGGAATCCACAGCCTCCAGGGGCAGCTGCAAAAACATCACCATGCCAGTATTTGCAGTGTAAATCTGCCAGGCTTAATGCTGACACAGCTACAGCTGCTTAGCTGTTGGTTGCCCAGGGAAAACAACACAGAAGATGAGAAAAAGGTGCTTTGGTCTACCTGAGCCAATGTACCAGCAAAGTCAGCGACAGCACAAAATATGAAAGCAGAATGGTCTTACAAACAGACCCATGGGGCATCAATTTACCAAGTATCAATGCAAAAGTATTCACGTTATGGATCCTGCTGTAGGCCAGGCACTCTGTGGCACAGAGAAGAAACTGTACAAACCACAAACTCATGGTTCCTGGCTCATTGTACTTACACAGGCTTCAACAAATGCCTTGGTGAACACCTGGCATTTCTCATCTCTCATCCCCATCCTTAACCACAAGCTAAGTGTCCAAATGCCTTAACTTTATCAGAACTACTTACTAGCTTGAATATTTTGATGCTTTGGGTTATAGAGTGAGGGATTGTTTTGTTCAAGGAGAACAGTAATGGGTGAAAATTGCATAAAGCTCCTCAGAATGTATTTCCTTATTTGCATGCTTCCCACGCAAGGGTAGCAAATATTTTACAAAATCTATTCCACTTGTAGAATAATCCTCCAAATTATTCCATCTTATTAAGGACCCGTGGTATATAAAATAAGATGTGAGCAGTATCATATGATACAATTCAGGTTAACCAAAACAATTTGTTTGACTCAAAATGAAACTTCTCATTCCATGTTTGAGGACAGGCTTTTCATACTGCTGAAAGCAATTGCTCCCAGAATTAAAAACTGAGGCATTTCCTTTTTGTTTCCCAATTTCACCACGTTTCCATATACTTCTTGAAAAAATCTGTCCTTTCTTTCACTCAAAACTGCTTCCAGGACACACTTGGAAACAGAGCATCAGCCCAAACTGCACTCATAGCAAACACAGCCCTCACTCCAGCACAGGTCACGCATATGTGAGGAGAGTTTTGCTTTCTTCCCATATAAATATTTAACTGGCTCAGACCCAATTTGCCTGAAGCATCAAGCCTTCTCTTCTCATTGATTACTCTGCTAACTTCTTGTTAGTGCTGAAGATCATTGAGTGTCTTTAAAAAGAAAGTTGGAATAACCTTGGAAATGAAGAAATATTTAGTGGGGAGAAAGATGAGTGAGGCTTTAATGCTGAGAAGAAAATTAGTTTGAAATCTTCAGTCTAAAGCAGGATGGGAAATTGAGAAGATCCTGGGTTTTTTTTTAGAGTTCCCAACCAAACAATTTTTTTCTTATGGTTTTTTGAAGCTATGAAGTGGGCTACCTCCCACTTCACTAACAGGTCCACAAAAAAAAGCAAAGGTTTAGGAAGATGCAGTTTGGTTTCAAGGTAAGGAACAGCAGTTAGCTTTTGAAGATAACTCTTGCTGGGTGCTACACAAACCTGTCCCTTAAGCAATGCCATGTACTAAGAATGTTGTCCTTCGCGTGTCCCTTTCAGTGCTATGCCCATGGGATTACACACTGTATAACTGCTTGCTGAGATTTTGCAAAAACACAGACAGGATATGGTGTCCCAAACTTGGAAAAATACAAGTGCAAAGAAATTTCCAGAGCCAGCACTGTTTTGGGATGTTTGTCCAAAAAAAAGTCATTTTGGCTCAGCACTGTGTGCTGATCCTTCCCCACAATCCAAGTCAGAGCTGTGACAGTTTGACACTTGAACATGGACATAGGGGAATATATACTCTCAGCATGAATCCAAGGGCTCAGAGTGGCAAGGTAGGATGGACAAAGCTCCAAAATGCTGCTGGAAATGGGAATTTGCTTCTCACTCCATCCAGCTCCATCCTTAAAATGGGGTTTTTCTCCAAAGCATCAACCTTCTTCATCTTTCAATCTTGAAGATACAAAGCTTCTTTGGTTCTTAAACCTGACAAAATTCATCATAATTTGCAAGATCTGTAGAAAAAAGGTAAGGAGACATCTTGTCCCAACGATGATATTTAAGATAGTTTGGTTCAAAATAACACATTCTCAGCACATGCTGTGTGCAGGTAGCAAACCCTAAAACAAACAAACAATTTAATTTTTCAAAATCTGAAAAAAATCCTTCTGTGATAGGATTAAAAAGCAGGCAAGAAAGCAATTCTTCCGGGAGGTAAAAAACCACAGCTGTGAAACAACCCTCAGGTGCTTTAGAAGGAAGGCTTGATCTCAGGTGATACATGTGGTCCTGCCTGAAAAGATGGTGCTGCATGACTTATCTGGGGCTCCTACAAAAATCCCTGGTTACTAGTTTCCTCCGTGCCAGAAAGCGTGAGTTGGAGCCACGCTTTAATCGGGAGTTCAAATAAAGAGAATGTTTTCCACTGGGGAATTTGGGTGGCATAAATCTGTACTCTTAACGGGTTTGAGTCTCGAGAGTAGGCATGCTCCCACTGCAAGCGCTTTTCTAACAGATAGATAAAAGCCTCCCATAAATAAAGCTTTGAAATCTTCCAGGAGAAGTTAGCTATACAAATTTGGGCACATGAAGCTCGGTGTAAGCAATAATTCCACAGATTTTTATTAGAAAGTAGATCTATGGGAGCAGCAATGCATGATAAATCAACATATCTGCCTCCTTACTGGCTTTTATGACAGGCATTAGCAGTAGTGACTGTCACAGAGATCGTAACAGCTTTATTTCCACCATCTCTGTAAGACAAAATCAAATAGAAGCAGTTGATATTATTTTTAAGTATAAACTCTTCTCCCCTGCTTTGAAGTGGTGACAAAATCATTCCTCCTAAACATCAAATTTGGAGAGAGGAAGGAAATGGGGAAGAGGTGAAGAAAGGAAGTAAGCAAGCAAGCTAGCCCATTTGGGGTTTTTTGGTAGGATTTTCATGGAGCCTTGGAGGAAGCTGACATGACTTGTCCAGTGCACCCGGGCACAGCCATCACAGTGTCCCCATGACAATTTGGGAGATTTGGGGTTACCAATGAGAGCACAGGGACTGCTGACCTCTCCTATAGGCTTCTGGCATGAGTTTTGCTGTTGTAATGTGGATATGACCAGCAAAAGAGTGTTTAATCTTTTTGTCTCCTTGAATAAATCAGCTTATATATAATCTGATTATATGTTTAATATAAATATATAAATTAAATAGATAATTGGTAAATAGGGCTTTGCCAACAAAATTATTTTAATACAGGGTTAGAGAGGCTAGACTATCTTAAAAAATATTTCTATTTCTCTCTTTCTAGGATACGATTTAAAAAACAATTAAAGGAGTTTTCCACCTAAACCTAAGTCTGTAAAAGTCCAGGCACTCAGCTCTGACTGGGAACTCCCTGGAGCTCTTTATAAGCTTCAGGAAGAGGAGGCTGTTTTGATGGTACCAAAAGAATGTGTCCTTGCACCCTTCTTTATCTGCTCACTCAACATGTACCATACCGGGGACAAATTGATGAGTTGAATGCCAAATGGATGCTTTATTTTTCAGCTGCCCTTTTTGAATTCTCATTGTAGGCAAGACTGGAAGCAGTTTCATGTGAGACAGCAGCACTACACAAGGTGAAAGGTCATTTTATCCACTGTTTCATCTTCCATGGCCACACTCATCATAATCTCACCTCTTTCAGACTCTCTTGCCTTCCATAAAACAACCCGTGGCTACCCTGGAGAATCATCAGACACATAATTGCAGTCTTCCTCCTTTGTGGTTAGTCCTGCAAAATAGTGCTTGGTCCATATGTTGCTGCTGACACTATAGAAATGATGCTATGGATTAATTACAGTGGGGGACACTCGGAGGGGGGAGCTTCGCACGCGCTGCTCTCCCATGAGGTGCACAGTTGCGAAGCAACCTGACACATCTGCCAGGGCTGTCTAAGAAACTATTAGCCAGTTGCTACCTCCTGTGCTCAAGAGCTGCAGGCAATTTCACAGTAATAGTTTCTCGGCTTCTTTCACGCAGGCAACCATGGTGTCGAGATACTGACTTAAATATGTATCACAGAATGGCATCCTTAATAGAGGCTTTACAGGAACAAAATGTAGATGGGTAATCTGCAAAGGCTGGTTGCAACTGACAGCTTCGTTATTGCTCTGAGAACGCATGGCAGGCACCGCAGGCTGGGAGCAAGGAGCAGCCACGGGAATGGACAGCTTCCATTCGTGGCCCAGGAATGATTGCACAGCCCACCTACAAGGGCTCAGGGGTAAAATCAGAAGCACCTGTGCAGGGAACCCTTAAAAGTGCACAATTATTGCATGTGTTGGATTTGCATGGTCAGGTTGGGTAGGGGGTAGGAGGGTGTGCTACAGGGGTGGCTTCTGTGGGAGCTGCCAGAAGCTTCCCCCATGACTGATAGAGTCTGTCCCAGCCAGCTCTGAGACAGAGCCAACTGCTGGCCAAGGTCAAGCCCATTAGTGGTGATGGTAACACCTCGGGGATGACAGATTTAAGGGGTAAAAATTACCTCAAGAGCAACTGCAACCAGAGAGCAGAGCAAAAATACATGAGAGGAACAGCCCCACAGATATCCAGTGCAGAGAGAGGGGCAGGAGGTGCTCCATGCATTAGAGCTGAGATTCCCCTGCAGCCCATGGGAGGACCACTGCTGAGCAGTGATCTCGTGAAGGACTCCATGCCTAAGCAGGTGGATGCCCAAAGGAGACTGTGACCCTGCGGGAAGCTCACACTGGAGCAGGCTCATGGCAGGACCTGTAGCCCTGTGGAGAGAGGAGCCCCTGTTGGAGCAGGTTTACTGGCAGGACTTGCCACCCCAAAGAGAACCCATGCTGGAGCAGTCTGTTTCTGAGAGACTGCACCCCATAGAAGGGACTTACACTGGAGCAGTTTGTGAAGAACTCCAGCCCATGGGAAAGACTCATACTGCCAAAGATCATGAAAGATTGTCTCCTATAGGAGGGACCCCACTCTGGAGCAGGGAAAGAGTGGGAGGACTCCTCCCCCTGAGGAGGAAGGAGCAGAGAGAATGCAATGAACTGACCACAGTCCCATCCCTCTGCACTGCCAGAGGCAGAGAACTTGGGAGTAAAGTTAAGCCCAGGAAAGATGGAAGATAGGGGAACGTTTTTTCAAGACTCAGTTTTTATTTTCACCACCCTACTCAGATTTGATTGGTGATGTTAAATTTTTCTCCAAGTTACATCTGATTTGCCTGTGATGGTAATTTCTGAGTGGATCTCTCACTATCCCTGTTGCAACTCTTCAGGCTTTTGATAAATTTCTTCTCCCCTCTCCAGCTGAGAAGGGGAGTGATAGAATGGCTTTGGTGAGCATGTGATTTCCAGCTGTAGAGAAGCAGAGGTGAGTTTTTGGGAACCTGGAGCTCTGGCTTGCAAAAAGGACCATGAGCCAAGTTCCTCTGCAAACACAAAAAGAAAGGAGACTTCTATGCAGTAAAGTTGGGCTGGGTATGGAAGTCCCCTAATGTAGTCTGACATCAAAACTAATAATTTGCCTTTTTTTTTTCGTAAGAGGGAAACTGAACCTGCAAGCAAAGGCAGCTTGGGTATATAGATGTGTAAAATTAGGTTTAAGGCTCATTGCAGGTAAATGAGGCAAGAGATCATGCTGGTACATGTTGGGAAGTTGATTTAAAACATCTGAAAGCTTAAATGATAGTGCCTTTTGAAAACTACCTGAGTCTGCAGAGCAAGGGTAAGGTCTAAATTTCAACAAGATATATATCCAGTACCCAGAGACATCTCCTCCTGATGCACACCTTCCCCTTCACAGTATTCCCTGCCCAAATGGAGACGAAAAAAAATCCACTAAAGGACTGGGCCCCGGAGGGATGCATTAGTTGGCATTATTTTCTCGGTCGTCAAGTTTCAGCGATTCAGAACAAGTAGCGATGCCTCTCTCCACGGCTTTAATGACGTTTGCTGTCAGAGACGTGAGCCACAGGAAAGGACAGGGCTGTAACTTTATTTTAAGCTGGATAGGCTGTAGCTAAATCTCCTGAATCCCTTTCAGCTTTGGAAATGGTTTTCCCCTATCTCTGCCTTCTACCTGATGCCTTCACATTGTTTGTGCTAAAAGGGGAATGATACTTTTAATCTCGAAAATGCTTTTGGAGCTTTGGAGTGGATCGTTTTAAAGTCAACAGTGTTTAAAGTGCATTAATGAGGGTATTCACCATAAAACAGTTTTATTTCTGTGTGTAACTGATAAACATGAATATGAGAGAATATAAGGGAAAAGAGGTGGGGAAACAGTCCTGCTTGGAAAAGCAAACAAATCATGAATCTGTGGTAATAAGGGTATCAAAATATTATAACACTAAAGCTAGCTGTGAATCTTCTAGTGGAACATATTTTTCTTTTTTTTTTTTTTCTTTCTCTCTTTAGGTTTAAGTTCACAGTCCAGCACTTTGCCTGGTGTTTGGAAAATGATAGTCAGGCTACATTGTGAGAATAGCATTATCTTACAGCTGTGTTTTGTTTTTTGGGGTTTTTTTAAAAATGATAGCTGATGCTCATCATGCCAGTTTATTCTTGTGCAGACACAGGGTAGTACAAAATAGATGAGGGCAGTAGCAAACAGGACTGTTGCCTCCTAGTAGGTAGCAAAATCAAAGAAAAAAATTTTAATACAGTTTAAAAATTAAGAAAAAAGCAGGTCAGGTTGGTTCTCAGGCATCATCCCCTTTTGCTTTGACATTTTACTCTATCAGGGTAGAAGACTTGAAAGCCCAAATGCGAATTGCATGTGTCTTAATGGTAATAAATAACTGCTATCACCCTTTGCTAAAACAAACTGGAGGAGAAAAAAAAGAAATCAAGCCACTCATTTAAACTGGGCACTTGTTTGGCTCTTAAAGATGTACAATATGATTATAAAACAAATCAATAAGCTTTCAGACTTTCTGAATGTCATCACAAACGATTAGGTTACATGAATGGGTCTGAGTTCACCTCACTCTGACCCCAGGGAAATCTAGAGTGCCACATTTGGACAAATAGGGTGCACTTGGTTCAGAAATGTGATTTTTTTGTCATCACTGCTATTCCCCAAAAGATACTTATTAAGAGAAAAAACAGGTAAAGCAGTAACACAGTATGCAACCATAAGGATATTTTTCTTTCAACAGGAGTAGAAATCAGATTCTAAGATCATAAGGATGCACATGAAAATGTGGTGACTGTCATGGATATTCCTGTGTATCTGGTGCTTATGTAAATGGCATCCCATAGCAGGCACACTGCAAAAGGGAGCCATGTTCACCTTGCAGCTGACTTTTCAGAAGTGTTTGTCATCCTTACACAGACACTTAAGCCCTAAAAGCAGCACAGAGATGCTCACAGTGAGTGGCAGGATCTGACAAAAGCTGCTGGCTTCCTGTAGATGTAGCCTTGCTCATCTGAGCCTCCACTACCTGGGTGCACTGTGGCTATTCAGGCCTGTGCAAGGTGGAATTAGACATGTTTTAAGGGGGAGAAAGCCCACTTCCACCCATCCTGGTAGCTGTTCTGTCACAGGACAAAAGCAGAGATCACTCTTAGTCGGGGATGAAGCACAACTCTGACCAAAACAAGTCATTAGCATCAGCTAATTAATCAGATAGCTCACCTGTGTGGATTTTCTAGACCCCAGGCAAGGATGGCCCACAGGAAAGCAGGCCCAGTATGGACTTCCCAAACGGGAGAGGCACTAAGGCAGCAAAGCCAGCCCACCTTCACCATCACTTCAGTTTGTCTTAGGATAGCATCAGCGGTGTAAACAACCTCCTTAGAGGAGTTATCTGAAATATACCAGAAAAATCAGTCCTGCCTAAAGAAAAAGCAGTAGAAACAATTGCATGTGCTCAGAATCAGGGCAGAAAATTATTTCCTGCATCTTCCACTTATTTCCTCATGAAAAATGTTCAAAATATGCTTTGGTACATTATCTTTTTCTCTGAAATCACATAAACACAGTATGGACCCATGGAGGATTACAGGGCTTCAAAACTTTACATTTTACCTTTGCCTGTCAAAACATTTTAAACTGTTTTTGTTTCTTCTTCCGAATCTGTTCCAACTATGCCCATCCAAACTGGAGTTTAGCAAATCAATCTGCTTTAATTTTCTTCTCACAAATAACACAGGAGTTATTTGGGTTGTGGCTATTGTAACAGTCTTTTCATGGATGGTAAGGAAGAGCTGGATTCTGCAGCCTTTCCTGCACCAGCCTCCCCTGAAACACTGACAGGCCCCATTAAACCAGAGCTGACCAAACCCTGGATCCTGAAGTAAGGCACAGCTGTGTGCATGTGCTGGCAGGGATGCTGGGCAGGGATGCATGATCCTCCTGTGATCAACACAGCCAGGGATGGTACCAGGCCAGTGTCAGGCATGATAAGGCCAAGTGGAAGAGCAGACACTGGACCTCAGCTGCCCCTTTTTCACAGCTCTCCAGACCAATATAATGTTTTGATGAGATAGCCACAAAGAGGTGAACTGGGTGAAGGTGCCATCTTTGTTTCTTTACACGGAAAAGACAACACTTGTGATCAGCCGCACACAAAATATACAAAAAAATATACACCAACTAAACCTTGAAGGCATCAGTAACGAGATGTACTTACAAATAACCCCAGCAGCACAGTGTCATGCTATCACTGAATTCAACACTCCTTTTGCTATTGACTGAGATGAGATCCTGAGCTCTCTCATTATCATTTTAACCACACTTTGGTGGACTTGGCTTTAGAGAATCACTGAAATATTACAGTGAGGTGAAGAGTGAATTCTTGTCTGTATCTCCTGCAAAAAAAAGAAAAATGGAAGTTTTTATAAAAGAATAAATATTCTACTTCAGCTCTTCAAACTGAAATTAAAAACAGTTTGAATTCAGGGGGTCTTGTGTATTTATCAAAACCATTTTACATGGGGAGAAAAAAAACACACAAAGAGAAAGAATCATGAAGTGTTTCTCCCAGATATATTCTCATTTTTGATTAAATCTATTTCTGATGTGCAAGAGGATGAAATATATCAAGTCTAGGAAATAGATGTGTGAGTAACTTTCAAGAGTAATCAGGATTTACAATGACCTTTTATTCTAGGCAAGCAATGGCAAGTGCTATGATGGATACAGAGAAAAGATTACTTAGAAACAAGGAAATTTGCATCCAGGACCAGCAGGAGCAAAGAGGACACTGAATTGTGCTCGCTTTACACAGAGGGTTACAGTGCTATGTTATTGCAGACAAATGAAGGGCTTGCATTAAAAATGCATAATTTAATCAAGAGAAAAACTACTAATCAGATTGAAATATGCAGACCTGATATTGGTTTTTTAATATTAGTGTTATTAAATTCTGCTATAGTTTCTCGCAGGATCACCCAAATGTAAATTAATATAAGGAGAAACAGTTAACAAAATTACAGGCCCAGATCAAACACTCCTGCTCATTCGCAGGCATCCTACTGACTTGTGATATTGGGGATGGCATAAAAGGCTTAGTATAAAATACTACATGCACTGATCTAAATAGTACTTTTCCCAGTCAGAGCAGCTTGAACTGCACCCTGAGGCAGTTGTTGGCTTGAGTTGAACAGCAGATGAGGATCGATGCCAGCGTCTCTGCCTTGGCCAAACACAGAACTGCCACCTCCATGTGCCATAGCCTGAGCACAGCCAGAGGGCTGCCCGCTCCACCCAAAGTCACCCTGTGCTGTAAGGAGCAGGAACTTATTCCCTGGATGTAATCAGCCTCTACAATTAATACCTGCACCAAGAAAATGGGCCTGAATGTTCCTCCAACACATTAAGAAGCATTAAAAGTATCCCCCATTCGTGCATACACAGATGATGCAAGATGCCTCTGCTCAGCATCTGTCAGGCTTCTACTTACCCAAGGTTCTTCCTCCACTGCTGCTGAAGCGTGAGTTTCCAAATCCCCCATTTCACATGAAGGTGAAACAGCTGGGCATGAAGGTACTGTCACTTGCCAAGGGAAATTGCACCTTGGAGTTAAAGCTAGGAAAATGCCCCAAGCCCCTTTCCTGATTTGAATACTTCTGATGTGGCAAACCTCAGCAGAGAGATGTGTTTGTCTTGAAACTCCACCAAGAAACTGAGGGCTCACATTTTTGTCTACACACCTGCTTTACAGTGCTTGAGTTACAGCAAAACAGTCACCCTGTAATACAATTCTTCAGAAAATGGAGAATTATTAATATTAACTTGGTTTATAAGGGTGGCCCCACTGTTCCAAGGAGTGTATAAACACCAGAAAAATTACCCTTATAATTTTTTACCATTGGCAATTAGAACATAAACACAGTAGAAGAGAGATTCTGGGGTTTTTTGTTTGCACAGTATCTTGTATCATAAGGTCCTAATCTTCCAGGTACATCTGAACAAAAAGTGTCTGACCAAGCCACTTCCCATCACTTACCTGCCATTCTGGTTAATCAGGGTGGCCCCAGCTGACAGGAGGTGAGCAAATGAGACACCCAACTACAAGAAAGGGCAAGGAAGAGGATTCAGGGAACTATAGGCCTGCCAGCCTGACCTCAGTGATGGGGAAGTTTGCGGACGTTGTCTTGAGTGCCACCATGCAGCAAAGACAGAACAACCAGGGGATCTGGCCCAGCCAGAACAGGTTTATGAGACCCAGCTCCTGCTTGACCAACCTGATCTCCTTTCATGACCAGGCGACCTGACTAGTGGATGAAGGAAAAGCTGTAGATGTTGTCTACCTGGACTTCAGTAAAGCCTTGGACACTGGTTTTGGAGAGACTGGCTGGTCATGGCTTGGACAGGTGCACTGTTTGCTGGGTCTATGATCATCAATGATCTTAGATGTCTTTTCCAAACTTAATGATTATGTAATTCTATTCTAAAACAGGTACTGAGCTTTAACAGTGATTCCCAGTGACACTGTATTTGATAGCCACCTATGAGAAAAAGAGAATATGCACAGCATGCAAACAAAGGAAATTAAACAGAATGTGTGACTGATAATACACAAATCTGCTAATTTTGCAAAAATAGCTGTAAACTCTTTTAGACTGAAAGCTGATGTGTCGGTCTCACTTCCTACTTATTTTTCATTTTATGTGGTATACTGCACGAATGTTTCTGACACTCCTTGCACCAGGGGATAAATAAAGCTAAGATAGATTCCCTTTTCTTCCTTTTTCCCCTGTTTTTGCCAGCTGCTACCTCCTGATCTCAGGTCCTGCACAAGCATAACACCATACCACGGCACACACACGGCCATCAGTAGCATCAGATAACGGCCAGGAAGCTGCTGCTGCTCTTGATTCCCTGCTGCGTTACATCAGTGCTAATGAGGAGTAAATAATAGTAATAAATCAGCTTTCTGCAGTTGACAGTAAGGTGTTCAATATTCACCGAAGCCACTGGCAACTTGGAGGCAGTTTCCAGAGGCCCCTGCCTAGCAGACAGTGCAATACTGCAAACACAATTTATTCTGGAAGAGCCAGGTACCATATTCTGGGTGTGTTGATCACAGGAGGTTCAAAGAAGCCCATCCTGCCACACTAGGAAATCTTTGCAGATGACAGATAATGAAGTTGGAGCAGACACCTCATGGGTTACAGCCTGTCCCATGCAGCATTTGCCTGGGCTTGACCTTCCCTCTCTAACCACAGAAATGCTGCAGCAAAACCCTTCCGGCTCACAGGTTGGGCCAGGGGCTCACAGATGCTGATAAATCTTGGTGAGGCCATGAGTGTGCCCTAGCTCAAGGGGCTGCATTAAGCCATGCCACCACATGATTACAGATGGCTGAGGCAAGCCTCTGAGCTGCAATCCTTCCTTAGTTTTGCTTCCTATCATAGCATATCCTTCCAAAGGAGAAGCCTGGTCCCCTCTAAAGTCAGGTTTCCTACAACCCCTACAGAAATCTCACAGGTTTAGGATCAGCAGCCAAAGCACAGTGCTTTAACCAGGCCCAGCAATCTGGCATCCAGAGGGCCTGACACATATGTGCTGCCCGCATGAGACAACTGCCAGACAGCAACAAAATCCTGAACAATCTTCCAGGCTAATGCCCCAAGCAGTGCCTTTGTCTTACTGTAAACATTTTGGGCTTTAACCAATACATTAGGCAGCATTACTCTTCACTGCCTTGAGACAGAAAACTTGGGGTAGTTCCCTGGCCAAGAAACATTATCCCAGATGGCTTCTCCTGTCTGTGACACAGAGCTGGCACCATCAGCCTCATATCTGAGGACTTTTGCTGTTCTGAACCTCCTAAAAACTTTGTAAAAGAGCACTGTTATTACTTAGGACTGAGATGAGACCTGAGGAGTCAGGAAGCAAAGGCACTTGAGCAGAATGATGTCAGAGTAGGGACAGGACCCTCAGCTGGAATGGGATGTCAATGGCTTGGTCACTGGTAAGAATAAAATTTAGGAAGCTCCCCAGTGAAATGTAGTAGCTAAAGACGTACTGTTTCCTGAAACTCTAAAAATTCCAAGCACTGGCATTACTCACTGCTTCCATCGCCTTTTTGATGTGCCCTTTCTTGCATGGAGGCTGCTTTATTCCATGGAGGCTGCTGCATAGTTAACAGCTACAAATTGCAAATGTGGAAGGAACACATATCAGCAAATCAAGAGGACAATTCTTTAACTTCTTGCAGGTTTGGGGAAAAAAATGGTGGGAGGAAGACAGCAACTGAATTCTACTTCATTAGAGGAAGAACCATTTCAAAAAGAAGAAATAATCATCAAGATGGAGATACAACAGCTCAGCAACAGGTCTGTAAGGGAAAAAAAGATGGGGTTTTCCCTGAAAGCCTTGCAGCAGCCTTATTCTGTGCTTCATTGGCCTCTAGTGGAAAAAAGAAGCTATGTCTTATGATCACAGAACTTCATTTACAGGGCACAGAGAAATATGCCACTGCCCACACAGAGCTTGAATACATACCTGATGAACGAATGCAAGGCATGCAACGAAAAAGGATGACTATTCTGCATCAGCTACATACAGAATCTTGGTTTTGCTATCATCAGGGAAGAGATTGAGTTAAATATTAATTTTTTCCTACACATGTTCCCATTCTAGTCAGCCTCTAAGTTGCTTGCCATAAAAGAAATAAAATTTCACCTGCAGTGACACTAAGTGGGCTAGAAACTCCATGGCACTGTATGCATTGCACTGAAAGTTAACCCTTGCACCATTCAGATCACAGCAGTTCAGCTGTAAAGAACACTCTAAACCAAGGATTTCAGTTGCTGTCTTCTGGCTCTTGAAAACCTATATGGAACCGGCAGTAACTGCAACAGAAGTCCTGCCTGGGTATAAATTTAATGACTCAAAACCCATGGATAAAAACAAGACAACACCTCTCCTCAACTAATTAAAAATGCAAACGATAATCAAAAAAAGCTCTGTGCAGGATGACAGGAACAAACCTCTGAGAAGGTGAGTCAGTGGAGGGCTGTAGGCTCAGTACAGAGATATTGGATAACAGAGAGGAGCAAGACATCTTGTTGGGCAGAGCCAGAACCCTGAAAATCAGGGCCAGCTGAAAAACCAAAGAGTGCCCCCAGCAGAACTGTGCACACCAGCAATGAGCGGGGCAGGGGCGCTGGGTGCCAGCCCCCTCCAGCTGAGTATAATCTCTGTGCACCTCTCCAACAACTCTGTAAGCTCAGCTTGGTTTCCTCCCGCCTCCAACACCTGCCTTCTAGAGCCCAGGGCAACACAGCAAGGTTTGCTCCCTGGGAAACAGCCTCTGTCACAGCAGTATGGAGATCGTGGAAGGCAGATGGAACCTCCACCCTCCACATGGAGTGGCCTGCTTGGCTGGCCTTCAGCAGAGGCACAGTCCTGCTGCCAGCTCCCAGGATGTGTCTTCAATCCTCTGCAGACGTTTGGCCCTCGGGAACCACAGCACACAGGAAAAAGGAAAAGAGCAGTAGGCATTCTCAAACATGAGAAAAAACTTCAAAACTGACTTTCAGTGTATTTTGACTGGATTTTGCGTCCACTTGCTCCTGCATTCATTTTGGCAGTTTCTGTCTGTGTTAAGGGCACAGGAAGTTGCCAGTAGAAGTTTCTTCGGAGGCTGAGCTGCCAAAAAAGTGCAAACAAACCTCATGCCAAAGCAACACAGCACTCATTCATTCAGAGCAAGGTGATGTAAGCTACATAAAAAATCTGAAAAAAAAACCCTTTATTTAAAGCCACATGCAATCTTCTGACCTGTTTGTTTTGGTCAAATTGTTTGCATTCCTTTCAAGAAGAAAAGGGAAAAGACCAACATCCAAAAGCCACCACTTAATGACATTTTGTGAGTTCAGAAGCGTTCACACCCACTACTTTGTGTGCCTGTGAGGGGGAAATGTAACCAGCAGCAGGGAAACTACCAGGCTACCTTCTGTTAAAATATCCTTGGCTCAGTGCCAGTCCAAGTGCCTTTTTTTCTGCAACATTTAGCAGAGAGACCTAAAGCAGCCTGATTTTAATGATATAAATGTAAAAGAATCAAGTACAGGACTTCAAGACCATGACTCCTCAGGGCTGGCTGAACTTCCATTTGTAAATCTCACAAATTAGTTCTGTTTACTTCCTTCATGAGGAAAGAAAAAAAAAAAAATTAAATACCATCAGCCTGAGCTGGAAATGGGCTTCTCTCTGCCTCTTGCACAGACTGGGATCTCAGAGCAGTAGAAAGCAGACACAATGGCAGCAGGACTGGTGCGTGGCAGAACTTCACCAGGCTGGGGCAACACCTCACCAAAGTAAGGCTCTTGTGGCACAGGAAAGCTTTCCTCAGTGTGAAAAGAGGCAGCCAGGAGAACTGTCTGCACCTCACCCACTTTCATCTTAATTTCTTAGGCCACAAAACATTCAGCACTGGTTTGATACACAGTCTTTCAGTTAAGCATGTATATGGTAACACCCATCTGAAAACAGAAAAGAAGAAAAAATAAAAGTAAAAAAATAAAAATCACACTATCCTTAACAGACAAACCTGCTTATCTGCAGAGGAATGAAAATCTTTTTTTCGTAACAGCTGAATGCTATGAGAAAGCAATCACAGATGTGCTCCAGTAGACCACATACCAGCGTGACCAAGTGGCTTCCTACGGAAGAGAAACTGTTTAACTGGAGATACTGAAAATACACGAGACTCAAATGGTAAAACCAACACTGAGCTGCCAAAAACATGTAATAAATGTGACTTTTAATAATCTCTTCTACCACCACTGAACAATGTGAAGTTTCCATGGCTGCTCCCAAATCCTCAGTACAAGCATGTGCCTTTATGCCTACCATGTGTCACATGCCATGCCCACAACTGGGCTACTGTATAACCACTAGCACCTTTGCTTGGCATGAGCTACAGGATATCCCACCTCCTCCTACTGTGCAGTGGAGAGACTGGGGTAATTTTTAAGATCAGTACTTTGCTTTCTGTCCCCTAAGATAAAAAGATTTAAGTTGAATTCTTTCACTCGCAAGAAAATTTCAGCCTCAGCTTCTATTGTGCCCCCATGAACTGTGCCCCTTACCTGTTTATCACTTTGTAAAGCTCCCCAAACTGTGACATTCCAGGGACTCGACAAACTCCAAACAATATATCCATTTAAAGACAAAGAAGCTCCTTGATTCCAAAAAGTTAGTATTATGTCACTGTGCAGGTTTTACTGGAACTGCCCTCCTTCTATGACATTATGATTGAGCCTAACTGGCATAGGAAGGGCAAATATTCTGATTCTTCTAGGTTAGGGCAGGTAAAGAAAAACACAATCTTCTTGACTACCAAAATACAGAACATGATCTATGTGGTTATTGCTGTTTCGGTCCACTGCATTGGTTTGAGCCAATTAACAAGCAGCTGTGAGACTGTTCAGGATGAAAGCATCTTCTAAACACTGCAAGGAAGATAAACAGTAACCATTCCTCATATCAGACCATGAGCATGAGAGCCCTGTCTGAAGGAGACAGGGTAAGGAAATAAAGACTCCAGATCCAGGTCCTGCCCTGGGAGGGATCCTACAGGGACCTTCACAGCTGCTGACCAGAACAGTGCTCAGGCCACACCAGGTCTGGGCTCTCGGGAAGACACTAGCAACACCCTCCCCTTCCCAACTTGCACAGCCCAGGGACATAAGCACTGTGGATGGGTGAGCTTACCCAGGTGCACAGAAGAGGCCACGGAGGCTGAGCTGCAGAGCCAGGTTCTCTGCTGCCTCAGTGAATATTCCATACTTACTGGAATTAAGACAGGCCTTCAAGAACCACAAGAACTGCAGACGGAAAGCCCTCCAGCCAGGCTCTTGCTGGCAAAATGCTCACCAGTGCTCCTGGGGCATGGCTGATAGAATGAATGTTATAAACAGAGCTTCCAGAACCTTCCAGGAGTGGAAAACCTTTTTTGCTCCCTTCTCTGCAATGCTTACACAATACACTATCATCCATAGCACAGTATGCTGCTATTCAAGAGGATTTTTCCTTACCCTTTCACCTTCAAAAATTGTTTTGGTTGCAGAATTATTTTTAATACTCATCCAAACTCCTGAGTTTTAAATGCTAGGCAACCCTACAATGCTCACCTTAGCATAGAAAACAGTGACTTCAGATGAGGCAAAGATACTTTAGAAAAAAACAACCAACTGACCACTACCAAAAAGAAACCCAACAGCCACCCAGCACTGTAACAGGATACCGAGTTCAATTTGGATATTAAATAATTCCTGGGGAGACCTACTTTTACTACCCACTGTAAAGATTTTTGAGAAAATGAGCTCGTTGCTGTGGAATTAATAATAGATCTATGCAGATTGATATTCCCAGGAGATAAAGGGAAAGGGAAAAACATTAAAAACTGATGCTCCTGGCAAATGAAAAACTAATGGACCATATTTTCCTTGAAGGGATGGGAGGTGTTTTTATTTTATTTCACTCTGATGACTAGGCAAGATTTGTTCTCGGGGAGCAACATCTCCAGATAAATGGAAAGACCATGAAAATTTCATAGAAAATGCGGAGGAGAGCATAAGTCATCACGTAGCAAATATGAAGAGCCTGGAATGATCCCATGCTGCAGCAGAATGTAGCTCTGATTATGATTTACTTGAAAACCAAAAGAATTCTGCATCATTCCAGCCAGAAGTTTCTGTATAAGCTTGGCAGGAACACCAGAGATTCAAACTGCAACCAAAGCCACTGTCAACTAGGAACACATTTTTCAAATCTCACCTCCACTGGCATCTGAGGTTCAACAAGGCCAAGTGCTCAGGGAGGAGTGACCTTCTCACTCTACTAACACCTGGAAAGGAGGCTGTAGCCAGGTGAAGGTTGGTCTTTTCTCCCAAGTAACAGGACAAGAGCCAAATGACCTCAAGTTATACCCAGGGAGGTTTACACTGGATATTAGGAAAAGTTTCTTCACTGAAAGGTCAGGCCCTGGAATAGGCTGCCCAGGGAAGTGGGATCACTGTCGCTGGAAGTATTTAAAAGACATGGCACTTGCAGACATGGCCTAGTGATGGACTTGGCAGGGCTGGGTTAGTGGTTGAACTTGACGGTCTTAAAGGTCTTTTCCAACCTTAATGATTCTATGACTCTATCCTTTGAAAACTGTCTTACTTTCAAACTGCCTTTAAATGTTTCAACAACTCCCAAGAAACAGTGAAACATTTCAGTTTGTGACATCTATAAAGCCACTCAAGATAACTCGCATAGTTATTCATAAATATTCACAAGTCAAACCCATGTAATTACCCACATTTTCAAAACCACATGGAATGCTAGAAAACTGATTCTAACATTATTTAAAATCAAAGGAATCAAAACTGAGTTTCATTACTTAATATTTATTGATACAAAAGAAAAGATCATTCATAACAAACTATGTATTTACTATTTACACTGAAAAAAGATCTTTAAGATCAATGAAACAACATGCCCCTAAAACTGGGGTGTCAGATGAAAACGTTCAGCATTCTTTAGAACTCCTCTGCGTTAGATAATCTTCAATTTGCAGGTGAAGTTACGGGGAAGAGGTATCCAACAACATGTTTCTTGGTCTTGTTCTGAATTATAAAAAAAACAGAAATTAGTTCAAATTAACACAGTTAAAAATAGGCCTATCAGTGCCATAATATTGGGGAGTTACTAGATAGTAAAGTGGAACAACTGCAAATTGTACTCACAGCAGCAAGGACATCAGAGCCTTCACCTACTCCAGAGGCAAATCAGTAAAAACATTAGAATCATTTCAATTATGCTCAAAAGAGCACATTAGCCTAATTTAATTTAACTAATAGTGGTCTCTGATAAATGTGTTCATCAGTGCAAAATCTGGAGCTGTCAAAGCCACACCTGGTGTGGCACTGACACTTGCTCTCCATGTATTTTCTTAAGCTATTTTGAATTTGAAATATATCTTGTGAAGAACCAAGAAGCCTCAGTAGTTAACGTGCATGTGAGTTTTATGTTACTTTTATAAAGATCTTGTGTGTAGTTCAATTCACTTTAACTCACATTTACACAAATGGTTCACAATCTGTGGTCCACAGTCCCAAAGGTCACACAAAGCTGCTGACAGTAGGGAAAACAACCAAAAACTAAAATTCTTCCTGAGAGAATAGATCAGATGCACATCAAGTGACAGCTGAGCACTGCTACTTCACATGTAGAGTTATATGGGAAAAGCAGACACTTCACAGCCTGGACTGTGTAAGATGCCAAATTTTCAACTGGTTTAAAACCCATGCACAGAATAAAGACTGCTCTTAAGACTTGCAGGTGAAAATAACAATCCACGATCCAAATATAGTAAAATGTTTTGGGGTGTATGCACAGAAAATTGTTACCTAATTCCCCCAAACTGAGCAGTGGACTTCTTATCAAACCCAGGTATGTGTCTGCCCTAGAGGGACTTCTCAGAGCCAAGACCAAAAAGGGGAGGTTAAAGCTGATGCTTGTGACTCAACTGAGTGTGCACATTTTGTCCTTTACTGTGGAGAATGGGATGGCAGTGGCTGTTCACCGGTGGCTGCGGCTCTGGCACAGCCCACACTCTGGTGGCAATACCAGTGGCCTGCTGTGTGACTGCTCTCCACTTGAGGGGTACAGAAATAAGGGTCTTCCCAACAAAAGCATGAACTAAATTTATAGAAGAGCAGCTTCCATAGCACAGGTTGCAACTTCACAGGACATCTGAGGTCAGAGGGGCCTTCTGGAAGTAATTTGATCCAACATGGCTGCTCAAGCAGGACCACCAAGAGCTGGCTGCCCTGGATTCAGATAAGCTCTTTCCTCACATATAAGCTTCTGTTTCCTGTACTTCTTGACCTCTCTGCAGCAACCACAGCAGTAAGAACGAGGATGCCAAGTGTGTACACCAACACTCTGATGGTGCTTTGCAAATACACACTCCCACCCATGGCACTAAGTATGGTAAAATGGAGATGATGGGATCTGAACTTTGCAGACAGAACTGTTCCACATGGAAGGATATGTCAGATGTGCTTGGCCCAGTCTCAGCTCCATCTCCAAGAGAAATATATGAAGCTGATCCTGAGGGGCCACCCAACCTTCACAGCTCTTTCAGTCTAGTCTCCTTAGACACCACAGAAACATTAAAAACCAGGAAGATGACTTTCTCCTGGCATTTACCAGAAAAGTCAAGCAGCAACAGGGTGTGAGAGGGCACGAGAGACCCACACATGTAGCAGTGGGCATGTGCTGCCATGCTACACCTCTGTGCCAAAACCAACTGGTACCAGGCAGCATTCCCACTGGCAAGAGGAATGAAGATGTAAGAGCAGGTGAATGCCTGGACTAGCCTGCCAATACAAAATCAAGGTATGGCATGGTGCCTAAGTGATGGCAGACACACGTCAAGATTGTGCCAAGGCAAAGGAAGTCACCAGCATGCTGCATAAATGCTCTAAGAGGAGCAAAAAGCACAATGCTATGATGCCCCAGGGTACATCTGGCCACAGGGAATGGTGCTAGGATGGATTCTTCCAGCACTGTAGAGCCAGCCTCAACAGATGGATGAGGTTCAAGGGCAACCAAGTGAGCCTGAAGCAGTCTCAGTTCTGCTTCTGCAGCCAGGAAAACAGCAGATGATGATAATAACAAACACCTTGCCAGTGACATCCTAAACCAACCTTCTTGGGAATAAAACTACGCAAAAGTCTTTCAAAGAACAGAGGCCAAAGACAGGTTTGCATCACTTCTCTGAGAGTTCAAATTGTGAGCTTTGCCAGGTCCTGTACAAAACTTGTAGGAGAGGCAGCAAAGGAACCTTCAGGCACAAGAACACCTCTGAAATAATTCAAACACCTGGAACTGAGTTAAAAAATTATTCAATCTTTTCAAGTGGCAAAAAGATAGAAAAGAAACCTTTGGTAAGGAAAATGCATCCAAAAAGGGCAGGAAATTAGTTTAGGCAGCAAGACAAAAAATGAAGGAGCAGATTGAAACTTGATGGAGCAGCTGAGCTGAAACATCAGCAGGTGAATGCCTCAGCCTGCCACCTGTTCCAAGAGAAGGAAGAAAAAAAGAGACAAAATAGCACCTTGGACAGAAGACAACTGCCAACTTGCATAGAAGGACACAGTACATTACAGTGGCAGCAGAATGTTCACATGGAATTTCATGAAAAAAGGAAATTACTATCAACATTTTAAAAAATACTTGAGGAGACCTTTCCACTGAAATTTTTGAAATAATTCAAGTTCCAGATAAGAAAAAAAAAAAAAGTGAACATATATGAAAATTTTTAGCCCATGCTAAATCAAATAAATAAAGAGACGTTTTGATAATTAGCATCACAGTTCAATGGAAATGGTCAAGGAGGGATGCAGGAAGTCTGGGGCATGCACCTCATCTACAATCCTCAGCATCTCACCAGAGATTAGCTTTGCTAGCTGTAAAAATCCTTGAGAAGAAAATATAAAATATTTTCAGTAAAAACAATACTAGTGTTACAGGTTCCTCCTTTCTTTTTTTCCACCAAAACCCACAAGTATGTCATGCAGTATGCGTGCAGGACTGTGGTGGGCTGACCCCAGCTGGATGCCAGGCGCCCACCAAAGCTGCTCTATCACTCACCTCCTTTAGCTGGACAGATGAGAGAAGATATAAGGAAAGGCTCCTGGGTTGAGATAAGGAGAGGGGGAGATCACTCACCCATTACTGTCACAGGCTGCAGGGGAATCTCAGCTCCAGTGCCTGGAGGACCTCGTCCCTGTTACTTCTGCACTGATCTGGGTGTGGGCAGGGCTGTTTCTTTCACATATCCTCACCCCTCTTCTCTGTCCAAAATTACTTCAGCACAGTAACCTTTTTTCCTTCTCAAATGTTACCATGAAAGAGTTACCACCAGCGCTGGTGGGCTCAGCCTTGGCCAGTGGTGGGTTGGCACTGGAGCTGTGTGGCATTGGCTCTGTCAGACACAGGGAAGCTACTACTGGCTTCCCACAGAAGCCATCCCAGTAACCACCCCCACGACTATCAAAACCTGGCCACACAAACCCAATACAAGGACATCAGCAACAGAAACCATTTCATGACAAGGTAATGATTTCTGTGAACTTCAGTGGGGTGAGGAACTGAACGAAGCTATTTTAAATTCTGATAGTTCACTCAGTGTTAATTTGTTTGAAAGCTTAAACAGGATGCTAACATGGAGTCAGTATGCCACAAAATGAAGAGGGAAATAAAGGAAACATTTAAAGACAGTTTTTCTTTAAAACGCAACGGGGCTTTTTCACTATCTAAAATACTGTTCAAATCTGGAAGCTGTGTTATAATTTATAGCTGCAGCAACCTCTCTGCTTTACCTGTGAATTACCTTAAGAGTGCACAGTACAGCTTAGTTGCTCATCAGGCAAATGTCTGCTTCAACTGCTAAGAAAATCAGCCATAATAAAAGGCAGACAGCATGTGCTGGATGCAAAAAGGCCTCTGCAATTATCACTTAATTGTCCTTCATGGGCCAGTACTGGGAGTCTCATACTTTCCCCTTAAGGTTGCTCCCTTCTTCAGCACTTTTCTTAACTGTCTACTTAATTAGTCTTCCTTCCTGGGCTTAATTGTGAATTTGTTTTGATTAATTAGCCTCAGAGCTCACTTGGCACTAACTGAAATATAGGAGAAGTGCTCAGTTTCTTCAGTGCATAGGCTACTGCATCCTAGGGGAGCCCCCTCTTTGTCAGCAATAAAATTTCAAGTTCAGATAGTGTTTGAAAAAAAAACTTTTTTGTAATTAACTTTCAATTCTGGTAATTACCCCCACTGTACTACAACATGAAAGTGTTGCTAACATAAAGAAAGGGTAAAATTCATTAAATTCAGGCCTCTTCTTCAGTGGATTATATATCATGCTCATTAGCTGAAGCCTGTAGTTTTAGATAAGATGACATAATGCTATTAAATGCCAGTGATCAGATCACTACTAGAATCCCAAACCAGGAGTGTGGGTTACCACCAGAGACAGCTGTGCCCTTGTGGCACCAACATCAGAAAACCTTTCCCACACCTATCTTTTCAAAGTTACTGAGCTTCACTGAAAATACTTCACATAACCTAGACCAGTCCATCTGCAACACGTGCAAACTGGTACACTTTGAGCACTAATATAGAGCCCTTCATTATGTTTACACCTCTCGTATCACTCCCTTTCTCTCCCTGTTTATGGCACAGTGACTCCAGAAGACACCCTCACAGCATTACCATGCATCTGCCATCTTCATCAATTCTAATTTCAGATACTGTTTATGAAAACACAGGAAAAGGCAGCTTTAAACACTGTCACAGTGAAAAAATTCAATAAGCTAAATGAAATACTGTGTGTTAACAGCTATCCTACCCTCTTAATAAACTTCCTAAATATTTGTTAAGAGTACAGGAATTCTTCAGTTTTCAAATTTAAAAGTCCTTACCTATCTGCAAACAGAAGTTAAAAATCTTATTCTAGACATTAATATTTTTTTCTGTGAACACTTTTAGACATGTATCTCAACTCAACAGTCAGATTGACAAAGTAAGCACTTTCTTCCAGCTCCTTGTTTCAATCACTGTTCTCTTGTGCTCCAAACAGGACTGCAAAAGGAATGCAAAGTAACTGTGGTTTTACAACCTTTTGTGTTGCACTTTTACTTAGGCACAGAAGTTTAAATGAAGCAGATCAGAACAGGAGCTTTGTGAGTGGGTTTAAAAACACAGAGCAGCTCTGCAGGCAAACCTTTTAACATATTTGTTTCTTAATAATCTGCAGCCGACTGTTTTGACTGATGATCAACCATGTTTTCATCTTAGAACTGGACCACAGGAATCACTTTGGTTGTCAAATCCTAACAAGCTCATCTATGCAACCCCAAAAAGTTTGCCTTTGACATCTCTTCTGACTAAATTTGTGAACATCTGTGAAGTGACAAGACATTCTGCCAAGGAAATGTACCAGCTTGGAAAAACTAAGACATTCAGTTACAACAGCTGTCAATACCATTAAAGAGGCATGGTCCATGCTCTTCAGTTAGATGTATCACCTGCAATTAATCACCACTTAAAAGTAAATCCTGTATTGCAAAAGACAACATGCAGAATCTATACATCAGTAGAAATACAAGAAATATTCCTTCATGCTGAAATACCTTTTCAGCTATTATGAGGAAATAGCTCTTTAAGTTTATTGCATTCCCCAAATGTTATATTAAAATCATCTGCAGATAACCAGTTTAGTTGTGCACTTGAAAAATAGAAGCTGTATATGTGCCTCAACAGTTTATTGGTCTTGTTTATTTTTCTGTAATTACTCAGCTCACAATCTCTTATTTTATGTTTACAGAGTTGTACAAATATGGATGCGCATTCATATCTGACTGTTCTGCAATCATTCTTCTGCTAATTTAAACTGCAAAAAGCTTTGTTATTAAAACGGGAACAGGTTTCTAACCAAATGAAACTATGAAAAGATAGATTTGCAGAAGAACCTACTAACCTGTAATTTTTTTGAAGGGAAACAAAGCCTTCAAAACTCTGACTTTTTACTGTGGCAGGACTTCTTAGTTAAGCCTCTTAAAACGAGCCCCTGGATGTTACCACAGTACCTACTATAGAACACATGAACCTATCAACATGAAGCTGAAATATGTGACTTGGCTTTTGTTTCAGCTCTCTCAGTTACTGTTAACAGAAAGCAATGAATTAATACACTGAAACAGGGATATCCACCAGGATATCAGTAGGTATCCTCCAGGAACTGTACCTCACAAACAGAAAAGGCCATGTCTCTTTCAAGACAAAGATCCTGCACGTGACTCCACAACAGGTAACACTGGTTAACCAACTTCAGCCCAGCTCTGCAAAAACATGGCTAAATCACAGTAGCCAGAGGAAGTGAGATTACTCAGCAGAGCAGAAAATATGCTGGCAAAAAGAATCACACATGCAGGAAGAACACTAACTTCTCACATTTCAGAAAAGGCTTATTTCTTTGCAATATCCTATTTCGCTTGATGTATACAAAAATGTAGGAAGCATGAGCCAAAACAAGACTAAGCAGAGGTGAAACATAAGCTGTTGCTTCTGACTAACAACTGATTATTGATTGACACACTGCACAACTCAGCAGCCATAGGAGTCCTGGCACTCAGAACATTCTGCACCTCACACTATATTTAGGCTAATGACACAGCAGCAAATTTCTAACAAGTGCCAAGTTGAAGAAAAAAATTTGAAATGCAATCCAGACCAATGGTGAACAACCCAGGTCCTGCTGTGCACTTATGTTTTAAAGAACAATTTTGTGCAAGTGGCTGCAACAAATACAACATCCATGTAACTGAATGAACTTAGCAACGTTCAGTAGTTATGTCCTACTGTGAATGGCAACTGATTTACATCTCTTGCAAGAGAATTCAACTCAATTTATCTCCACCTGTAACACACTCTTCTTCCTGCCTTTCAAAAATCAGATCCTAATGAGCACAGAGGCCAGTAAACAGCTGTGCTTGAAGCCCCATCTACTGACAAATAACAGAACTATTGCTAAACCACAGCAATAGTCCAGAGAACATCCCCTTGCAAACCTGGTATTGCTTCTTAAAAAAAAAGTAAACCACAAACATATTCAGATGTAGTCCAGCTAAAAAATGTTCTCTGCAAACTACACAGGATATTTCACCAAAGAAACTGACCTGCCAGAAAGCAACAAAATCATCCAGCCTAAAAAGTGTCATACTTTACCAAATCCTCCCCGTTCTCTTGATGCTCCCAGACACAGAATTAGGAAAACACAAACAGGCATGCTGACCTCAAACCTGCACTTGAACATCTGCACCTTCCAGCCTGTGTCAGGGAAAGGTCTGCACACATTACTTCTGCTTAAGAAAGCATCCTGAAGGACTTGGTGCTCTTGACCCAAAAGAAAACCCCTCAAAACTTTGCTGCCAAGTTGCAGTACAGTGCAATGGGGGAAGACACATCAGTGCCTGAAATAACACAGGTAATGTTATCACTTCTCATCTCAGCCCACCAGAGGAAAACACATCCCTGGCAAGCAGCAGCCTGCTGAGCTCTGCCACAGCATCCACCACACTTTCCTTTAGGATGATGAGCTCTGTAGTTCATCCACATAACTTACCTATACTAACCCCTTAAGTACTCATCCTTCTGCTACCCAATCTGCAGACAGGTAACACAGGTAAGAATTTGCAGGGTATTTTTGTTCAGAACTCCCTGGCCATTAACACAACTGAAAAGTTTTCTTGTTCTGATTTTCAACTGGAACCAATTTGCTGCTGGGATCAGAGAACATCACATCCACAGCCTGACTGCTGGGAGACCTGCTTGGGTTAGAAGCAGAGTCTTTGGTTTAATCCTAGCACTGTACTCTTTTTCCAAGTGGCAAAATTCCAGATCTCTGTAGGCCTGAGGAGTTGAAAGACTTAAAAACTAAACGTTTTAGTGGGTGAAATCCCCTCAAGCAGTGAGACAGCATGTGTGCCCATCTGGTAGCTGGTATGGCTCCAACACAGGAAGGACATTATTTGAATCTTGCTGACATTGAAAAGATCAACCCAAGCCCAAAATTTAGAAAAGCCGCCAACATCAAATTTATATTTAGTACCTAAATGACTTTTTTCTTTTTTTAACGCTTAAACTGCTTACAAGAGTTGAGGATGGAAAAACAAAAAAGTCTTTCTGTGTAGTCTGAACTCTGACAGTAGTTTGTTTCAAGACAGAACTAAATGGCAATAGGCACGTTCCTGTTTCATTTTCTAAGTTACAGGTGACTTAGCCACGAATGAAAAGACAGCACACAACATCTATCAAGTATTTCCAGTGTCAGTCTACATATGCACTAACCATAGGAACTACTGCTTGAAAGAGAAGGGCAGCATTATCTCAAATACCCCAATCCAAAGGATCTTTCACAGAGGCGAGGTAATCTTGGTGTTCAAGCCCTTTCACAGACACAGGAAGTTAGCTGAAAGCCAATTCATCTTTCCTACTTTAATGTATACTCCAGATTTAGCATAAAGATCATGGCCAAAACTGCTTGCAAGGTTAGTGCTCAATCCACAGGTCCTCAGAAGTTCACAATTCCAATTCAATTTTCCTTATCTCCTTCTCTTCAAGGATAAAAATGACCAGAGGGAGAAAGCAGAATACCAGAATAGCTGTAGTTTATCCTTATCTTCAGCCAGAAGAAACCTCGAAGAGCTTGGGAGACAAATGCTATGTATACCATCTGCTGTCTAGACTTGGCTTCTGGAGTATACAGTATAATTACAGCTTTCCCAAAGGTCCTCATTATTATCCAGGAACACAGCAAGCAAATCAAAAGGAGATATTAAAGTAATACATTTGGCAATGACCTATCACTGTTACACAAAATAAAACTATCAACAATGTTCAGAGCTAATCAGGCCATAGCTTCCATACAAAAGACACAACTGATAAGCTCCTACTTAAGAGCTCCTATTTTCCTATTCAGATTGGAGGCACTGATCCATCCACCTGCCAGACAAGGAAGGAGTGCCTGTCGTTAACATACGAGAAGGCAGCTGGACCCCAGCACAGCAGCATTTCAGCAACTCATCTCCTAGACAACAATTATTGGAATGTAAACAGCAGGTTCGTCATTTAAACAGAGATTATTCTGAGCAGGTCATACCAGGCAGTTGTTAAGACTACCTATCAGATGTTAGCTAAAGGTGTCAAGGTTTTTCAAGTGCTAAGCATCTTTAGGGGGATTAAGCATATTGATACAATTTAGAACAACAAATATACCCACACATCTCATACTCATAGTTTTCTGTCATTGGATGGCACAAGAACAAAAACTGTGGAGCAAGGCCCTTCAGTATGTCATTTCAGTTTGACAGCCAACTACTAACATTCTTCTGGTTTTTTTCTCAACTCTTCTTACGTTGATTTCAGCTGCTCTGTATTAATTTGTAATGTTATGGTGGGCCACCTCAAACATTTTTGTATGTAAAAAGAACTTCAGAACATACAAAAATTTGACAAGTGTTTAGGCAAACTTCTCTGCAGAAAGTTCTTCACCTGTCTTTGAGTTGTGTGAAGAGAAGAACACATTCTTCATTCAGAAGATTACGTATGTTATATCCATTTCCTACAAATAAAAACAGAGTAAGTTTTCCTTAGGAGCCACTAGAACTGAAGCCCTGTCTTGTCTTCAGCCAAGTATATTTTTATTTTATATTTTAACAGAAGGAATATTAGCTCCTAATCTAGGATGCCACTTTAACAGGCAGGTTAGTGCATTTCAAAGAGATGACAAAGAATACCAAGATAAATTTACTCTTAGGAGTTGGTAGTGTCACCAAAACTTGGAGGCCAACACACATAAACAAGCGGTATATGTATCCCTGCATTCAACAATTAGATCATCAACCCATGTCCAGTGCTGTGTCACATTCTGTTCTTCCTCACCCTGTACTTTCCCATTCTCTATTCAGTCTTCTCTCTTTCAGTCATTCTGTTTGGTTTTGATTCCTAGCATGCTAATTTAGTCTCATGCACCTCCCAACAAATGGGTTTCAGAGGCGTGTACTCACCTGCTGGAACATAGAAGCAGTCCCCTGCAGTCAGGTAATACGATGTCTTATGTAACGTAACAATAACTTTGCCACGGATAATATGGAAAGCCTTAATGGAAGCCAAAGGGTTCTCAGGTTAGCAACACTTCCTTTGCAAACATTTAAGAAAGATACCCAAGAAAACATTTGCATACATATAACAAAAATAAAAACCCAAATAAGATAGCAGAGCTGCAACTCCTTTTTTCCATTCTGATGGAAAATAAGATGCACAACTCAAAAGGCTGATGGGGTCCAGTTTTATTTCTCTGCTATTTCTATCTTGCCTGCAAGATCCAGAAAATAGTAGCACATGAACATACGGATTTAATACAAAGCAAGGCAGGGCAATGCGCATGCAAATTACCTCTAGCAAACAATTCATTAATGTTTATTTGTATTGAGGGGAGTCAGGGGGACCTCTCAACTTCTTCTGTTACTTCCACCCACTCCAACAGACCTTCTGTTTACCAAGTCCATTTTATAAAAATCAAAAAAAGCACACTTACTATTGTATCCATGTCGACAAACTGGTGCCCCTTTTCTTTAAATGGTTTCAGAATCAATCTACCAGTTGCAAAAAGAGATGTATTTAAATTTTTGTATATTTCTACTGCTTCATCTTTGACGTAGTAAGTGTGACTGCTTGCAGTGTTGATACAATCTACAAAAAATGTCCAGGAGATTAACATTATTGCTACCACATAATTTGTCTTGTTACATGCTCAGTGCAGTACATACTGTTTCAGTGCAACACCTCCAAAAGCTAGACTCAATACTTAGCTGAAAAATCAGGACATTTTTTGTGTCTTCCTCAGAACTTTCTCCAAAAGAACAACGAATATTTCAAAATCTCACCTTTTTATGCCAAATGTGGTATGAACATTTTTTTTTTCTTATCAATCTACATGATTCAGGAAGTCCCTTGGTCACATCCCTTCAACTCACCTAGATGTACTTCCTTATTTGTTATTGGGTCCAGTACAATGGTTGGCTTAGACGTATCAGCCAGGGTGTGGTCCAAACTTGCAGGTATCTCTCTTCTATCTGAGGATACAAAGAAACCAAAACAAAGCCAGAAAAGTAATCAGTATAGATTTTAAAAAGTTAATCATTTAACCACAGCTTTTCCATAATTCTAACATCACACATTAAGTACTTTAATTTCCTGTAATAAGTGACTAAATAGACTGAATACTCTTCTTTAAAATAAAGAAAACCATCCATAAAAATTCTTTGAAAATGTCTTTTTCATTGAAATTATTTCTGTGTGTAAGAGATGAACACTCTCTAAATCCGAAGGAATTTCCTAGGATTTATCCAAGGAAATAATTTATCTTATGGTTTTAACAACAGTATTTATTCAAAAGTAAACTCTTGTGTTTTGAGAGAAGTGTTTTTCTAGCAACCGATGCCGAGAGAATATGAAATACATGACAAAGTATGAAGAACAAGTGTTTTTGCTCTTCCCTACTGCTGATAGGCATCAGGACACTTAAGAGAGAAAATGTTCAAAAGATAAGCACATGTCCAATTTTCCTTTTCTCAAGAAATAACATTACAGGAAGTTCACTGTAAGTTGTAAATCTGAGAACTATTTCTATAATAAAAAGGATTTTCCCAAAGCAATAGCCTAAGAACAGATGACAACACTATGCTTTTGAAAAAGAAAAGAGATGCTTTAGAATGTTCACGGCAGAATAAATATCCCAACGCTGTCTTGCAGAATTCTCTTAAGCAGACAATTTTAGCTCTACAGTGCACAGGAAATTTCTTTAAACACAGACAGAAGAAGCATGCTAAAGGCAAGCTACAGGATTTTGTAGGCACACATGGCAGCTTAAATACTCTTACAGCAAGACAGTCAGGGGGAGGAAGAAAGTTACGTGTTTGAACAGCTTTGTTCCAACATAACCACCTCTCCATAAAAAGAATCAGCAACAGGTGTAACTCTACAGCTATAAAAACAGAATTTTTATTGTATCAGTAACATTTAAGAATTTGTGCTAGAAATTTTACTTGGCTGACAGGCCTTATATGCATCACTAAGACTGAAGGATGTGAACAAAGGACTGTCTCCAAGGATGAACATCTGTCACAGAGGAAATCAATCACCTCTGGAAGACAGTACAAAGGCACCTAAAGCAACCACTAGTTCTTGTAAGATACAGAATGAACAGTCACTACCAGCTCAGGTCCTCATAGGCTGTAAATGACTCGTCTTACAATATAAACTGTACTTGGATCAAAGATTGACCTAGACCAGGGTCCTGTCTCCCATCAGTGGCCCAAAACATGTATTCCTTCCATTCCCAAAAATGCCATAATAACGTACTGACAGCTCAATGGAATATTTTCCACCTCTAATCTGGAGCTCACAGGTTTTATTTAGAGCAATTAACAGTTAAGTCTCCTGTTAATACGCCCGGTTCTTGCCTTACATAAATATTTTTATGCACAATATTCTGGGGCAGGAAGCACACGGTGAGAATGACCCCCTTATTTTGCTGAAGAACCCAGCTGTCACAGTCTTCCTTCCACACTTTCTAGTTCTTGTGTTTAAAAAAACAAGCAGAAAACCCCAGCAAGATCATTTATTTCTATTTCCCTTCTCCATGTCATGATTTCAGAAGTGTTTTTAGACCTCTTCCTTAGAGATCTCCATAGTATTCTCTTCAGGGCTGAGGAGTCTTCACTACAGAAGTCCTTCTTCGTTTTTGATGAGCTTTCCCTAAACCTCTAGTCCTACCACTTGCTTTTTGAGGTAAGGAATAAAATTTACATGAAACACATGTAAAATTAGAAATTTGTAGCAACAGTGATTGTTTTCTTCCTTATTTCTCTGATGATTATTTCAGCCCTGATTAGTTTAGTGCTAGAACTGTATAGCATTTTCCATGCTTGTTAGCACTTGTTTTATTAATTCTATAACTTCACAGAGTAATGTTTCAGCTTGAAACAAAAGCTCTAGACAGTCCTCATAAAGAAAGGCTCTTTAGCATTAAAACATCTTCCAGAGAGCACAGCAAAAATAATTTGGCTTTTGGACTTTGACTCTCTTTTCTGAGCACAACTTACATATTTATTATCTACTGGACAGAGAGTCTGTTTGTTTAAACATAGATTTATTGCACACTTTGAACTATTTTATGCATTGTTCTTAAAGCTCACTCTTCACCTATTGTGTGGTGGTTTTGTATTTAATCTACAACAGCTTGAAACCCTACTAACGCTCTGCTGTATTTTTAGATGCGTTATTACAGGTACCAGTAAAATGGCCACAAGTTTTTATACCTTAACTGTGCACACTAGCATCACAATCTGAACACAAAATAAGTACAGTTTAGTTTCTTCAGCCTCTGCTTTAAAGGCACAAAAGCACTTCGGGGTACATCCAGCATTTCTTCCTTTCTTACTCTAAGGAGCAAACAATTTTCTAACAAGAATGTACAGCATTGCTGTAGATCCAGTAGGAGCAGGTTTTTCCACATCAGATCACATTAATAAATTATATAAAATCATTTTCACCCAGAGAGAGAATTGAGTGTTTATGGGAAGAGACTTTTTTAAGTATTCCAACAAAAAAGTCTGTGTTCATACCTGTTTTATCTCTTGTCTGTTTGGGATGATCCTTCTTTCTTTTGCTCTTCCTGGGAGATGGTGTTTGTGGATGCACTAATCCACTAATCACAAGCCCTCCTGAAACAAAAGTAAGTTAAACAAACTTCCCTAACTCATAGCAAGTTTAATAGAATGCAAACTTGACCAACCAAACAGCATTTCAACTGAGAATATGCTTCCTTTATGCTGAACTTTTCAGATCACTTTAGAAAGCCAGAACAAACAAAAAAGTTTTTCAGCATTAAGTATTTTGGAGTGCAATGCAACTTGGGACGTTTTGAAAATAATTTGATTAAATTTCAGCCAAAGAACATTTCAGAAAACCATGACATGCAAGGAATATTTAAGACAAAATATCACTTTTAGGGACACAAAGAAATACTATTTTTGAGTGAACTAATTAATTGGGAAAGGACTAAAGTAGGCTGAATTGTCAACAAAAAAAATTCCTGAGAACAAGATTTATTAGATTTATTTTCTCACTTAAGGTATTTAACACTGAGACTGAATAAAATATTAAAGTATCAGCTCTGGGAAACAATCCTCACACAAAGATAAACACTCCAAAGAATGATCCAGTAGATTGTTTCTTCTTCCAATATCATACATAATCTCTGACATAAAAAAAACCACTAGTACAGAGAAAGTGTTCTGTTCTTCCCTAAACAGTGAAGGCAACGCAAGGATACTTAACATGCTCTGCTGATACTCTTTTCAGCTGACATAGGAGTGTCAAAAGAGAAAAGGAGTAGTACATGGAGAGATGCCTAAATAACTGGAGACCACAAATAATCTTTTTTTAAAAAGTTATCCAATAATAAGTGTCTCAAAGCTCTCACAGCACAAGATCAACTCACAGATTTCTCTTTTCTGCTCTATCAGAAGGAAGCAAATAAGTATTGTGGAACTAATACCTGAAGGCTCCATGGTATAGTTTATGCGCTCGCCTCTCCAGTATTCCAGAGGTCTTAACCGTATCCTTTTTGTCCGACGAACATTAGGTGTGTTGGTAGGCATTACTAATTTGAAGGATGAAGTCATCCACATCAAGTATGAAAGAAAAATTCAGAGTCAGAAAACATTAAGTAGCCTTTCCTCTTGTTCTGTACCTCAAGAGGGTCAGCTCTTCCCAGCTGGTATTTTTGTCACACTGCTATCATGACAAGAAAATAGGATTCAAGTATTGCCAAATGCCTTCTTTTGCATACATCAGTATTTCACTCTCCTTTTATTTAAACAATCATCACCCTGACTGGACGTTAGATTTCATTCTATATATCTTAGTGAACCACAGATACATAGACATTAGGAGCTCAAGCCCAAAGACAGCAAACATGCTACAGCTGTGAAGCCAAAGCTCTAGACGAAGACTAAGAACCCTGACTGAATCTGGGGGATTTCATTAGCAACCATGAAAAGGCACTGCATCGGTTATGACAAAGGGAGGCTAACAGAGACTGCATAAGGCACATCCTTCCCTTCCAGACTCATAAATTCTGTTTCCAGGGTCCAGAAGAGGAGCACTTTTGCAAACAAACTCCACATACTTCCAAGATTTCTCAGATATTTATCTTCAGATGTACTAATCACATCGTCCAACTTTCAAGTTATGCAAGCTGCCATATATGAATACAGTAAGATATGATATTTTAGCATTTATAAGAAAGAGTAAAAGCCCCTTGAGATCTCAGAGAAAATTAATCAGGAATATTTACATGTTAAAAATGGTAAATACAAAACAGTTGCTGAAACAGTTTTCCATGTTAGACAACTAAAGTGCTGTGCATAAAAAAAATGAAGTCAATAAAAAACATGCACAATGTAAAACAGACAAGCATGGGACTACAACTGACTGCATTCCCATTGTCCCACCCTATCCAGACTCAGACCACCACAGAAGGCAGGTTATTTGCACCCTCAGTTTTACAGTGTAAAACCAATTCAAACTCTTACTGTTGTCACTGAACAATAAGAGATTGTCTTGACTCAGTTGTTTAGGAATATATTCAGTGCACATAGCTGGGTGTGCAGCTGCAGTGCCAGCCAGAGATTGAGCTTGGAGTAGGAGCCTCAGGCACGAGGTCATGAACTGATGCTGACCCTTTGCACAACAAAGGGTACAGGGATCTGTGGCCCAGCCAGGTGACCAGACACTCAGAAACACAGCAGGAGCTGAGGACTCAGCTGGAAGGAACAGCAGGACCCCAGACTGTGAGGGTACAGAAACCCAGATAGTCCTTTGTTCCAGTTAAAGCTGTTATTCCTTTGCCACACCATAAAATTACCTTAAGGAAAAAACGGTTTGAGACTCTGCCATGGGAAACCCAGGGTCAAGCCAGCAAGGAAACCATGTCTAGCTGTGTAGGGAGTCAAGTGGGGCACCTGTCAGAGAACTGGAGCCACCCACTGTGAAGGGGATTCAGTCCCAGGACTTAAAAGTCTCTGCTGGTGGGAGTGTGACTGCCAGAGGAGCTCCTGGATGGTCAGACATGAAAGTTTCCTTAACACTACATCATGAAAAACGGAAGTGTGAAAGTTTAAAAGATAATTGCTGAATATGGCAATAAAAAAAGAAACAATAGAAGTTTCTAAAAATAACTTTATAATTAAGAGAAGGGCTATACCTGAAGAAATAACAAACCCTCTCTGTAAATACTTAAGAACAGATGAACCCATTCCTAGGTGTTTGCCTGTCTCCTTCAGCAACATCTCTATGAAGCTGAAAATGCATTTACATTCACACACTTACATTATGATATTTTAAAATACTCTTACCTATTTTATGTCTTGCTATGTTGTCTGACAACAGATGTCTTAATTTGTAATTCAAGTCTTCAGAATTATCTGAAAGCACATTTTAAAACCCCACCACCAAAGGCGTTTATTATTCCTGACTTTTTTCAATGTACCCACTAGAAGCAACCAAAAGTAAAACAGAAGTCTCAAGGATAGTGCTTCCAGTAACTCCTTTTGCTACAAACATATATGAAACCCAGTGTAGATAAACAGTATATATAATTAGTTTTTAAACAGAGTAAACTTAAACATTACTTCAAAACTATACATTCAAGTAAATACTCCTCAGACCTATCCCTCTTGATAAAACAAATATTGACAAATTACAAACTATTACACATTGATCAAACTGCAAGGTCATTCAGATTTATATCACTCAAGCCTAACTTTAGAACAAATTTTTTACCAGAACACACACAAAACTAGGTATCTGAAGAAAGCATTGCATGGACTAATAACATTCATATCTGGCCCTGAAACACTAAAGAAAAGACTTCATATCTCCATGGCTCATGTTCATTATGATAACATGTGCCACTTGTGTAGTGAAACTTAAAACTCTAATAACAAGTAATAACACACACACACAAACCTCCGAACACAAAACCCAACCAACCAACCAAAAAAAACCCCTAACATAACAAAACAAAAGCAAACAAACAAAAAACCCTCAAACAAAACCAATAAACACCGCCCCCCCCCCCCCCAAAAAAAAAAAAAAAAAAAAAAAACCCACCAAACCAAAGTATTCTTTGGTGAACAGGCCATGACACCATTAATGCTGTAACTTGGCTCAGGGTTGCCTGAAGTGACTCCATACAGGACCACCACATGGCAACACATCAAACTGGTACAAACTGAGCCTGAAAATTTTTTTCAAAGTATTTTGGGAAGAATAACTTAAGCCAGGTAGGCATGATGCCAAACTATGGAGGCCTGTGTTCTCCCAAAGCCAACAACCTAAAGCTAGTATGCTGCACCACACACTTGGAGAGAAACGTAACCACAGCCAATAAAACCTGCATTTCTCATTCTGGACAAGCTGAACACAACAAAAATTACTGAAATATCAGTTACAGTTTATAAGCAGCTTATACATAAAATGCAAGGAAATACCAAGTTTAAACGTTACCTGAAGATGTATCATCCTGTTCAGGAGACCTACTGCTGGAAGCAAACTTATCACAGTCTTCTAGAACTGGTCCACTGCAAAGGAAAAAAAAAATACACCTGCTTGAACATGTTAAATGTCAAAGGAGCATTACAGCACTGCCAAGAACAGTGAATTTAAGCTAGTTTCAGATCATGTGTGCTGGGTTTTATTTTTAAAAATGTCCATACCAATTAGACACTGAAGCAAATGACTGCTCCTTAGAAATTACAGGCCAAGAAGTTCATTAACTACTCCTCTACTCAGTCATCAGGCAGACAAATTAGTGTCAACACCTCTCTAAACAGTTTTCCTGAACTTTTTCTTTTTCTCCCTTCTAGAATAGACCTTCTCCTCACCTCTGTAGCATTACCTAACAAACCATTTTCCATATACCATGATTATAGAAGTGCTTTAAAGAGTTGTTTTGCACACAGTAAGGAAAGAACAGCAAAATAGCTTTTAATACATAGTCTGTCATAAAATCTCCCCCATAAAATGGCAAAAATTTACACATATAACACCAACAGAGATTCTCTAGCAATCAAGCCACTTGTAACAGGATTTCTCCTACAGCCTTAACATCAGGACCCTTAACTTTTCTTATTCCCCAATCTGAGGCTGTGCTTCACTGCTTTTACTGTGCCAGTGAAGTTCAGCTGTTATCCACCTCAACTCCAAAAGATGCATTTCAATTATCTAGATTAGCAAACCTACACTACCAATTTTCCAAGTGAGTCTGCAGTAGGCTCCCTTAGAATTAATGCTCCCAACATTTTCAGTAGAATGACTGCACAAGAATTTAATAAATTCACAGACTGCCACTCCTGTTTCCTTTGTTATTAAGTTCCCATCCCATGACAGGGGGAGATACATGCCTGTGTACATGCACAGAGAGTTTGGATTGTAGATATAGTTCTATACCCTACTTGACATCAATTTTATTAGTGCAGCAGTCATTAGTTCTAGGAGCATTGGTATTTCTGTTCAAAAATTACACGCTAATGTGGAAACAAGCCTCAAAGGAAAGAAATCCCCAAAGGCACGAAACTTATTATGACTCCTTATTCATGACAGGAAGAAAAATTGTATTACTTTATTAACTGTTTCAGCACAGTATTTAAAGCCCCCAAGCATGAATCACAATCCTGTTCTACTTGGTGCTTCACCAGTAGGGCACAGAACACAGCAGCCCTACCAGCTGCTCAGTCTCAGGGGGGTCTCAGTGGGGCAGAAGTAGGATTAAATTAACTTTTTTCAGACAACTCAGGAAATTACCTTTCGCAACTCACAACCTTCTCAGCTACAAAGGAATCTCTAGAAAAGAAAAAATTATTATTATATTTGGTGTTAAGTCAACTTAATGAAAGGAAACTGTAGGTCAATAATTTTGCGTCCTGAGCAAAACTATAAAAAAAGGCATTAAAAAAATTAAAAAGCAATGCAAAGAACAATGATTATAAACCAAGTTTTAGAACTTTGAACTTAGTCTTTAGGTTGACAAAAATAAATACAGCTGAAGAATTAAATGCTGTGTTTTCTAAATTTTTTTTTTCCAAAAGGAACAAATTTGACAGTGAAGTTACTCTGTGGGTGGTGGGGTTGTGTTAAACAGGATCTGCTCTGCAAGTCTCACAAGAACACTTTAACTAGAACAAGCTTCCTCATGTAGGAGGCGCTAAACACAGTACTCAGCTTTGAGAAAAGAATGTTAATTAAACTGCTTGGTTTCTCTATTAACTATTCAACCAGCCTCAAACTATAACATATTTCAACTGGGCCATCTCTGCTTAAAAGGTGACAAGATGTGTTTAATTGTCTACCAAGTTATACACCACCTTTGTAAGGAATAACACAAAAAGCTTACTGTAGTCCATGTTGCCTGCTATGTTTTCTTTTGTTATTTTTTATTTTCACATCTGATAACTTCTGTTTCTTCCTTGCCATGTCCTGTACAGAAGAGCTGTCAGAATCTGTTTGAGACTCAGTGTCTTCAGGGCTTGAGCAAAGAGCTTTATTGGTTCTACGTGGAATCTTTTTGGGTATCTTCCTTGAAGACTTGGCAGACAACTGTTTCTTTTCAGGACTCTTCGCGCTGTCCACGAGATGCTGTAGTGCTTTTGGAGTTCTGTTATTTGCACCACCAGGTGACTCTGGTTTATGTGATACATTTCTATGCTTTTTGGACTTAGTCAACTTCTGAATCACAGGAGTCTCTAATTTCTCACGCAAAGGTGTGATGCATACTTCATTCAATTCTACAGACTCTCTTTCAAGCTCTTCTTCACCAGGTTCACTGTCAGAACTCTCCTCTCTTTGTAACTGAGGCTTTTTTTTACTACTTTTCTGGACAGATTTTTTATGCTTCTTCCTTGTATTTCCTGTCCCTCTCTTAGCTGCTTTAACTTTTGGAAGTTTCTTCTTAGCACTTTGCTTCTTCTTAACTGTATGTTGAGAAGCTTTAGAAGCCAACTGCAGATTCTTGGAAGACTTGAGAGACTTTTTTAGAGACACAGTCTGCTCTTCTTGATGCCCAGATGAGGGCACAGGCAAATCCTCACTTGGCAGCATCCTTGTTTCACACTGTTCTTCATCAGAGGGTTTTGTTTCCAGTCCAGACCACGACAACATCAGTTCTTCAGCTTCTGGTTTCCCGGATTTGTTCTTTTTCTGGTTTGGAGAGTCTTGTCTAAGTGAATCCTTTTTATTCTTTCCTGTCAATACACAAAACATTTGGACATTATTACCTTTTCCCATAAAACCTGAAGATATATGTTGATATCTGAACGCACAAAAACAAAGAATCAAAATGGGGAAGGAAAAAAAAAAAAAAGAGGTATCACAAAACCAGTTTTATCACCGATGGCTAAAAGAAGGCTTTCACTAAACCTTTTGGCATATTTTCAGTATTTCCTAGTTAAAAAAGGGGCAGAAATGTTACATTCAGTGTGCTTTCCAGTTTTCAGTGTTCCCTTCTACAAAACCCTTCACAAATAATTCCTAAAACTCAATCCCCTTTCTGTTCAAAGCACATAACCTTCCTTCTATGGAGAGAGGAACAAAAGCTTGTGGGTACCTACCTTCTGTGACTCCTCATAAGAAAAGACAACACTGCTAATTTAATTTTCAATGTCCTAACAGGAAAGGCAAAGGGTGTGGCAAAAAAGTGAAGACTTTCTGTCTCACCCAAATCTAACTGTGCAACTGAAACACCAAAAAGGAATCCATTAACAGCTATCATCTACTTTATTATCATTTCCTTATAAACCACCAGAAAATAATCCGGTAATGTGACCTGGAAGGAAATTCTGAAGAGCTGTTAAATAACTTACCCATACAAGTACTCTTACGGCTTTGAGATGTAATGACGTTTTCTTCACTATTACAGATTGGATCTGACTCTGATATTTCTTTGAGGTCAAAAGCTCCAACATCCAGATGATCCAGTTTCTGTTTAGTAAGTGCTTTAGCCTGTACTTTTCTGGTTTTGACTTTCTTATTCTTTGGCTTGTCCTTTTCAGAAGGCTGAGATTTAGAAATAGGAGTTGTGGAGCCATCACTTTTTAATCTTTTGCTCTTGCTGGGTATTGAAATCCAGGAAGTAGAAAATGCATCATCTGATTCATCAATTAAAAATTCACATTCATTTTCTATTTCTGTATCTTGATGTTTCAAAGGCTGAAGTGATGGTGGTGATATTGAGGTTGAATATCTAAAGAAAGGATAGAAAAAAGCATTCATATCATTCAGGGTTAGGGGGAAATTGACTTTCAGTCTTTCAAATCTAGTGATGATTCCCAACACCTAGACACCATACAGAACATTCCTCAGAAGAATTATTATAAAGTTCATCCCTTATTCTTTCCACATTAAGCCTCAAAACAAACCTCTGTCCAAGTGTTCTTGTTGCTACAGCTGCTAAGACAGCTGAAGAGAAAGACTTCTCTTTCCGGGCAGAAGAAGCAGAAACACGTTCTGTTCCTTGCACAAGAATAACCTGCTCATCTCTCCCAGGCGGAGGTCCTTCCAAATTTCCAGCTTCTCCACAGCTCTTTGCTGCAGCTGGCGTATTCCAGTCATCAAAACGCAATCTATGAATGAAAAACATCATTCAAACCTGTTGCTATGAATCCTGAGTGCACAATAAAGCATTGTGAGGATGAACGGATGCTCCTGCTGACAGCATCTCACTTCTTACGAATGAGCTTCCATTTGGAAACTTGCTGGAACACAGGTTAGCAGTAGTACTTTCCAGCATAGTAACAAGTGTCCACAGGCAACACAGAGTCAGCATGTGACTCTTGGTCAAAGCTAAGGCTGCTCAACAAGACAAATTCCTAATTTTAGGAGAATGTGCTTCAGAAATCATCAGGTTTCCTTGACTGCAGGTGCACTATCTTTCCAATCTCATTCCATCAAGGGGAGCCAATGGGATGAGTGTCAGTCGATCATTATGATCTACCCCAAAGATTCAATCCTCTAGGAAAGCAGAATTGTGGCCAGGACCACAAGCCATTGGTGCAGTTCAGCTTCAAATCTTCCAACAGGGAGATAATAATCACAACTGAAGTCGTTTTACTTTGTATAAAATATCTGTATATTCAGAGTGAGAGGAACAATGCTCATTTCTGCTTTAACAAATTCTTGTTAACTTTTAAAGTCAACACAGTCAATAGGAATTCACTGAAGAAGTCTAGACTGTCTGAGAAGCTGGCATTTTGGTGCACTTTCCTAATAAACAGAGTTTAAATCTATTCTGACAGGCTTCCTTCACTTGGAAGGAATATTAAATAAAAAATATTAAATAAAAAATAATTCTGCCCTTTATAAATCCAGATATGGAAGCTTTCTAAAAAGTTTGGAATTCTTTTTGGAGTTCATAATCCAAACTCAGTTTACCCTGAGGTGAGGGGCACACACAGAATATGACACCACACCATGTTCAGCTCTACTTACTTAACTACAGGAGAGCTTTTCACTTCCTCCATAGGAAAAGGTGATCCAACAGACCCACGATTATCCTCAGAGCCCAAAAGCATGGCTGGACTCTGGCACAGTGCTTCAGCATCTTTCAATGCGCTATTTTTATCTCTTTTAGACACAGAAGACTCTGGTTTTTTAGATGCAGCTACGTAATTGTGTGTTGCAGGCTTCAGGCGTGATTCACATGACTGTCCTGTCATATATATAGAACAGGTTTAATTATTTTACTTGGAACCTTACAAAATCCCAAGAAATAGTTACTTTAAAAACCTTAATTCAGTCATAGTGCGACCAACCTCTGCTGCTGACTCGTTTTAGCGGTGAGGCAGGTGAGGGCTCTGCAGACTTACGGGCTGTTTTCACAGACTTGGCTGACCCTGCCTTGGGCTATCGTAGTTGGTAATGAATAATAAGACAAAGTAAAATATTTGATAAAGCAATGGTATTTTAACAGGAATAACCATTTCTACAGAACATGATATAATCTCCTTCCCTTAATTCATCCTCATTCAAATCACGGTTCTATTTTAAGTAAACACTTCAATTCTCTTTTGTGTAAAACTTTCTAAAAGTAACTGCAAGTTTCAAGTAACAGGTAAAACAGTGTGTACAGTAAAAATCTATATGCAGCCTTAAATAGACATCCTGCTAATCTCAAGGTAAACTATTTATTATATCATTAGAATTAATTTAAACAATTTAATTCACCTTTATTAAGACGGATGAGGTTTAGCAAGAATTGCTTTGAGTTTATATTCTAACATCAGACTAAAGTAAACAAACACCATTATAATGTTGCCTGTTCTCAACCCTGCCATTAACAGAACAACCTACTTAAAAAAAAGTAAAATCAAAATATTAAAAATAAGTATACAAACTAGATTATTGGCATCATCCTCTCAGGCAGCACACTAGGGCCTTCGAATTGTTTCCCCTCTTCAACAAAGTTACACGAATATGAAGTTATTGTACAGACAACTATTAGGAGTTAACAAGCTGCTTTTCTACATGAATCACCTATAAATTTTACTGTCCATCTGATAGCTAAGAATTGTTTCCATACATCTGGAAAAGTGACCACAACCAAATCCAAAAGAGTTCAAGATAGCCATACCCATCACTAATAATAAGGCAGCATGCTTCAGCCTGAGACCAAAAGAAATTTAACTATTCTGGATAAAAAAGATGAAGAAGCTTTCTTTAGTAAAAAGCCAAGAAAAAATGCTATTAAATAATTCTACTTACAGAATATTTACTATTAGAGCACAACAAACTAAGAAAAAAACCCCACATTTTCAACAACTATTATATGCCATTAAATTATAGTCTATATATTTTTACAAGTGCTCATACAGAACTAAATGCTATAGAATTAAACTCGTACCCGCTCGAAACTGTACCCAGTGCTACACTGTGACACTGACATAACTCACCTTTCGGCTCTGCATTGAAGTTCTCTTCTCATTTTCCAAAATAAAGGTTGAGTAATTTGGAGAGTTTATTGTAAGATCACTGCTGCAACCTATGAAGAAAAAAAATGTAAATATGGGAATCTTAAAATTGTTCAGGTTTCATTTATTTTAACAAGTTCTAAGGCTTACTGAAGTCCTTTAAATCCAAACAAGAAAGGAATCAGCTGCTGAGGAAGAGATTACCTTTATAAGACAGCTAAGACATAGTTTTAAGAAGCTGGGAAGAGGCTGCTCTTAAAAAGCCTGAGAAATACTATTTTTATACATTTTATCTCTATCTTTTATTTCTATCTACTTACCAACAAATATAACACAAGGAAGAAATTACTTTTTTTCTTTTATCAGCAAATTAAGCAAAACACCAAATAAGAGCTTACTTTCAAAACAATCCTGTATGAGTTTTATTACGTTTTGACCCGGCTGTACATCAATCTTATTTCTAGAAAGAAGAGGGGAAAAAAATATTTTCAATCAAAAATACCAAATGCTCTTATCTCAAATTAAAGTAGCAAAATTTTGCTTAATATTTTGTTATTATTTCCCATATTTACAACGTTAATATATTTTTACCTACTATTTTCATGCATAGATATCTGCAAAGAAATTTGCCTAAAAAAGAATTCCAGGAAAAAGAGCCTCGCTGCCACAAATTATAATAAGAATGAGGAATTCTCTCTACAAAGGAGAAAACACGCAACTACTACAACAGACCTGAGGTAAATGAGCTTTAGGCTGACTAGAGTCTCACTTGAAATAAATAATTTTTTTATAAATCAGACCTTGAGCTACATTGCCTGCAGAGTGATCCAGTCACACAGACCTAGAAACAAAATGTGCTGCAGCACATCTATCCCTCCATACAGGCACTCACCCTGTAAAACAAGTTATTTTTGGGCTTATACAAAAGTTTCAGCAGCAAGGATTGCCTTGAGGTATCCAGTCCCTAAGCAAGTGAACAGCTCAGCTGGTTAGATTACTATTTCAAACCAGCACAAATGAAAAGGGGAAAAGTGAGAGATTCAGCAGCCAGACAGTCTTGATCAAAACCAAAATAACACTAAAAAAGCCATGGAGTATTACTCCCATCATAATCATTACATGCCTTTAAAAATAGCTAATTGTGTAGATTTGGTAAGCTCATGGAACACATGTCCAGAAATGGATTTCAGTAATAAAAACTTCACAGACTTCTAATACAACATGTAAAGAATGTCACAGCACTGCAAATGCTCAAACCCATCTCTAACATTCACCAGCAAGGTTCAAATATGCTGGAACTCTGTCCAGGCTTCATTTCTCTACTCCTTGAAAGGCAACATGCTTGCACAGATTACTGCTTCTGTACTCAGGCAGCCCAGTTAGGGGTACCTTAGGTACAGCTACACCGCAATCTGCTGCCTCAGCAAAGGAATACAAAGGAAACCCTTGGAGCTCTGTCACCCCACAGAGTTTGCTCCTCTTATCCCTAAGAAACACAAGAAATTTGGGAAACATCATACCATCAGTTTATGTTTAGCTCTCAGATAAAAATCAAGGTAAGTTTTCCAGAGTCTAAGAATAAGTGTTTAAATGCAAGTTACCCTCCTCCATGGCAGAATCTTGCTCTGTAGTCTTTTTTAAAATTACTCTGTGAAAAAATAAGAATCAATTTTTACTAAGCATGATGACACTTGGCAGAAAAACAAGTAAGCAGATCTTGAGGATTCTCGAGACACCTTAAAGTAGTGGGAAAGTGGGATTTACTGTAGCATTGCTTTTCTTAGAATGCCACAGTGTCTCTTCATACACCCGAGTATAACCAAAATCATTCCAATAGCTGACAGAACTCCAGTCATTTACCACAACTAGAGCAGTAATAATTCAAGAAGTAGTGCATTATCAGTGTTGCCTTCTGTGACAACAAATGAAATAAAGCCGCTCACCTGGGAACTGGCAACAGCTGTCGAGCATAAAAGAGGAAGAAAGGGAAAGAAAAATTCAAGAGTAAAGCAGAGTACAGTTCTTAATTAATGTGACAGGAAAACATCTCAAAAAATGTAAACGTTTAGCTGAAAAACAACTATAACCTCTTCCTGATTCGTGTAAATTTAAACAGTATATGCAGTGTGGAGATTGTCTAGTCCAACACAAGAGAATTCAGTACGTTTTTCTGAAGCTTGCCATACTGACAGTACTTTGCACTTCTTCATGATTCCCCTTTGGATATTACTTCTGGTATCAAAATAACCAAACCCCACGTGGATTGATTTCACTGCAAATTTTCAACATCGGTTTAAAGAGGCAGAAGGAAATTATAGCTGACAAGGGAAAACAACTGACCAAAAGCCACTACTTCAGAAACTATGCAGAACCACACTCCGCAGTCAATCTGGCACTCGAGCTTAAAGCCCTTCCTCCTGCAGCAGGGTGCAGCATAATGCATTGGCAAGTGACCTTGTGCACTAAAGAAATTAAAAATTCCTGTCACGGACCTAAAAGAGCCTTTAACAGTTCATTTATTATTGTGTTCGTGTCGCGCTAAACATGAAGACTTTTAAAACTTAAGCACGATTCTAGCGTGCCTGGACAAGCGTCCTGCTCTTCATGTGCTCACTCGCCCGTGGAAGACGTCTCTCCACAGGCAGCCTGAGGGGAACAAGGGCTGGCACAGACTTGTGCTCTGAGGGGAATGGGGATCTCGACAGACCAGCCCTCAGAGCGCAAGTGTCTGTGCCAGCAGCCGGACCCGGAGCGAGCGCGGAACCCCAATTCGGGCCTTCCTACCCCAGTCCCTCCCCTTAGGAGTGCGCCGAGGGCCGCGCCTCTGCGCTACGGGCGGGCCCAGACGCTGCCCACAACACACCAGGCAGGCAGGCAGGCAGACACACACACACGCAGACAGACAGAGACACACAGACCGGCGGCCCCGCGCTCTCTCACCAAGTCCTCCGCCATCCCGGACCGGGGCCGGCGCGCGCCCCCCGCGCCACCTTCGAACCTCGCGCGCCTTTCCCGGCGGGCGCGCGCGCACGGCCGGCGGGAGGCAGCGCCGCGGCCGCGCCCCCCCGGCCCCGTCCCATTGGTCGGCCGCCGCCGCGCGCCACGGAGGGCAGCTGGTTTAGGCGCGCGGGGCCTTTGCGCCTGCGCAGGAGCAGCGGTTGCCATCGCCGCCGCCTCTCTCCTGCCCGCCTTTCTCTGAGGGGACGGGCGGGGGACACTTCTCGTTCTTCAATTTCCCCCGCAGGAAACGCCGTTCAAATCCTCGGATTTCCAAACGCTACAAAATATCCACTGTCACCACGGGTCTAGGCAATTTTTTATTTACAACTCTACTGAAGAACTCAACAATGAGCAACAAAAAACGGCTTGAGAACGTAAGGCCACAGTACCTTACAGTGCCGGCAAAACAATGCCCAAAAAAGTAGTTTTAAGTGATGCTTTTTATCACACACTTGCGACCACCAGGTCTCGTGGAACACCAGGTCTCGCTATTCCTATTCTTTCTGACCACTAAAGGGACGGTGCTGCTCAGTATACATCAGGTCAGAGTTGAAAATTGTAGGAAATTCAAACTCCTACGCTGCAGAAGTGGGAACTTAACACTTCCCTCTCTCTCCTGTGCCATACAAAAGGATTCACTTTAGCAACACATATCTACGGCTGTTACCAGTCCTGGAACTCACGGCACCTTTAAGCTTGAGCCCCAATCAGCATTGTGCACCATGGATAAGCACCTGCACCAGCTACTTCATCAACCACACAAAATTTACCTTTACAAAAATAAGTGCTCAAAAGATGTCTGGTCAAATTTATCAACCTTTGGACAAAGGTTTAGATTACTGCATTGTGCTGCACATATGCTTTCTTTAATTGCACAGGAATTGATAAACTGTCAAGTTCAGTCCCTCTCTTAAAACAACTAGCCTACATCCAAATAGTTTCAAAGACACAAGGAAAATTTAAGAACATGAAGGTCATGAACTTATCTAAAATCTTTACTTGTGTTTGATGACAAGTCTGACAGATGTACAAACCCTCTGCCTAGCTCAAACCCACATTATTTCAGGATTTGAGAAGCCATGAAGAGGTGACAGAGGCCCAGCTGGTGCCAGAGTTGTTCTTCCTACATATCACTATTCTTGAATAGCTTTATCTTTTTAATAAGCAGTCACATGTTCCCCGTATACAGGAAAAGGGTGGGAAAATAATATGGACATCTACTTTTTACTTGTGGTATAGATAATAAAGCCTAAACCCATCTGATCCACCAAAGCAGTCCTGTTAACTGTATCGAGACCCTTACACAGAATCCTCATTACTCCTAACGCTGAAGAAACGTTACCTAACCAGAGAAAGGCTGAGCAGGCTGCTTAATGCTTTGCAAGCACAAACATTCCTGCATCTATTAAGAGCAATAACAATTCAGGGAAAGCTAGTATAAATGAGCAAACTCTTCAAGAAAGCATTTGAGTCAGAAGGATCTTCATTACTCATATAAAACCTGACTCGGGCAAATCAACTGCTCTCTTAAGAATAACATTTTGAAGGAAAGCTATTTGAAGTGCTCTAGTGGAAAGACTGTTCTTCACTCTTGCAGGAAGACAGCATGCTCTAGCTGCTCCACGAGAATAGTGCATCAAACAGTCTTAGACAAATACAAGCTTTCACTGCAATGAATAAAAAAAAAAAGAGAAAAAGCAGTTCTCAGATTCCAGGTAATACTACGAGCCTCTAGCTTAGTAGCACTGTTGGTGACAACGTTGGAGATTTGGAAGATCAGCACCCCAAAATTCCCTTGCCCAGTTTGACAGAGCCTTTGTAGTGAGATCATGCTGAGCACCTGCAGAGACTTTTGATAAAAAGGAGAACAGACTGGGAAACAGGCTCTGTCAAACACAAATTCACACTGAATCAGCACACTCCACTGCACAAGCTTCAATATAAACACATTCACTTTCCATATCAGCAATTCAAAAAGGTTTAAAACACAAAGAACAGTTTTAATGACACACCTACCATGCTGACGTCTTCTACAGAAAGTCCTCTTGAAGTCATTAGTTGTGAGATTTTACATATATTAATTTATATCCAAAAAATTTAGAGGTGTGCTAATAAATATCTAGAGCCATTGTGCATTTTCAGTTTTTCTATAACCAACTTTTTACCTGAGCAGAACCCATCCACAGAGCATCCATCCATCCAACACATGCAATAAGAGCAGCATAAAGATACAGCCATGTCTGTAAATTCCATCCGTGATCCCTGCCAGCCTCGACCTGGACTTTTTATAAGGCTCTCAAAGGTGCTCATGCTGTCATTAATAAAAGCCACTGCATTAATTACATCTGACAGTGTACTTTAAACCCTGAGGACAGTCGTATAGCATTCTAGAATAGTACTTCACTATTTTTAAATGCTGCTTATTTCAAAAGCACAAGCATGATGTTAACACCACACTAATGTATCAGAGTATACTTACTCAAAGTTTTGTCTCCCAGCCTCCAAATATGAGAGATGACAGTGTTTTCAACTTGACCTAAACCTTTAAGTGATCCTTAGCACTAATTAGTGATATCAGTTAACAGTTCAGATTCTAATACTGCCACATTGAAATACATTGTAGCTGTTATTTAGAAGTGGAAACTTACTGTCTGCTTCTGCCTCCTCTGCACTCTAAATGTAGTCAGCTTTTCTCATGTTGCAAAAAGTTTCTCTAAAAGAAGCTCTTAAAAAGCAAATTAGGCAGTTTAAAAAGCAGTATTATTAATCTAGAAAATTACAGCTATAAACTAAACTGACTGTAAAACTATATACACCTTCCAGAAGACATCCTGCACATAAGACTGAATCCAAAATATTGACATAATTGTATTGATTCCAGCTACTCAGTTCTATATATCTTGGTATACAGGTTCTCAACCTTAACACCTGTTATTCCTGACTACAACAGAGAAGGAAAGAAGTAGTAAAACTCCTGACCAATAGTGTTCATTAAATGTGAAGACATTCCTAAAGCTTAATAAATTATGACTGAAGATAAACAGCTAAGCTGTTAACAGCTTTTGCAACAGCTGCAGGACATAATGTGCAATAACAATCTCTAAAGTTTAAACACATGAGAAGGTTTTTCAGTTTCTAAGTTTTTTATTCTAACCTCACATTGCTCTACCATGATGGGGAGAAAAAAAACCTATTACCTTCAGTATCCAGTGTTTAAATGATAGAGTCAAATTACGATGTTTCTGCAACACACCTCTGCCTCACCACAGCAACAAAACTACTTCATAATGATTTCCAATTAAGCAGAATTTTTACACTTAGATATCCTAGTAACTGACCAATGAAGGCAAAAACCTCACTGTTCAGTGCAGCTCAGACTTATGCTGAGGACATACAGCACAACGATTTGCTATATGGAAATAATACCAAAAGGAGCAGCTGAGGAAACTGTCTGCTGTGACAAACATCCAGAGGTATTTGTCTTTTCCTCCCTTTAAAGTCATCAAGTGCTACAGCGATTTTAATTTGGTGAGGGCAGAAAGGCTCAACCACATTTTGTCTTTGTTGAAGACCAAGTTTTATTGTTGAAAGTGCTAATTCGGCTCTCCGATAGGTTTTCACTTTCCCCTGCAGCATTCCACAAAGAACAGTCTTAGTGCAGATAATCAACATTTCCAGCTCTCTGAATTTCAGGGGAGTTTTGACAATTTACACTTCCTCCCTGTGTTTCCATGTTGAGACTGACACAAGATAGCTGTGCTGACCATGGCACCACTAACCAGCCACACAAGAACCAGTTCCTCTGCTTTTAAGTGGGAGTTTAAGACTTTCAGATGGGTTAAATCTCATGTGTAGATGGCAAGAATGAAATTCTTGTTTGAGAATTAAGTAACATATGAAATGAATTTGAGATGTTCTTAGAACACCAGGAGTATCATAAAATGGTGCTTCTATTTTTTGCACTCTTCCCTAAGCAATGCCTAATTTGCACATAGGGACCATTCTTAGGTTCACCGTTCTTCTTCCTTTCCTCAATACAAATCTTGTCTTTAAGGTAAGGACTGGGCATTCCATCTCACAGAGTGACCAATCCTCCTTTGGGCGAACAGGTTTGAAGAATACAGGAGCAGAAGAAACAAATCAGTTTGTCTTCAGTGCAAAGCCACTGATTTTCACCATTTAATTAAGGCTTCACCAAAAAGAAATATATAGTACCATCTTTAATAGCTGCAAATTAGCACTCCTTTCAGAACAAATGGTCCATGAGTGACTTTTGTGTCTCTACCATCAATTGTCTTCCTGAACAAAGTAGTATCTCACTGGTGGCCCTGGCAAGTCTTCTTCTCCATCAGTCTCTGGAGCAAATGATACTGTCAAATCCACATACTTCTTATCAGCTGATGGCTTCACAAGCTTTTGCATCCTATAAAGAAATGAAGAACAGTTTAAACATACCAGGATTGATAGTGGGAATTCGGGGCCAGATTAGGAGGAATTTCACTGCCAGCAATATGTACTGGCCTGGCATACCACAAACCAAATCAAAATAGAGAATAAGCCACCTCTAAATTTTGACATAAAAGTTGTTCCTCCACCTGAGCTTCAGCACATCATATTCCATTTCCCTGATAGACACAGCCCATTAGTGAGCTATTACACTGTTCCTCCACGAGTGCTCAGTACAAAAGAGAAGAGCACATGGCCACTTTCAGACGGGATTCCTCACAGAAACAACTTCCCCTTAGCATCCTACTGAGGCACAAGGCAAAGTTAGCTTCTGTGCAGGATTTGGGTCAATGAAGAGCAGTTAAGTTTTCTGTCTACCAATGAACACAAGTTTTAATGCATTAGGAAGAACCATTACAGTGCAGAAACTAGATTGTGAGTTCTGATGGAAAGTAATTCTACTGGGGTTAAGATGTTAAGTCCTTGAATTTCAAAGGTGAATAGCAACAAGGGGGAAAAGCCAGCCATGATCTGGGACTTTTTTATTCATGACCACAGTTGGAGTTTAAACTCTGTAAGCATGTCACATGGTAGTGCAACTTTCCCCACTTGCCCTCTGCACTCTCAAAAGCTGCAATCAGTGCTTGAAGTTGCACACTGGAATACTGAAGGAGGTCAGCCAACCTCACTTTCACCATATATCTGTGGATGACTCAAAATTATTTTCTTCCTAACCTGGAGCACTAGTTCCTTAGGCCAGCTCAAATGCTAGGAGGCTGGGAAATGGAGCCACTCACTTCTATTCCTCACAGGCCATCTAGAGAAGTATTTCCCTTCTGGATATGCCTTAGTGTGCAGGTCAAAAAGCTGGTATCCTTGAAGTACTTCTTTCCTTGCAAGAACACAAAGCAGCCTCTTTTCAGCAGAGATACTGAGGTCCTATTCATTTCCAAGAGGAAGTCCTAAGCTACTATGTCTCTAAAACTTGCTTTTAAGGAGTATGCTATCTGTTAATGCTGCAATTCTGAAATGAATAAGCAGTCTAATAATGCTTGTTATATTACAGCAAGATTTTAAACAACTTGAGAAAAAACAAATACACAAACAAGACCACAGTTTGCTGTGCAAATATCCTATGAAGCTTTTGGCACTGTTTGTAACAGAACCCCAAGCTGCTGTTACTCCCTGAAAAGCTGGACTCAAATCTCAGAGTAGTAAGAAATCCTGATATTCACAAGAAGGCAGCTCACACCATAACTTTGACTTCATTACATACCCCACTCACTCAAAATTATTTATACAGCTGTAAGAGAAAGCATATAAGCAACTTCTTTGGAGACAAGCTGTAATTCTCATTTTAGTATGCCAGGCAATCTGTAGCTTAGAGGCTCTTCTCTTCCTAGGAGTTTGAAGAGGCTTGCTCATACTACTTTGCCTGATATTACCTACTGGCAGGCCTTCAAAACAGTACTGAGCAGTGCATCCACTTGCTTCAGCAAAGCCTGTGAGCACTGACCAGCACACACTTTAGAGGAGCTGCAAGGAAGACATTTTAAGCTAAAGTAGTTCAATCAACAGGTATAAGGCAGAACTAAACCTAGGTGAGATCTGGCTGTTATTTTGCAAAGGCCTTCAGTCAAAACCCAGTGCCCTGCCTTCACATCCTGCCAAACTCCCAGTGTGCAATACCTCAATTTCCTGTCTGTAGGCAGCATTGCAAAGCCTTTGAGAATAACAACATTTTTCAAAAGGGCTAAAGTGGTGTAGAATCTTATGCAATTACTGCAACTGAACACACTTCCAGAAATCTTAAAACTGCAAGCAACACATTAACTCCTTCAGAGCTAAGCTGCTAAATATTAGCAGTAGTTTTAAGCCAGTTCAAAAGGTTCTAGTAATCTTGTTCTGTTTGAACCATGGTACATTCTTTCCCCTCAAAAAATTACTGTCAGACTTCTTTAGCTTTCTCATTCTGGTATTCAACAGTTAAAGCAGCAAGTCTCCTTTCCTCATCACAGAAGTCAGTTCATTTTCTCTTTTCTATTTTCTCTTTTTTTTACAAAAGAAAGAAATTATATTTTTTCTTTCCAAAGTATTAATGACTAGAAACCACTTTGAGAGAAAGCGCTGCTGTCAGACACACGTCCTTTTGATACAACAAACAAACATAATTTATATGTGCACTTGCATCCCTAAATCCATTTTCCAGTTATACTTACGTCAACTTTAATCTTTTAATATGGCCTGGCATCACAGGAACATAGAGCATTTTGACTCCTTGTACAACCATAGTTGGTTCAATTCCATACTTCTCCTGGAATTCACAAATTAAAACTTATGAAAAGACTAGAATATCTGCCCAAAGCAGCAGATACTACTGCTGCTAATACTACAGATAATTATTCCAATCCATAGGATCCACACCAGAAAACCTGCTAATGCATGGACACTAACAGAAGTTTTATTATGATACATTTGAGGCAACTGAATTAACAAAGAATTTGAAAACAGGCTTGGATGCCTTTTACTTCGAGACATTCCCATTGACATTAGTAATTACTAAAATTATTCTGCTTTGAAAAGAAACTTGATGGAAATAAAAAACGAAACACAATTCAACAACCCAAACCAAGAAACTCCTTTCCTTTTGTCTTGTATTAACCCAGGACAGTAGATAACTTACTCTGACCGCATTTATGAAGTCCAACAGAGTAAAATCCTCTTTCCCATAAATTGTCCACCTGTCCCAGATGGTAAATGATATCCCATTTCTGTTTTAAAAAGTGAAAGGTTGCCACTTTAGAATGTGAATTCAGTCATTTCCTTTAAAAGCATATTGAAGAACTGCCATGTCTTCTTAGCGATGTGCTATTTAATCTTGAGCAAAAATCTCTTCCCTCTCTGATGCCATTTCTCCAGCCCTCTGACCTTGCTAAGCACAAGACACAGTAAGACCTCTAAGTAAACATGGTATCTGACAATGAAGATACTGAGTTTGCAGACCTACTGAAAAATAGCTCTTGTATTGAACAACTAATGTTTCCTAAGAACAATGCCACACATCTATCGTCTCTAGATTTTTAAAGCCTCACAAGTAACATCTTCGACTGAAAACAAAACTAAGCCTTTAAATATGCTGTTTTTTAAATTAGGACAGATGATTGTGGGCTACATTTCCCAAACAGGAAATTCTTGGACAATGCATTATGGGACACCCTTGGCAGTATTACAAGGATCACTTACACCTCTAGCAGCACAGAGTGAGTGGATAGCAGAGTTTGATAGCAAGCATGAAGCAATTCAACATCTTCCAAGTTTAAACAGCAAAAAAATAACCTTGAATATCTAGAATGCTTAACTGGAATATGGCCATGAGCTGTGGTTCCATTGTAGCTCTGCTATGTGGGCACATAAGGTCTTAATCTGGATATCTGGATTTTGTAACTATTCAAGCCTCACACTTGTTGGAATGGCTCAGCAAGTTCTAAGCATCAATTAGGAGGTTTCCAAATAGTGCCCTTGCCCTTCTGCCATTGTCCTTCCTACCTGATTTCCGTTCTTCTTACTTCAGCAGTTTCTGTAAAGACCATTATGGGAATGGCTAGGTTCAGGAAACAGTTCTTGTATGCATCAGCTGTGTAGCCACCCACAACTTTGATGAGTTCCAGTGCAACCTGCAGTAAATCAGAATTTACTTATTAGGTTTTGTGTTACCAACTCTAGCGTAGCTAAAGAGGCCACCAACTACAGAGAAAGTTGTTAATGACATCAGCCTTTATCCAATCAGCAGAGTAAATAACATGGAAATGCAATCCACTATGCCACAGAAATAAATTCTGTTGTTGCCAAGGGAAATACTTAAAACATTAAAAACTGTTCTTAATATAGTACTCTTCCATAAGTTTTTGGTTCATGAAGCCTCCACAAAGCATGAGGTTCTGTTGAGATGAATGAATGCAAACTACTACAGAACAGATCCTTTCCACTCTTGGCAGTGGCATTCTGATGGAAGTTAGTGTTAATGGCAGAAAACAAACCAGAATGCTGAATTCCAACCCATCTTTCTGTGCAGCAAATCAAAACTAAAAGCAACAAAGGCTCACCATGTTAAAGAAACTTCCCTTTTTGACCATTTAGGAGCCAGCAGCTCCACTCTACACTCCAGCAGCTACACTCACACCACCCAAGATTTTCATTGCTGGGACTGAATCCCCTTCACAGTGGGCAGTTGCTCAATGGCTGCCTTGCTATTCATCCCACTCTCACAGCCAGACAAGATTTCCTTGCTGGCTCAACCCTGCGGTTTCCCCTAGCAGAGTCTCAGACTTCTGGTTCCTTTAAGTAATTTTATCATGGTGTAGCAACAGAATGACAGCTCAAGCTGGTGCCTCGGAGAAGGGGCCTGAACAAAGGACTAGCTGGGCTTTTGTACCCTCACAGTCTGTGTGTTCAACAGTCCAGGGTCTTCCAGCTGAGTCCTCAGCTCCTGCTGGGTTTCTGAGTGTCCAGTCACCTGGCTGGGCCACAGGTCCCCATGCCCTTAGCTGTGCAAAGGGTCAGCATCAGTTCACGACCCCTTGCTTGAGGCTCTCACCCCGAGCTCAATCTCTGGCTGGCACTGCAGCTGCACACTGAGCTTCCTGCACTACATGTATTCCTCAACCACATCTTGAACCATGACCTCTTCTATTGGTACATAAGATACAAATCCATTTCTTTAAATGAGCCTCGGTCAGGGTGGCAGTAATCAATACTCAGACAACAGCAGTTTTAGGGAAGAAAGAGTAAGAGAAAAAAAATGTGCATTTCAAAAATCAATCTCACCAGCCCTGATACTGCAGCAGTAGCTGTTGCAATGGCAGGAATAATCTTTCCAGCAATGCGCTTTGTTTTGAACCGATCTGCTGGTTCGATGTTGTACATCTTGGCTCGCAGGTTTGATGCTGCTGTTATGAAATCTATGTGCCCATTACTATCATCATCTTTCTCAAAGGATATAGGCTTCATTTGTAAGTCAGCTGCTCATTTAAAAAAAAAAAAAAGCAAAAATTATTATTAGAAAACTGAAGATGTCCTAAACATAATTTATAGGAAGAAATTAAATCTAGAATCTTAACAAATTAAAAATGTCACATCCTGGAGCTTGGTGCCTTACTCATTCTCCTCTGCTGAAAGCAGAAATGCCCATTCAATACCACTTGCTAAAAGTGAATAATGAAACATACATTAACAGAGCTCTGTAATTTTACTTTCCTTGCACCACCAAGAATAGATTTTAAACATTCCTGTGGATGTTACACATACATCCCACCTCACTAAAGCTCCATCCTGTGAGAATTCCCTTTTAAGCTTCATTTATCTGCAAAGATTTCAGTATGGACTTGGTAGCATTGGAGTCAAGAGTTTTGGTCTGACACTCCATGGGATGAGTTAGAGATAAGCTAATCTTTCTCCCAGATTCATGGGCTAAAAAAGCTTGCTTGTAGTTGTTGCCCAATGACCTCTTCATGTGGCCAGGCACAGAAATGGAATCTGAGCATCCTCATTTTAACATCCAGAAGATGCTAAGGAAGACTCTCAACAGTCTTCACAATTTAGGATGATTTCAGATTGAGAGCTCTAAGTAGTAACTTTCAGCCTTCTCAAACCCAAACCACTTGCAGTCCATCTGGGACCAAGCCAGCACCATTCCCCTCCTAAAGAGCTCAATTCCCTGCTGCTGCCTGCTCGCTGTCATCAGTGTTGTAATTACACGCGAGCGCAACAGAGAGGCCTAAAACTTCCAGGAATCTCAGAAACACAGAATCATAGGGTAATGTCAAGGAACAGGATAGATATGCATGTGGCACTTCAGAAAGCTTTAGATATCAGCTCTACTTCTTGCAGAATTCCAGAACTGCTTCATCCAAAGATCTGAACATCACTAGTGGCAATGCAAATGCAGGATATTACTAAACTATGAACCTAGTTTGCACTACTCACTTTCCAGAGCTTCATTGGATAGTATAGACTTCTCCAGCTGGAAAATAGCATTTCTTTCATCCTCACTGCTGACTGGAATATGATCTGGTTTTCTCGCAGTTTCATCAGTCTGTACAACCTGCAAGTGTATGCAGTGCTTGAGTAATAAAATAGATGAACTTCATAGAGCACAAAGTGTCAAGTGTACTAAATTTCCTGTCTGCCCTGCAGACTTTCCTCCCCAGTTAAAGAGAGACATGGATTTACTGGATCATGTCCAGCCAAGAGCTTGCAAGAGCATTAAAGGACTGGAGCATCTCATATAAGGAGAAGCTGAGAGAGCTGTGATGGTTCAGAGTGGAGGCTCAGCACAATCTTATCAATGTGTATAAATTTCTGTTTGGGGGAAGTACAGAGAGCACAGCCAAACTCTTTTCACTGGTGCCCAGTGACAGGACAAGGGCACAAACTGAAGCACAATAAATTCCCTAAGAAACACAGAAAAATACTTAAAACAAACAAAACCACTCCAACCAAACTGTGATTCCAAGTCAAAACACCAGTTTGTCTTCCCAAAGCAAGCATTCATGGGACAAGTATTAACACTGGGCAAGAAAATATGAAAAAATTAGGAGTATTTCCTAATTTTAAAATTATGAAAAATGCTAGCCACTGCACAATAATGCTTAAGCTATTTTGAAGTTCAAACACTTCAAAAATAAACACAAAAGTAATGACACTTTAATATTAACTACAAAGAAATAAAATTGACACCAGTCTTGGATTGCTTTAAAGTTGCTTATGAGCAAAATTTTACTACTTTTATTAAAATAGTATAGATTCATGTAAATGTAAAAGAAACCTTGCAGAATTACAATCACATTCATGCATGGAAAACAATGCTAAAACAAGTAATTTGAAAAAGGTAACCCTCCACATCGTTTTCCATTTAGTATATAGTAAATAGATACCACAGCTATACCAAGTTAAAACACTCCTGTATGCCATGCTATTATTTATTATAAAACACACGTTAATTTGTATTTCTCATTAGCATTGATGCAAGAAGTAGTTGGAGATGTGGGACACTGCTTGTGGAATGTTGTGGGTTTTTTTCTTTAAATTAAATATCACACTTACTTTGTTTGAAGGTCTAAATTCTGGTACCTTCACAGATGAAATAATCCCCAAAATAGTTTCCTCTGACAAGTCCTGTTATGGTTTTGAAGAAAAACAATTTAAATTCACATCAATTCAAAAAGTCCTGCACAAAAAGATTGTAAATCCAATAGTATTTCAAAGAAGACTAGATCCAAACATCATCATTAAAACACCAAGACACAATTCAGTTCCTACAGCAAACCAGAGCAGTGTGAAGTGCCTAGCACTTGAAAACTGAACAGAAGTGCAAACCTGACTTACAGGAAGAAACAAGAAAAAACAAATGATAAGCAAAGCAGAGGCTCTAAGCAGTTAAAAATAAAACCCCCATCGCATAGCTAATAAACTTAATTTTTAAAAAATGCCTTAAAGAGATTTTCTTTCACTTCAGTAGTTATATTCCACAGGAAATAGGTGCATCAAGATAATAATTCCCAAGTTCAGTGCTTACTGAAAATATCCAATACACTACTCATTACTTCTCTGGGTTAGGGATTTAAATAATGAAAAAAAAGTGTAAGCAGCTGCTGAACAGCCAGTGCTGAAGGATAGATTACTTTAAGAATCACTTTAATCAGTTCTTGAAAAAAACTGGCAGCTGGACATCGGGCCAAACCTGAACACCATATTAAGTGTTGGGAATGCTGTCAGAGCCTGGATTACCTTTTCTGTGAAAGGAACACAGTACACTGTTGCGAAGAGTTTTGCTGCGCTCACGATGAAACCGTAGTGCCTAAAGAATACAGAATTATTTTTGGTTAGTTTTTTTTTTCTACGCAGTTGCCCAAAGGTTTGCAATCATGTTCAAGATCTGAACACACATACGGAAAAACAGAATTTCCATCCTTCAGTGCATACAGTACAAAATAGATAGTATGTTTTGAGTGTCTCAGAAGCTGTCCCCAAAATCAAACAAATTTTGATGAGTGAAAAGTTATTTAATGAAAACAGTATTTCCTTAACCTTTGCAGTCAAGTAAGCAACTACAAACACTCAAATGATATCAATATGATAAAAAGCTTAATCTCAGAATTACTTTGGTATTTGCCATGACCTCAGTTTTCACTCAAACTAAAAATGGTGATCCAGTTTCTCAAAGCAATTGTAGATACACAGCAGATAAAAGCTTTTAAATCCATCAACCACACCAATTCTTAAAATTATCTGTAATACCCAAGCCGTCTAGAGCAGATCCAAATTGTGATGAACAAGAAAAGGAGTCCCTCTGATGCCGTGAAGATTTTTGTCTTTTCTTTTATACCCACCCCTTTTATGCCTTTTTACAGCTTCTGTAAACATTTGCCTACATTCTTGGACTTGTTTGGCAAGCTGGGAGACTAAACGTTTTAGAAGCTTTGTAGGTAGAGGTAGGTTAATGTGCTCCAGACCCCAAGGTCCTCTCCAGAGCACATTCTGTAAACTAAGATAGAACCATCCAGGGGAAGGTTCCTTGGGGAAGGGGGCTCACTTGGGCCTCTCACTGGGGAATTTTTGATAGATCTGCTAATTAGTAAGACCTATAATGTTACACCATATCTTTCAGAGGGTGCATTTTGCAGTGGGCATTTCGGTGCATTTGACCCGGATGTGTGCACCTTAAGATCCTTAAATAAACACCAAGGTAAAATCCTTTTTTCCCCTTTTAACTGTTTGACTCTTGATTTTAACATTAGGAAAAGGCATCACCTCCACTAGGTCATTCTAGGTAGCCAACTTAATTTGGCACATCCTGCATTTCACTGTGTTGACAATGGGGGCAGGGAGGTATGACAGCAACAACTCAGTAATTCTGTAGCCATGAAATTCTGTAGACATGAAAGGGGTCATTCTAAGCCATTTCACATTAGATGTCATCAGAACAGCACCCTCCAATCCCATGTCAGTGAAAGTTAAATTATCTGCAGTGAAAGTATTTGACAACTCACCAAATTCTGCCACAGCATAAGACTATGCACTAATACCTATTGATTCCAGTCCAACTTCCAGGGCTGTAAAGCCACTGCCTTGCACTTTTTGCTGTGAGTTTTATAAGATGCTATATAATGCATCTGGGACAGTACCATACTTACAAAGGATCACTAAATTCAAACGTCACTGGGAAAGGAGGCCTCTTTGGTGATTGCCAAAACAAACCTGGAAGGAATACAGACTTAAGATGAAATCCTAAGGAACCAGGAACAGCAACACGTGACATACGCCATGAATTTACAACAGGCATAAAGGGGCATTTGTACTTACTTCCATCTTTTAATCGTGTATCAAGGGGAAATGAATGAAGCAGCTGAAGAGCCTAGAGGAAAAGCCAGAGAGGCTTTAGTACTTTGTCATATAGATTGACATGACCACACTGAATCGAGCTTTCTTAGCTGAAGTAATTTAAAGAGTTAAGAAAATCAGGAGACAACTTTGTCAAGATGGACAGCTTAAAGACAAGTACTACAAGACACAGCGCTTGCCCATTTCAGTCACAGAACAAAGATGACAATGTCACCTCATCTGTACAAAGCTCAAGCAAGGCATTTAATCCAAGAAGCAAAGCACTCTCCCCCACCTAATTGTCACTTTAGGATTCTTGCATATGGATTCACAATTAGGAATGCAATATTTTCTCAATGTGACAACTACCACCAGGGATTCTGGACGCACAGGTATGTTTATTAGCCCACAAAATCCCAATCCCATCTTTCCTACAAAATTACACACATACTTCAAGCAACACTGTGGACCAGACTGTCAGAATGACCGGCTCCTATTTCAAAAATCTTTGAGAAAATCAGGGTCACAAAGGTGAGTTCAGTAATGAGAGTTTAGCATGGAAAACAAAAACCCACTGCCTAATAAAGGATATCTGGACAATCCTGCTGCTTTGGAAAACACCAGAAAAATGCCAAGAAAACTGCATGGAGACTACTGAACAGATTACTAAGAGTAAATTAATAAACCAGACCTAGAAGTGCTACAGTAGAAGGGGATGCAGCATTTTGAAGTTTCAAATATAGTTTGTTAACTTTGAAGAGATGGAAGTGAGTGCAAAGACTTGGATACCTCGTTATTAGGGCCACCGTGCTTTCTAAAATCCTCATTTGACTAGTGCCACCTCATTTACAGGTCTTACCTACCTTATGGCTAAAATACTTTTCAAATTTTACTCTTGCTAGTTCTACACATTGAGTCCAACTTCGGGGTCTTCTACTGAGAGTTTTAATAACATGAAAACAGCCTTCCAAGCTCTCTCCTGATTTTATTCTCTAGATAAAGAAACATGAAAATGTTAAAACAGACAAGATTCCTTCTAATCCAGTCAAACAGTACATATTTTTTTCAGTAATCCATAGGCAAGAGGAAACAGAGGTTCATTTCATGAAATATTATCCTTTATGTGGTCCTCTCCACTGGGGTTTTTCTCCCACTTACTTCCACCAGCCCTTTGGACCATAGGCCATTACAGACTCACAAAAAAAGATGGTAAACAGTTTCAATCTAATTTATTACATGGTCAAATTCACTTTAAACTCAGTCTCATTTTCATTTTTCCCAGCTAGTTACACATCAGTGTGACACACACTAATCACACACTAGCAGTGTCTCAGTCTTTCTGCTATTTCTGCATCATGTACAGAGCCCATGACCTGGAGAAGCTTTTAATTATGAGACACACCAGAAATACGTTCACATGAGGAACTAATGACTTGGCCAAGTAAGTCTTCAGGTTTTCTGAAACAAGTCAGAAACTAGCCCAAATCTCACTGGCCTTAAATAGTAACAAAATCCATAAACCAGTAGCTTAAACACTCTATTCTACCCTGGCAACATTCCCTTACCTGTAAAACTTCTTCTGCTGATGGATAGGTTTGCCAGAACTTGTTAAACAATGAAGGCTTGTGAGAAAATGAACTTTCAAACTGTAAAATAAAAAGAACAAATATGGCATTTTGCAAGAAGTATATCAGATCCCCACCTTCCCAAACACACATGGAGTTATGCTGAATGCCAGAAAAGTTAATCCATTACCTTATCTCTTGCCCACTGTATCGTATGCTCAATGGCAGCTGGGAAAGACTTCAAGGTGCAAAAAGGTATTTCTTCCTCTGGTGGATCCCGCTGTAAATAAGGGGGGTCGCATGTCAATGCAGGCTTATCCAGGTTAATTGCTAATAATAGCACCAAGAACTTGTACACTACATAAGTTAAAAACTCTGCTGTTATAAAATACAAAGTGACTTTTTGTGCTTAGAAATCTGTTTTATGAACACTAACATTTTCACTTCCTCTTTATGAGGAATAGTCTACACTCAACACTGGAAAGCAAAACTGAACAGTGAAGCATAAACAACACATGAAATTGCCAGCCAGCTTTTCCAAGATGTGCAACTGGCATTTATGTACACTTTCAACATGAAACATGCCCTGTCACTCAAGGCCAGAAAGACTTCTTTATGGATCCTAGCAAGACAATTAGGACGCTCAAAATAGTGTCTCCATGTCCACATGGTACCATTTCATGGTGTTCTCAACCAGTGAATTTCTCCACAAGAACTTAAATAGAGGGATATTGCAGATAGTGTCTATCAGGGATAGAGCCTGAAGGTTCATTTTCTCCTTTCCCATTCAAACAGAACTGTTATTTATGCTTGTAAAGCACTGCTCAAATTTTATTTCCTGTAAGCTTTTCTTCAGAAACCAAGGAAGTAATTATTTCCTAACAGTACTGTTCTTCAGCAGCTCAAATAGGCCACTTATTTTAGAAAGACACATAAAAATGATCAAAGAATTAGAGGGCATTATGTGATAAGCTACAGAAGGTGAGCAATGGTCTTGAAATACTTACGTGACTATTGTAGGACTCTGTCAGATGGGGCACAATAACTTCTGTGTGTCCTTTTGTTCCCATAGTTCCAGAGTCTATAAGAGGACGCAGGTTTGCTACACAACGACTGACATGGAAAGACAAAGACTATCAGAATACAGAGCAATCTCTACATTCTTGCCTTACAGACATTACTGGAGTGCAACCAGAATTGTCTCTAGGCACTTTCAGAACAATGGAAAGCTTACACCAAACTCAGCAAAAGAAGAGATTAAATAAGAACTCTTCAAGCTAGATCAGGATACCATAAACCTCAGCCTGTGTGAATTACAGAATTAGAAATTATTTTAAAATGTAAATATCTCTACTTTAAATTTTAAATACATATTTTAATGCTTAAATAATTCAACCTTTAGACTGCCAGAGTATTCTCACCCTTATCAGAAGTTAACACTTCGCCTTGCATCCCTTCCACTCCCTACCTATCAATGTATCTCCTGGCTTCAACATTGTCCAAAGCAGTCACAATCACGTCTTGCTTGGTGTAGAATTCATCACTGTAAGTGCTCTCAGTGGCTGGACAAACTTTATTAATATCTGACTCAATCTTTATGTAAGGATTGATGTTCACAGTTGCTTCTGCTGCCGTGTAGCTCTTAGGTTTCTGAAAGCAGAAATACAGATATCAACAATATGCAGATAAAGAATATATGGGACACAAATACTGACTTCATTTACTGATCGGACAAAATTCACTGACAGAAACGTTAGTACGCAAAACATATAATAAACAACATTTTTTTAAAATACACCTCCCTCACTGATAAATATCTCATCATCTAGTTTTATTTTTAGTTTTATTTAGTCTTTCAGAGATCATGTGGTGGAAGTGATAAAACGTTTTATCAAGTAAGTGAAATTGATGCCTCTCATAAGAATTTCTTCAAAAGAAGGGAGCAGTTCATGACTGTCTGAAGATAAACCCCTTAGCAACTCTGTGTCTGTGCAGCACAGACAGACATCAAGCACCTGTGAATAATCACATTACTGCAAGGAATACCACATGAAGCCAATTTCAGAAGCTAAACTGAAACAGAGTTCTTGACCTACCCAAGACTTCTAGCCATTCTACAATTACCTAGGGATCACCACTCAAGCCTGTGGTTTCTAAAAGCTTGCAGAGTTCACCTTCCATTCACCTATCCATCTAAAGTGCAATCTCTTCCCGGATTTGCTACACACAAACAGGAGGCAGAAAATTTAACTGTTGGGTTTTGGGCAGGGGAAACATTTTCCACATTGCTGTCAAGATCTAAGCCATCTTTTTTATTTTGTGCTGTGTTTGAAAGTACAGGGATCTTCTCTCTGCCTCTAAGGAATTAACAGCTTCTGTGTCATGCATTTAGTGAATGTACATGGTGGGTTTTTTCAAAACTATTTACCAGCTTAGTAAAAGCTGAATTAAGTCAGAAGACAGCAACTTTGGTCAAGTGCCATCAGCATTAGCACTACTGAGCTCTATTTAGAACACTTCTGCCAGCACTGTCCATTTTTCTGTTGTTTTATTTTCCCCAAATTTCAATGGCATAGTAGAGTATATCTGACATATTAACCTACAGCAGGCTCTTATGCAATACAGTACTCATCCAATTGTCAAATTCCAGAGATTCCATTAGTCAAAAACACCAGTACAAATTGAGATTAGACAAGCCAATTTTACTCAACTGAAACTAGTGATAAGTTGGATGCCATTGCAATTCTAAGTATTGTCTTAAACCCCTCCTAGGTTTCATTACAGCCTTGAAGTCTTTTCTGGACAGAAGTACAAACACTCACAAGTTCAGCTCTGTGGGGACACAGGACAGGGGAACACAACAGTCCAAAAACTTTACTGAGTAAGAAAGCCTACCTGTATGTGATGAGGTCGAAAAAGAAACTGCCTGTTGAGGTTAGATTTCTCTATCAAGTCTGGATCTGTAATTGTAACCTAAGTCAGAAGGGGCAAAAGCAACAGCTGAAGTTACAATTTAAGTCTAACACTGCGCAATGATCTTGATGAAAACTCTATAGACACTTGTTAAAACAAAAAGTACTGCTATTGGCATCCACTGCGGCCAAAGCTCTGCTTATACTGACTGACTAAATTTTGTTTTAAAATCAAAATACAGCAAGACTGCTACAAGTGTATTCTTTAAACTGCACACACTTCCATGCCAAGACCACTGTACCCTCTGCACAAAGACCAACTGGAAATACGACTTACTCTTAACATGTTTTAGTAGTCTAATTATTTTATTATTCCCTGTCACATTGCTTTTATTGAGAAGTGAGGTTAACAGGTGACTTACCAATCCTTTGTCTTGCCCAGTACCAACACCAAGAAGTGCAAAGTTTTTTAGCATTTCACACCCTATCGCTCCACAGCCAACCTAAAGAACATTACATTTGCAGAATCAGAAATATAAATGCAAACCACAAAGACAAGTCCCACTGCAATTCTGGACCGTTTATTCTGCACATACCAGATCTGCCCTCATGTATTTTGAGGACAGCGGACATTAGCTGTACCAACAAAGCATTTGCAAACCTTGTAACAGTGTCAGTCATACTCACCAAGAAAACATTCAAATCATGGAGCTTCTGGCACAGAGAGTCCCCAATACAAGCCCTCAAGGCATCATATCTATCTCCCCTATGCAAGCACAGAACACAAAAACAGGAGACTTCAAGTTGCCATTTATCACAATAGGACCATTGATACCAAACTGCACTTTGACATGAACTAAGAACATCAGACAGTCTGTAATTCCTGTTCATCCCATGCTAAATAGGATACGCATTCTTAACCCCAAACCCGTTCCTCCAGCAAAGAGCAGTGAATTAATTTTAAAAGACATCTGTGCCTGCTTGAGACTCAGATGTGAACAGTACATAAGCCAGCAGACTGCAGTTATATTTACCGTGGGAGAAATTCCTCAGAGCCCACCTTCTCCAGAGGTGTTACAATGTCTAACATATCTATATATAGCTGTAAAAAAAATTGAAAAAAAGAAAAAGTCTGATGAAAACCTGTGAAAAACATTCATGTTATTTTAACTCAAAAACCTAACTATTTTGTATGAACAACAGAGTCTAGAAATTTAGAAGCACTAAGTTTTTACTGTCAGTGGATGTACAGCACCTGGTACCCTACAGTTCACGATTTTAGCGGACAGGAAAAAGCAAGTGGACACACAGGGAAAAAACATTCACTCAAACAGGTGAGCTGCAAGCTTTTGACTTCTGACAGGCATGTTACACCTCCAGAGGTAACTGGAAAGATTGTGAAATTTTTTAATCTAACTTTACTATGACATTCATCCTGGGAGTCTGAAAGCACTGCTCTGGCATCTGCACTGTATCACACCTTTGCAGCTTCATGGTGACAAACCAACGCTCTCTTTGCTTGTGTGAAAAAACAACGTGCTGTCTGAACCCCAAATACAAAAATTTTAACTAAAACTAGCTCTACTTTTATTGTACACATAAAAACACTAAATATAGTCTCTTTTTTTTTTGTTCCATGTTATAGAAGTTGTTCTGTTTACTTTGATCATACAGCATTTACACAAAGCCATTCCTAAGATGTCAAAATAATCATCCAAAAACCAAGACAGCCTTACCCACTGCTGCAATGGAGAAAATTTTCCTGTTACTGCTTTCAGGACTTCCTGGCTAGCAACACCACCCACTGCTGCAGCCAGAGGAGGTAGAAATCCCTGAGCAGTCCTAGACAGCCATTTCACCACATCTCCATTCACCTGAGGCTGAAAAATAAGACACAGTAACAGGTTTATCCCCTCAGTGAACAAGTCAATGCTTGACAGTTTCACAGATAATTATTCTTCAGTAAAAGACAGACTGATTATTTCACTCCAACTAGCAAAAAAGTTTTCAGCCAAGACAGATCCACCACATACCCTGTATTTGTTATATGCATTTGTCTAAAAACCAGATTCACACAGCCACAGGATTCAGCATTCCTGTCAGGTCAACACCCAGTTGAACCCATGCTGAAACCCCATTCTGTTTACTCACATGCCCTTCAGAAAGCCAGCTGATCCATCTAAAGATGGATTCAAAGAACAGAACAAGGACAAGCAACTAAAGCATGACCTTTAGGCAAGTAAATGAGCACATAAAAAAGTAACTCACAATGGCAATGATTCCTTACTCACTTTGTTTTCCAGTGTTTCACTTATAGACATGGCTATTTTCAGCATTTCCTCAGCATCTTGAAGGCACCTAAACACCAGGGTAGAAACAATAATGATGACTTAAACATTCCAGAGTTCTTCTAGAAACACAGTCAATGGAAGAAAAAAGCAATGGATACAGTAGGAAGTCTGGAGTCACATTATCCTTAACAGTAAGCATTCAAGATGCACTTCTAAATGTTAGGGTTAGCTCAAGAACAGGAGTCTCAGTGGAAAAGCCCATGTGCAAGTACAGTCTTAAGATTTATACTTTTCAAGTAATTTTGTCTCATTTAACTCGCACACGCAATTACACACATGAAGAACTACAGCTGAATGAAAAAAAAATGGAAAATGAAAACCAAATCATTCCGGTAATTTTTTTTTAAATCCATGAACTACAAGATGATTCAGGATCATTGAAACAACTTTTCCATACCAATCCTACACTGAGAAAAAACTGGAACAGGAAAGGCCTTCCTCCAGAAGTATTTTCTGTCCATCTGGGCCCAGAAAGTGTCATTGCTATATTGGGAAAGCCTGGTTACACACCCAGACATACATCAGGGCAACATTTTACAACTTTCCATTTCTAAGGGATCTATCAGGTAGCAGACAGGGAAGGTACTGTGCTGCACAGCCAGTCAGTAACTACAGGAAAAGGAGAGATCTGTCTGATTCAAGGCTTGGCAAACAAAACTATTGCTTTACCCAATGTTCGGACCGCGACCAAAGCTCTCCTGGAAGTGGTTCAAGGCAAGCATGGCAACATGGATCTGCAAAGGTGCCTGTTACAACAACAATTACTGTTGATCAGTTACAAACTACAGAGAAACAAAGTAAACAAAAACAACTATTTGAACACCTCTTATCTTTTGTCTCTTAAGCACAATGCTCAAAAGAAGTTTTAAAATAACATTAAAAAGTGAATTTGAAATACCTTGTATTAACGTTTTTAAAAAATGTAATGCCCTTTACACACATTCAGCACCCACTTCAGGTGAATCCAACTGAAGAGTCCCCAAAAGACTTTAGTGTTGAAATTGGAAAATGCAGTAATCTTCTTTTAACTGGACATTACAATGCATTGCATTTTGCCAAACATCAATAACAAAAGCCAGCATTAAGGGCAAAAAGTAGAAATTATGTATCTAAACATAAAGCTACAGATTACAATCCATGTATTTTTAATATTAGAACATTTATGCCCAATCCCCACATGCTAATTACCTCAGGCTTGCTAAAATCTGCAACAAGGCATAAGGGATTTGTTATCTGCTTCTCCAGCCGTTCCTGGAAAAATAGAATTCATGACAACACACTACTTAAGTACACAACAGCCACTGCTACCTAACAAAACAAAATTCTTCCTGTAGAGATTAAGAAACAAATATCCTTTCTGACTAGCACTGCCATTGCTCTCTTCATTATTCATACCACAATAGATGCTAAAAAGTAATAACCTACTGCAAGTTCTGTCTTATCAAAAATGGTCAGAAATGTTTCACTTCCTAGGGGCAAGACTCATCTGTAAACAGATTTTTGGGGCTGTTCTGGGCAGAGCCAAGATCTGGAGCCCATGATTCTTGTGGGTCCCTTCCAGTACAGTTCATTCTATAATTCTAGGAAACGTGTATGTGCTGAACTCTGCTTCCAGTGCTCAGACCATTAATGCCCAAGAACCCAGCTCTGTCAAGCACACACTCACAAAGTGACACAGCTTGGGCGTCTTCACTTGCACAGCTATGCCTCCGTGCAAGTAAGGCTCCATCTCTGATGTATCACCAATGCTGAAGGAATAAGGTGACACCACTGAAAAGAGAAGAGAATCAACAGTGAAAGATTAATTTAAAGTGTCATTGGATGCTACAATTCTGTATACAACAAAGTGGGGGTTTGCCAGTGCTTTTTGTGCTGCAATTTTGCAGTGGGCAACCTTGTTTTGAAAGCATAAGCATAGCTGATCCTCCTAAAAGGATTAACCCACAAACTGGCAGAGGGACAAAGTATTAGTTTCACATGATCTGTTATGAAATGGGCTTTTTTAAGTGGCAGCTGATTTAACAAGAATTCTGATGACCACAGCTCTGTAATAAAAATGAAATCACGCCTAATTTTATTTAGACTGTGCACAGCAGTGTCCAGTATTAACTGCTCAGAGTAGGATTTTAGCCCTGTGATGAGAACTACAGGCAATCAAAAAGGACAGCTGGAGCATTTTGTCATATCTTCCCTCTCATACACGGGAAACATCATTCAGGCAAGGCAAAAAGTCAGAAAAATTGTTAATTCATGGAAAACTAAAACGAAAGCTAAGCCGTGAGTAAGAGGAAGGAACTGACTGCAGCATCAGTTCTAGCAGAGTGCAAAGGGCCCAGAGGAAACAGACTCAAGCACATGTTTCAAGAGTGTTGATTGTTTTTTGTCTCAGACCACAAAACAGAAAATCAAAAAAAAAAAAAAAAACCAAAAAAAACCCCAAACAACCACCACCCCACTTGCTCTCTCTTTCACTTCAAAGAGGCATTCAGATCTGAGAACTGGGAAATTACCCAGCATCCAAAAAGAACCAAGTAGAATGCCCTGAGTCATGCATGAAGCAGAACAAAGCAAGATAGATATAAATCATGAAAATAATTCCAAAAGCATGCTTAGAAACAGAATGTTGTCAATGCATCTATGTACACTTAAATTGTCACCCAAAAAAGCTACAAGGCAAACAGTAACACACCAAGTGGCATCCAAAACCATGACAGAAGCACAGGCATTATGGGACCCTCCAAAAACCAAACCAGTTTCATCAGCAGACAAATGATGGTCAGCTCAGAGGCTGCCAACTAGATTCCACGAGTTGAGCTGAGCAATTCCATTGGCTCCTTAAGCAGCAAGAGGAGACCGGCAAGACTTTATTAAATGAAAATGGCATCAAGACAACACTAGGAAGACCTTTGCACCAAAAAGCAATTTTTTTGTCAAAGCTCACTGGAGGTCTGCATAAGTGCTCCTCTGGCTACAGTAACTGACACTGCACTGGCTAAATCAGGCCAGAAAAGAAGTACCTTGCACATGTACCTGTTATTTGGTGTGTGGTTCCATTCAAACATGACATTCCATTAACTTCCCGAAAGGTTAAGAACTGTCCTGTCTCAAGCCTGTGTGGATGATTTTCAAGGCAAGTGACAATACCAGGATTTGACTGAAATAAAAAACAGCAGTCAGCAAGGAGGAAAGTGTCTTATGCAAAGGGGTTACATTTTATTGTAGGCACATAGCTTTTTGTCTACTGAAACTGCAGTCTCTAATACTTTTAACATCTAATTTCTGTCACAGCACGAGAGTTACCTACAACAACTTTTTCAGTCCTACCATTTTCAATTTAACTGTTTCTACAACACAGACTTTCTAATTTTCACGGTTTTCAGTTCTCAGTATGTTAGCAAACTGCATTTGTTAGCTCTCAGCAGTCAAATCTATTGTTATGTTCTGAAATAGTAGTAGTTTTATTTCCTTTTTCCAAACTAAAAATAGTCTCTTTGTGCAAAGAAATTTTCAGAGGCATTAAAAAACAAAGTCTTGTCCTTATTACTCCATGCTTCTTTCTGTCTGATATCCTTAAAAATTACATCCAAACTCATTATTGAAAGTTAGGAAGGCTTACAAAGCTGGACATCAGCATACAGGAAAGACCCAGCTTCAGCAGGTCACAGACAAGCTTACATTCACAGGAATCTCAGACAACATCTCATCCTGATATGGGATTTGATGCCAACCCGCCATGCACACAGAGACCTCGCTGCACTCTGAACACAGCTCATCAAGACCTTGTGCTGCATCTCAGGATGTTACATGGTGGGTTTGCAAGCAAGCCTGGCCTGTAAAGTCTCCTGCCATCCCTTCCTGAATCCTCAGTATTAGAAAGATTTCAGTTAAGTAGCACAGAACTTAATTGCACTGGACCACATTCACTGTGACAATGAAAAACAGCAAAGGAGTTGATTGGAGAAAATTCTGATCTGATTTAGGGCCATAGAGCCACCTTAACCCTGTCTACAGGACAAGAACAGCCACTTGATGGCATTGAGTTTTAATTCTCATCAGTTTTACACTGAGTGGAAGCAAGATACAATAAATTCAAGTATCAGATGAAACACAGAACATATATACAAATACATATTCATTCCTTGATTTGGCAGGTAATCAGCACAAGCCATGAAACTCAGCTATGTACTCCTCAAGTAATCAATGAGAACAATCAAGTCATCAATTTCCTTTTAAAGGCACCAAAGAACAGGCTACCCAAATTGTATCATAAGCTTTAATCCATACCAAATCCAACTTGCTGTACAGCCCCTCCTACATCGGTTATTACTATATCTAGACTGGAGATAGGACAAAAGACTTGCTGCTGGATGAGTGAGCTTACTGTCTGTACTTTCAGAACTGAAAAAAGGACCTAAAGTAATTTCTCTTTATAAAACAGTAATACAAGATTAAATGGACATCCTAACATTCTGCACTGGAGGTACCATCAATAATATCCTCTCCTCATTACCTCTGCTTCAGGTGGTGAAAACAAACCTTTAAATTTCTTTTCAAAGTAAGATCTCAATCCCCTTGATTGTTCCAGTAGTCCGCCTCTAAGTGCTGTAGTTTCTCATAAAAAGGGCTCTTTTCATGCCTATTTTTCACCCTTCCTTAGAAGACTTAACCTATTCCCACACCAAAGTTATGCCCATTTCTTTCTACATCTCCTCATTTCTTTCTCTCCCTCTCTCCCTCCAATTAAAAAAAAAAAAATCAGTCTTGCGTATTACATAATAAGTAACAACCAGGAGGCATCAGTAAGAACAAAGTAATCAAAGTAACTTTGCCTCTCCTATACTGCCAATTTTAAATTGCTTAGCAGGCTGGTAAGTGAAGACCTCTGTCACTCTCGTTTTCAAAGAGCCAATAATGAGTCCTTTTAAAAACAGTTAAAGCAACACGATGACTTTCATCCCTTACTTGTGTTATATTTGAAATGAAGATCTCCTTTGGCTCCTCTCCTGTTGTATCCAGCACTTCAAATTCATCACCAAAGTCACAAAACAAACGTGAACATACTCCATACACATCTGCACTGATGAACTACAAGAGAAAGCAAAAATCATGAGTATCCCTAGAACAGCACAAGCCAAAGAAATAATGCCTCACACTGGACCTCACTGAAGGCCAGCAGGTTTAATTCTACAATGCAAATCTGTCACGTACTCAGGCTGCTGCCTACATAGCACAGCATTGATGAAAGACTTTGAACCTGTATGAGCATTTCTGAGCCCATACATAACACAGGAATAACAGCACTACACAGTGAAATACTGCCATTTCTACATCTCACATTCAGCCTTTGGTCTCAACTGAAAATGATTCTGAAAGAATGTGCTAACAGTGAAAACTCTTTCTTGTAACATGATTGTTTTTTAATAAAGGAGCAAGCTGTGGTTATCCATGCTGATCTCCAGGTAATACCACTAGCAACACCGTATTCCCAAAACTCCTGCTACTCCATCAACATGCTATCTGCAAAGAATTATATACCTCATAACCAGCTTTCTCCATTTTAGGAAAGAACACCCTGAAAGTCCAGAATTCTCACTGTACAGATTATTAATTTGTTTCATTTTTTCTATTACCTTAATTGGTGGCTGCTGAGTATGACAGAAGTCGTTAATCTTCTTCTGCAGTAACAGACTTACTTCAGTCAATATGACACACTGTGAACAAGAACAGCAATACTTCTAAGACACTAAAAGTAATTAATATCTTCAGGCTATGGAAAAACTAGTGCTAAGGGTAAGATACTTAGGTGTCCTGACTCCTATCCTCCACACTTAAGAGAAAGCAGTCTTGAGGAAGTTCTCATTAAAGCAGATTGGTTACCACTCCACAAGTTCTGGAAACAAAATGAGTAAGAGTGGGAACAGCAAATTCTCATTAGGTGCAGCTGTGAAACTCAAAATCCAATTAGAATATTTACCAAAACAATTATGGATAATCTCAGCAAAAATGCAGATTTTGAATTTTAGGATTAAAGCTAGCAAACAAACACAAATGACTCTCATCAGTGCACACCAAGAAGTCAGCAGAGGTTTCCAGTATTTGTGCTCCTAAAACTGCAGACACAGAATTTCGGTATGCATTCTTTTGATGTCTAGGATGGTATTGGGTTCCAAGGCACATGCACTGCATCCCATTCAGCTACACATGGCCTGTTGTAGCTGGGACATTCAGAAACTTGGTGTACTTGTATGTAAGCCACACAGTAAAGGTTCCCCACTCAGACTGAGCCATACACACAGGCAGGAGACAGCTGAGTGAACAACTGCAAGCGTTCTCACTCCATCATAGAAGCACTTACATTTCATTACATACATGAATGATCTAATTATATAGTCTGAGCTTCTGCTGCCTGGAATACTGCACACAGAATATATGTAGAACATCTGTGCTATGTAGCTGCAAAGAAAGGTCACAGTTTTGCCTTCAAAGAAAAATATTTGTAGAGCAACCTCACTTAGCTATTTATTGTCATAGCAAATTCCATAGTAAGTGTACTAAGAAAGTGGCGGGAACACAAGACCACTGTTTCAGTCTTGAAAAAAACAAGCACAACACTTCATTAGTCCAAATAAAAGACCTACTATTTTCTTTACATCATCTAAAAATGTACTTTAAAGTTCTTCATTGTATTTACTTACACTAAAAAAATCCAAGCTGTTTGCTCTGAACAAAATACACATACAAATGCTTTAAGAGTGACATACCTGGTAGTGCTTTAGGAAAGACAGATCTGTGGTTTCATCTAGTGGCACAGTTGATGCTGCTACATGGACATATGGATTGAGTTCTGCAATACGATGAAGTGTGGCCTCAGCCCTGAAAAAACAGCAATTTTCAATTTTTTATGTATCTACAAAATTGTATTTTCAATATAGAATTTTATACTACACACGCCCTACAAGAGTCCCTCACAATGTCTCCTGACAACAATCACCAACTAATTAATTCACACTTCAATTCCTAGCAGGTCTGAAGAAAACTGCTGTGTCCAGTATACTACAAGACTCATGGATGGTCTGCTGTCATGGCTGTTGCCCAGTCTTGTACAGGTGGCTGAGAAAGTCCAAGGAAGAAATGCTGGCCCCCACTATTAAATTTGCATTACAAGCAGTGACACTTGTGACTCAGAGCCTCAGTCTCAGTCTAGGCTTCCTCTAATATCTACCTGGGCACTGTACTCAAAGCCAGCAACTCCAGACAAAGTGTTTAACAAGTATTTGAGATGTACTACCAGCTCTTGGACAACAAACTGCTCTTTTTGATGCTGAAGAAACTGTCAAGCTCAGTCCTCACTCATTCCAAAGACTTCACTAACCTGTTCCTTTGACTGGTAACATCATCTTCATGGATGAAGAAGTTGTTCCCCAAATCCCATTTTGTGCAGTGCTTGGTGTCATGAACTGTAAGAGCCTAAGAAAGTTTGTCAAAAAGCATTTGCTGGAAGAAATATACATGGTCACAGCACCCAAAAGCATGGATTAAGCCCCACACAAAATGCTGGAGGACTAACACTGCAACAGATTTACTTGCAGCATATATAAGCTCTTCTCCAAGGAAACGCTTACTGTTTGAGAGACCAAAACACATCTACAACATGCACTTCATTAAGCATTTTCCTCACAGTTTGCAGTGATAACAGACAGCATTTAAATTTCAAGGATGATTTTTGCCAGACTGTGATACAGGGGCAATTGTGATCTGAAAACTAATGGACTCATTTGATTTTCTTCTATTGGAAAGAAGAGTTTTAAAAGGCTTCTTGCTAATAAAATTAACCCCAGCAGCACAAAAGCAGTTGTTGGATTAAAACACTCAACCATTCTAACATCTACACAAAAGGATTCTAATGGATGACAAAATAGGATAACGTATTTTGAATAGTTTGGCTTTTGAGTTTGGACCACTCCATTTAGGAGAAGCCACTTTGTATAAAAGGCTTCAATATCTAATCAGCAGCTGGCTAAAATATTTTATTAACTATTTCACAGTGCAGTGGACGTTAATGTGAGATTCTGACGGTACCACTAGGACATCCAGATTTTTGAAAATTTTCACCCCTAGGTTCTCAAACATTTTGCAATCCTTCTACTGAAAAACAGCTTCAGAAACTTCAGATTAATTAGCTAGTAGTGTTGTGCCTTTTTCTCATGCTGACTCAAGAATACCCAACAACAGAATTGTTTTACATACCTTTACCCCGGCCAGAATGATGTTTTTGGCTGAAAAAATCAAAAATAAAGCAAAAACAGAGAGAGGGACTATTGCAGGTTACTTGCAAATCTGTAACTGGATAGTTAATCAGGTGGACAATAACAGTATTTCATTGTTAAGAACTTCACAGCTTAAGCATTTTTTCTCTTTTACATTTGGCTCAAGCATTCTACAGCACCCCTGAAAGCAAAATAACATAAGCAAGGTTAAAAAGGCTCTCTACATTTCTCATTTGTCAGCTGTTCATCCCACAATTGTGATTACAGAGATGCTAATGACAATAAACTGCAAAACCCCATGGCTCTGTTCTGGCATCTGGTGCAGAGAACCACTAGAGCCAAGTGAAGGAGTAATACCCCAGACACAAACCAGCCAAAATAAGTCTTGCCAATAAAGAGTAAGGGGAATTTTTAAGGAGTCTCTTCTATCAGGGCAGTTATGCACTGTCACCAAATAGTTTTGTTCTCCTACACACCCTCCCATTTCCTACATGGGAATAATTTGGACTACAGCTGTTCTATATTATGTTCATTGATACCAATGCCTAAAGGACTAACTTGGATCACCTGCCCTAAACCTTCACCCAGGACACAAGATTTGGGTAAAGCAATGTGGCCCAGAGAAGTACATTTTACAGGAAAATTTGAAATGTTTTTCTAGTAAAATGAGAACTTAAGTCCAGAATATTTTCTGCAACTGCAATGTTAGTCATGAGCATCATGTACACATAAATTCGCTCAGGTAGTTTGGACATGCTTATTGTATTTAAATTTAAGGCTTGCAAGTATTCTGGCACAGTATGTTTATACACATTTGTACCTCCTTAAATAAATGTTGCCCGACTTACCAATCTCCACACCAAGGCCACCCATACCACTCAGGAACACGTGGGACTGAGCCATCTTCTGCATTGCTGTGTCTCCAAGAACATACCTCTGGCGACTACAGCAAAGATACATTCAGATCAAAACAGGATACAAACAAAGTCAAGAGCATATTAAAGCAAGTCAAGAATTCCCAGCCATTAAAAAAAAAATTTAAAAGTTCAAACGTTTATCAGTCAAATAAAATTTGCACTCATCACAGTCCATATAGTGAAATGCACTTAGTACAGACCTTGTCAGTGACAGGCTTCAGAGAAGATGAATAACTTATAATTTTAAATCAGTGCAAAACTTCTTCAGGATAAACAAGTTTTTGCAATTAACTATTGAAGACACAAGCAAGCAAAAGAATTTCTCTGTTATCAGAAATCTTCAAACCATAGGGGGACACAGCTTTTGTAGTCAGATCCTGAAATCTGGAAGAGTCTTAACTTCAAACTATACAATTAAACTTAGACCATTCTAAACAACGCCTTTTTCACCAAGGAAAAGAATGACTTTCATCAGGCTACTGCCAAAAGGTAAAGTGACACAACACCAGAAGTATCACACTGATTTAAAAAGAAGCCTTGTTTCTTCTGCATACAAGCATTTTTTAAATTATTTTTGATATACAAAGAAGCTTTTCATCCACACTTTTACAGGGATACCCTTAGTCCTGGTAGAGACTCTCGGAACTATTGCCATGCCAAGTGATCTCAAGACATTTCAAGACACTTCCACAGCTAACAAATTAAAACAAAACTAAACCAAAAGAAATAATTTTTTTTTTTAAATCTACAAAAAACCCGCAAAATCCAACACCCTGAAGTGTGGAGGGTAACAGAGATATTGATGATAAGGACCAAGAAGCAAAGCAAAGGCTGAGAGACGAATGAAATTATGACATTACTGCATGTAAATATAAGTGTTCCTGAAAAGTAAGGAGCATTTCTTAAAAATCAGACAATCTTACCTATACAAAGCATCATCAATTTCCATAGAGTCTGCTGCCATGATTCAATGTGATTTGTTTACACTAGAAGGGTTACAAAAAGAGATGAGCTGGTTACATCGGATGCAATTTCACAGTTGGCATCCCCTCCCTGCCCCACTCAGTTCTTCATTAAAGGAAATGAAAAACAAAAAAGTGATGTTACACAGGAATCACTTTGAACATAAAGAAGCCTGTGCAATGCTACAGCACCTGCGTAATGAATACACACACCAGCCAGAAGACAAGCATCCCCAAATCTTCAATAAATGCTTCCAAAATACAAACAGATGTTTACTTCCCTACTGAGGAAATGCAAGACTTACTTCTTATATTTGCCACAGTTAAATTTACTAAAAGGGCAACTTCATTTTATATTAATAGCTCCAAGCTGATCAACTTGCATCCACCTGATCAGTGGGATTTTTTGAAAACAAGATAGAATATCTCTAAATGGCTTGAAATAGGCATTTATGCTGCATTATTTTGATGTTAATTGAAAATCCTTAGGAAACAAGTTACTGTTTTAGCTAGCTGAAGAAATCAACACCCAAATATCTGACTTAATGCAACGTTTAACTAAAACATTCAGAGTAGACAGTTTGATAGGATTGTAAGAAAAAGCGTAATTTGTACTATTGAGGCCTTCAGCCCTTAACAGGGATGTTTTCATTGTTAAGTTGGTGATAACTAAGCACCAGGATTAGGAACAAGCCACCCCTGGGCTTTTGTTTCTTACTTATGCACATGGGGAACTGGTACTTCCTGAACCTGGCAGGTGACTGCCACCCAACACAGGATGACCAAAATAGACCCTGCATGTACTTTTGTAGTAGTGATAGGAACTGATGTTCTGGGTCACGCATCTTATTTCAGCTTTCTACAAACTGCCTTGGAAACTGCACATAGCTGAGAACCCTTTCTCCTAAGAGATTGAAAAGTAAGGGCCCAGACAAACTAAGGACTTTTTTTATTGGAGAGCACAAATACATCCTAAAACAGCTTTCAAACCTGCCCAAAGCATAACTCCTATTCACTGTCCAGGTGACTTTGGCAAACACTAACATTTCTGAGGCATGGCACCTGCAGTCTGTCACAACATGGAGACTGCAACATTCCGAACCAAAATTTGTCCTTTTGGTTTTTATACAGCACTGAAATAGCACAGCAAGGGACAGAGTTACACTGAACACCGGTGACAAATCTCATCCACAAAGCTCTTCCACAGTGTGGATACTAACTCTGACACCTCAGCTAGCACTCAAGGCAGTCAGCATGAGGCAGCTCCATCACAGTCTACACCACCAGCCACTTCAGTGCAGCTCCTGTGCTACTGACACCACAAGGGCTGAAGACAGGCAATGACCGTTCTACCAGACCCAGGCCTCAAGCCAGAGTGCAACACATCACATCTTTCAGTCACAGGCTTCAGTCCTTGCTTAAATAAAGGCCTTCATTTCAACCACTGCCTGAGGCACAAGACTAGAAATGCCCCTCAAAGCAAACCAGCTTCATCTCGTAACAGACCAGAGCTGTTCTGCTCCTCCACAGACAGTACTGCCACGCTAGGACTACACAACATAAAAGGATCGTGGTACTAAGATGAGAAAGGTGATCCACTCCTGGATAAAAATGCTTAGCTTCCACTGCTGTGGCTGCTGACAGCCATCTCAATATCTATGCCCTCCCAAACAGTCTTTTGAAAACAACTATGATATGTAATCAGCAGGCAAGAGAAACTTCACCACCTGCTTCACACAGACTTATTTGACAGTGGCTCTTTCAATATATATTTTTAATTCCCCCTTTTTTCTCCTGCAGTCATGGCTACAGCACTGAGATGCTGCCAGTGCACCCATCACGTAGAGCAAAATACCTTCTCCCACAAGAAGGATTTAATGACAAGCAACTGTGGGACAAACTTGGTTAATGTATTCCTGCATCCAAGTTATTTCTCATTGTAGGTCAACCAGTACTGAATCTGTTTCAAAGAAATGCATGTAAAAAAGTCATTCTAACATTATGTCCTAGTTCTTACTGGAGGCTCAGCATTTATACACTTGCCTGTTTCCTTTTAAAAGCCAACACTATCGGTTGTAATGTCAGCCTTGTGTTCAACTATTTAAGTACTGTCCTTCATGTTTTAAAGCCTCAGCTGCTTGCATGACATAACCCACGGACAAATTAAGAAGCTGCATGTAACCAAGATGGGTTAAGATGCTCCGAAGAGCAGCAAAGGCACAGGGGCTGTAGCGGTGTGCTGGTTCCACAGTGTTCTTACCTCCAAGTCAGCGCAGACTGAAGCAGTGCTAACTACTCGCTGTTCAGCACGCTGGGAGGGCACGGAGGCCTGGACTCATCCCACCTACCCAGGGCTTCCAGCGGCTAATCCCAGTCGGTGTTTCCCTGTACAGACGGTGGAGAGAGAGAGCGCTCAAACCCAGTTACTGCCCAGCCAGGCTAACACCTCGGATCTGCAGCGGGGAACCCCGACAGAGCCCAGGGCTCCCTCGAAACCAGCCCGACGCGGGTCCCAAGCAGTGCCTGGCGGCTGCAGTCCCCCCTCGCCGCCGAGGCTCCCGGGGCGCTCCGGAGCCCCTGGGCGCCGCCGCCCGCCCGGCCGGGCTACCCCGGGCTCGCCGTGCCTCGCCGGCCCCGCGGCCCCGGCCCTGCCGCCGCCCGCCCTCCTCACCCCGCGGCGGCCTTAGCGTGGCGATCCAGGCCCGAGCGCGACCGGCGGGGGAAGAGGCAGGAAGGGGGTGGGAAGCAGCAGCGCCGGTGCCGCGGAGCTTCCCCGCCTGCGCCGACATGAGGGGCCGGGCCGGGGCCGGGGCCGCCCTGGGGAGGCGGGGCCGCCGCGACTCGGCAGCGGAAGCGGCTGCGCAGCCACTGCCCGGCCGGAGCCGCTTCAGTCATTGGAAAAGCCCGCCATTGAAAAACCCAGCCATTTTCTACCTGAAAAGTAACACACCGTGATGTTAAAAACAATGAAATAAATAAACCCTCCTTAGGTTCAAGCATGACCAGTTCAGACGATGAATAGCGCTTCTGGGCCCTGCTCCTGCGGTACCTCCGCATGTCGCAGAGCACCAGCAGGATGTCACCTACCACACACACAGGCAAAGTTTCATTCAAATGGTCTAGGGACACAACTGCGAAATGCTAGAGATTTCCCAAGGCCGTAGAGGACATTTGGCAAAGAGTCGTCAAAACAAAAGTACAGCCCATGCCAGGTGCTATATAGGCTTTATTTTCTCTCCTATTTCCCAAACTCTGGATTAAGATCCCAGCACTGCCCGCCTTCCCATCACCCAGCTTTATCTCCCTTCACCTTGAGCCCTGCCTTCCCCTCTGTTACCCCGATCTTTGGAGTAGGAGAGACATCACTACCATTACCACATACTGTCTAGAATGGGAGGGGTTCAAGCAATGAAAAGTGTCCTTGCATACAGAGAATACAGAATAGTCACCTTGTATTTTATAATATTTATAATGTAAAAAAAAAAAAAACCAAAAAAAAAAACAAACAAAAAAAACCCACAAACCAACAACAAACCAACAGACCAACCAACTACCTGCATCCGACGGTACAGAAAGAAAAAAAAAAAGAAAGAAAGAAAAAGTAAGGTTGTTGTCTATCTTGATTGGAGTTTTGGGCACTTGTAAGGGCAATAAGACCCAAGTTTTGTCCTCTTTGTGAGCATCCAGTGCATTATTTTGGCATTTCTCTCTCTTTAACAGAGTTTAGCAACCTTCAAGATTTACACCTGAGTCCAACAGCTTAATTAATAACAAAGATAAAGACCAGCTGGACAACACTGTGCTCGTTCAAACCTGGGCTGTGCTTTGGCAGCATCAGGGTGAAGGTTCTTGTCTGCCTCACCGCTGTTCTCACACGCAGAAAAAAATTCTAGATGTGGGCAAATTTCAGAGGACCACTAGAGGCCACTAGAAGTCTGGAATGCCAAACTCAGAGACCAAATAAAGGGAGAAAGCCGTTCGGGATGTAGATTGAAACCCTTACCAGTAAAGGAATTGGATACTAAGGCTGGTATTTGCTTTGTAGCTTTTTCACGTAATACATAAAAATCAGAACATAGAAGAATTACTTTCATTATTTCAATACAGTAATTTCAAAGAGAAGCGCATGTATCTAAGGAATGGAATGAACAGGAGTCTCGGTGACAAAGGGTGGGGGTGGGAAATGAAGGAGAGTTTAAAGACAGCAAAAAAGTCATCTTCAGTTTTGTCACTTGCATAATTTTTAGTCTCGTCGGTGATTTTTATCTTATGCTTGTGGTTTCTTTCCTTAAAAATAATCCTTTTTTCTTTATTTATTTTTTTTTTTAGGTTAACCTAACCATTCTTATTTTTAAGAACTTACACATCAAATGTGTTATTATATGAAAAATAATAATCATTTTAAAAATCTGCTACCTACCATCTTTGTGTGCAAGAAGCAATCCACTTTGATACAGTCATCTCCCATGAAACAGATTTTGCATAGTCACAGCAAATACTGACAAGTCTTTTGCCTGAGTGGAGAAACAGCAACATCCAATTAATTCTCACATAACCCTTTAACAGTAACCAGGCAAACACTAACCATCAGTCAAACCATGAATATGTGCCTTCTAAGATAAAATGACACAAAGAAATGGACAGATTCTGTTTACCCCAGAAGCCAAAGAAATGGGTTCCCAAATGTATCACTTAGTGGGTGTATTCAGGAACTCTCTAGGCTGATGGTACCAAATCAAAACAGATACAGGTTTTCCCCTAACTTTCTAAGACTGCAAAATTTGAAATATCTGGAGTCATTCGACTTTTCTTTCCCCCCATAGCCTTCTTCTTAAAAACTACATATGATATTACAATCTTAGTAAATTTGGTTAAATAAATTACTTTTACAGGAAATCCCAGCTCCCTAGTTGCATCATGTTATAGTCAGCTATAGCTGTTGAGGTAGCAAGCAAAGCTGTCAGTTTACAGACTTGCTGAAGCAACGAGTGGGATGAGGCTGTGGCCAGGAGAACATCACCACCTCCAGACTTGTCCTAAATCTCCATTATTTCGCTTTATGTGCACCACTGTAGATTCATTCTACATCCAGCTATTGAATACCTCTTTAGAGCCAGTATTTTCATAAGAAGCTGAAGTGGAATAGCTGTAAATCTCCTTTCCTTCTGCTGGGAAAATCCACCCACTTGGGCTTTTTTTGGTCTTTTAATTTTGTGGTTTCCAGGTACGATGTCACATTCTTAATGGGGACTCCAAAGTGGGGATTTGAGGAGGTACATTTGTTTCCCTGATTGATTTAGTTAATAAGCAAATTAGCAGACAAAACTCTTGTAGTTTTTTTGAAAATACTAAGGCCAACGCAGTTCAGTTTAGCACACAGGCCAGTCTAGAAGTTACCATAAATCTACATCAACATCCTTCAGTGGGTTTCCAAACATCCTGCCATAGGCTATAGCTTGCCCTCACTTTTGTAGGAGAAAGGTGCTGACTGGCAAGGCTTTGTCTCCTCTTTTTGGCAACCCATGCAGTGTAGGAGTGTTTTGATGGCATATTTAAAAGGACTCCAGCTTCCCAGCAGGCCGAAAAATCTTGCCACTTGAAGCTGCTCTAGCAAGTGACACCTTCCTAGAAACCATGTTAATATTGTTGATAAATCCAGATAAACAAAGGCACCAATTACCTAAGCTGATTTCACACTGAGATGTGTATGACTGCATTTCTAAAAGCAAGAGCCAGCTTTTCCGTGCCCGTGAATCTCCAGCATAGACTGCAAATTACCAGATAAACATTCATTGGGTTAAATAATGACTTTTGGCTCTCAACTCATCTAATTTGTTAACAGGAATGGCAGATACAGAATGGGATTTTGTACAAGCTTTACTTACATAAGGAATCCTGATGACAGGTTGATGTCATTCAACCAGACCTCCTCACATGATTAGGCCTTGTGCAATCAGCCTCTTCTTTCTTTCCTACTTTGACTCCAAGCTGAAAATTAGCATTGGGCAAGCCCCAGACAACTCCATTTGGCTAACCAGAGGTTTGGAACACATTTCTTGATGCTTTAAATCTACCTGGGAAGTCTCAGGAGAATTGGTACCAGTTGCATGGAGCTCCCCGTAGCCCATTTGAAGGGATGCAACATCACACACAGGTTTTTTCCAAGGGCAGAAGGAAGGTGGTGAATTCTTGAATGAAGCTTCAGATCCATTCTCTAATTTGCATAGTACTACCTTAACTGAAATTCACCTCTGAGTATTTTAGAAAAGCAAATGCCCCACCTTGTCTTTGCTGAAATATCTGTAAAGTTCAAGCACTGTTAATAACAAAACAATTCCTAGGATAGAGAAAGGACAGAAGACTATAGTTTTAGAATAGTTTTATATAAAATAAGGAAGATTAGTCTATTTTATGTCACATTCAAATTTTAGCTTGATTATTATTATGCAAAAAAAAAAAGGACAGAAAAGGATCAATTGTTTTTAAATACATTTAATGTTATGAAACATATTGCCTTTATTTTGTTTAAATCTTTGCTAAATGTTAACATCAATAATAATAAAAGGCTTTAAAAAACCTTTTCTTTATTCACACACTAGTCTCATTGTTTTATTCTAAGGCAGAAAACAAAGAGAGTCATCATAAATAAAACACTGTCATGGAATATAAGACAAACCCAGGCCAGACAGTTCCCTAAAAAGTTTATGAAAAGTGCATCTGGCTGGCTCAGGACTCCCTGAGTAAGGTAGACATTCTCCCACACACCTCTTGGCTATTTAGACACTTTTGAGAAAATCTGAAATAAAGGCTGCCTTTCTCATTTTAAAGGTATTGCATGTACATGTCACTTGTAGTGTGAGGTAGGAACCAGTTTCTAGGGGCTGTATCTGGGCCTCACCTCCTTATGGTTGCCCCTCCGTTTGCTATGCAAAAAGAGATTTAAGTGCAAAACAAAGCCTTAGCTGTCTAGGAAAGTGAACTACTGTTTCTTTTCAATCACAATACATCAGCTGATTATAAAGGATACTTCTCATGATTTACACCTTCAAAGCAGTAAGAGGCACAAATAACTAGATGTAATTTTTTTTCCCCAAAGGATGCCTTTGAAAAAGGGGGATTTGAGCACTAGAAGAAGACAGTGTTTTCAAGTTATCTAATTCAAAACTCCATGAATTTTCTGTTTTGTAACTGAACCTGGCCAAGAGTAAACTCTTAATTGAAAAACAACGGCAACTCAAAAGTGCATAAATGAAAAACTTCATCAATAAATTAAGGAAATGGATTTGCTGCATATATCTATCCACCTAACTGTCCCAAGATCCTCTTATTTTTACAATGACATGGAAAATCAGAATAAAGGTACTACTACTTTGAAACCAAAAGTAATCTAAAATCTTCAGTAGATTTCTTTCTGAGATAAGGCAACTTGTCTTTTACCAAAATTCAAAAGATAGAATGACTGGAAGTAGCCCAATAACAAGACAACCCCTCCTACACCACCAAGGCTTAAACATAGGTTTTTCCATTCATATGTAGGCTTGTAATTCAGGGTGTGGGTTTTCAAGAAATGCCAAACATCTCATTCCCAGGGATGCTGATTATTGGAGAGCTTGCACAGTAGGAAGGCTGAGGAGAGATCCAGTCCTGAGCAGTGGGGGAGGCAGGATGCTTCAGCAGAATTTTCAGATGTAGTAGGTGCAGCTGTGGGACTTGCAGTTTCATTTATGTCTTGTACAGACTCCTGTGAGTCCTGCATTCAGAGCCTAAGCAGTCCAGTGGCCATTTGAAGACTATAGGTGACAGTACTGGAATGACATTTTGGATCCCCATATTGAAGGCCTTGGCTCTAGAGGACCCCCTTCCACCAGCAATCCATGAGAGGTCATGCACAGAGGTAGGAAAAGTGCTTAATCAATGTGTAAGGGTTGCATTTTCTCTTAAGTTCTTTTTGGGACTGCTCTTTAATATAAAATCACTCTTCATCCTCATGGGATATATTCATATTCAGGATAATATTCATTCATGGCAGAGATAAATCCATCAGTGAAGTATCACTAATTGCTTTCTTTGCAGAGAGATGGTTTCTGCTGGCTGGCATGCCCTTGGAAAAGCATGCTGCTTCTTGAACCAAAAAGGTAGTTCCCAGTTCATTTGTGGCGAATATTTATTTTTCCTTTAGAACAAATTTAAATGCTATGTTTCTTTCTATGGAGATTGTTCTTGGGGGCACACTTTTTACAAAAACATTTTGGGCAGAGCTTGTGTTTCTGCATCTGAAGCATATTGTGTGTTGAATAGAGTAGATCTAGAAGACAACAGGTACAGAGGTAGCAGCACAATGTTGTGATAAAGCACTTCCACAATAGCAACTTCAAGCAACTTGAACTTCACAGAATCCACAAAAAAAAATCCTGTTTAAAATGTGCTTTGCAATAAAAACATCAAATTTTTGTCTTTCCCCTTCCAACCTACTGCAAGCACAGAAATCCTACTTTTCCTTAGCTAGGACCTACCCTCCCACTGATCCACTTTTAGTTTCCAAGAGCACAGAGCAAAGTGAGCATCCAGGTTCTCAGCTGTAGTCAGTGCAGATGATAGTCTCTAACAAGAATAATCATCAGGGGTCCACTTTGCTAGAAACACAGCTGTGATAGCATTTGGTTCACTGGAGGAGGAAGATTCAGCTGCAAACCTTGCCCATGGCTGAAGAAAAATTTCTTTTTTCTTTCCCCTGGAAAATGTTTGCATTTATAAAGCAGGTAAATTGGTAGCTTTTAAATGTAATTTTAATGATGTCAGTTCATAATTTCTGGTAAGGGAGAAAGTTTCACGGCTCAAAGATGAGGCAGACAATTTCATATGTTTAGCATGAATTCAGAAGGGTTACGATCTCTGACAGCAAAGATAGTGCTTGCTGTGGGCTAAGGTTGCTCCAACCAAAATTACATAGGAATATATAGACTAAAAAAATAACCTTTCAGAATTACAGACAAATACAAGTTACATGTAGTCTATGCAGGTAAATCCATTTTTCACTTTGGAATTAGATGCCCGTTTTTGTGGTAATCCAGTCACGGAAATAAGTCACTCGTGTGTAAACTCCAGGTTTATTTGGTTTGGCACATTCATCTCCCCAGCTCACTATTCCCACGAGGTACCACATCAGTCTAGAGTCTGGAGTAACCAGTGGTCCCCCAGAGTCCCCCTAGAAAAAGAGGAGAGGAAAAAAATTAAATGGATCAGAAGAGAAAATACAATTCTCTCCATAGACAGACTATAAGAGACTTCCTATAAGAGGAATAAACAAGCAGTGTTTCAAGAGCTGCCATTTGTGCAGAATCCAGGCTGTTTATAAGAAGCTGAGTCAGGAGTCTGTGGCATTTTCCTCTTTTCCAGGGGACCTCCTGACCTCTGTTTCCATACTGTTATGGTAAAAAACCCAACAAAAAGCTTCTCTTCTGTTTTGTGAGGAGTACTTTCCACCTGCCTTGTCTTCTTCCTCATACAGAGTAGGGAAACACAAGTATAGACAGCAATCTAAGCCAGCAGAAACCTTTTTCTTAACAGGTTTTAATAACAATTGCTATTCCTGAAATAATTAATTTTAGTCACTTGCAGCAATAACGTTTCAAAAAAGAGTGTAGAACTCCTTTTTGTTTGGAGCTTTCATCAAGAACTTGGTCTTCTAGTTAGATGATATCTCCTTAAGATATTATCCACTTTCCAAGGCTCAATTCTGATATTGTGGTATTATTATATGGAAATAATAGTTAAACCAGAAACCTTACAGACAGAGAGGCAATCCTCACACTACAGACTAAATTCCCCAACTTTCACCAAAATTATTTACTGAACTAAACAGCAGTTGCACCCTTCTGCTCAGGTCTCTTCAGTGCTGAGCCAGGAACAGAGGAATGAGTTTCCCAGGCTTATTCTGCAGGGAATTTGTCTTCGGGCAAAAATCTGTAGGACTGGGATTCAGGAAACAGTCTGTATTGAAGCAGCACTTTAAGAGTACAATCTTTTAAAATAACATAAATAGAAATTATGTTTTTGAAAGTTATCACTATGGAAATATTTTTCTTTGAACATAAGCATTTCCTTGCAGCATTTGCAAACCTGCAGCACGCACGTTTCCTTTCCATTCTTTTACACCTACCTTCCTTTTAGTTATCTTTTTTTCAGACAGTTTTCCTTTCACTGAGCCAAGTGTGTTACCAAAGATCACAAAGATTGTAACAGATGCGTTATGATATGATCCAGTCCAGAATTTAATTTCAGTGAGTGATAGTGTGGTTTTGCTGGTAACTTAATATTCTTAACCTTCTTCCTTCTCACCTCTACAGATGTCTGGTTTTAGCTACTTGAAATATTTAATTTTTAGCTCATCATTAGTATAACAGCATTTAGTGCTAAATGATAGGTACTGGATGCTATTTCACTGTACAACTTAATTCCTATTTGAATGGAGCCTATTTAAAGAACTAATACACTGTCCAATTAAGATTTGGTCAACCAGATACTACAGTTATTATTAAAATAGTTTGTCTTTCTAATTTTCAGCTACAATTACCTGACAGGCATCTACTCCTCCTTCCAAGTATCCTGCACACAACATCCTGGGTGTTATGTCTCCATCATACACTTCTTCTCTGTTGCAAGTGTCTGAGTCAATAAGTTTTACTGTTGCCTCCTGAAGAGCATTTGGGGCTGGACCTGAGAGAAAATACAATTTGGGTATTTATCAACATAATTACTTTGCAGCAGTTAATATACAGGAAGAGTGTTTAATGTCCTCTTATGGAGGACCAGCTTGATTTGGTTTAATGTGGAAGTTTTGCTTGTTGATCTGTCTAGGTCAGGCCCTTAAGGAGAATGTATATAGAATCACAGATTCACAGACTTGGGAACTGTACCATTAAGACTGAAGTAATGATTGCATGGTACATAGTGCCTTAAGTGTAAAGCCATATATTTTATACATGTTCCATATAACACAAATTCCACGTTGCATGGAACACAAATTACCTAGCAATTTGGGCAGATGATACAAAATGAAGACATCTTGATTCCACTGGTAAATCCACTCTTAGTGTGGCCTGGTAAGAGCGTAAGCTTGGGTAATTCACAGCTTGCTCTGCACAATTACCTGAAAGCTCACAGAGTTTTCTGTAGCTTCTGACTAGTGCTGGGGAAATAGTTTTTTTGGTGCTATATAAACATGTGCATGGCTGGACTACCTGTCTTAAAAATTTACAGTATGGAATGGAAAGGCTGGGAAAACAGAAGGGTCTTCTTCCTTTTTTTCTACGCCAGTGGTTTGTAGCTCTGTCTTTATGCACTCCAGTTTTAGAACAAGAAACTGATGCCTACAACTAAACAAACCTATTGCAAACATTAGGCTTGCTGCCATATAACGTGTGGCTACAGAAGTGATATCAGTTCAGTAGCAGATCGGAGCCACTGTTTATGGACCATACAGGTCACCTGGCAGACGCAGGACTCACCGTCGTTGGTAAGAGCTCCCCAGCCTGTGATGACAGCATAAATATTGTAGGGAAAAGTCTGAGACGGCTCAGGCAGGCAGACACGGTGTATGCTGCTTGTGAACTCAACTCTGTTGGAGAGCTGCACAAGTGCAATGTCGTAGTCATGTTCTGGGTAGAGGTACTTCTCATGAATAATGATTGTCTTGACTGATCGCTTCAGGCTTGGTGGCTTCAGAAGGGCTCCAAAAGTAGCAGTCCACTTCTGAGGGTGAGTCATGCTGAAAAAGGTAAGAGTGCTGTAAGTATTTTGCTGTAAATATATGTTTGGGACTTTAAATTTGCTGAGTGCCTTTACTGTAAAACTCCTTCAAGCCAGGTCCCTACTAGACTGTTGTGTCATCCATCCATCACTTTCCATAACACAACTGTGGGCTGCTGCTAGAAGAGGGCACTCCTGCATTCCGTCCTCAGCCATGGCCTTGTACTCCTCCCCTGCTCCTTGTCCCTGATCTAACCATTGTGTGGCCACAGAGTGTTGTCAAATCAAAAAGCTCTTCTGCTGCAAACTCTTCATTTCCCTTACACTTTTTGCACGTTGATAATTTGTTCAATCAGCTGATCCATCTTAAAATGCCTTGCAGATTCACAATTACCATGCTTTAAACAAAAAATACTGGGAGTGAATGGCTGAATGAGGGGTGGGTGACTGCTGGTAGCAGCCTGCAGTGGCAGCAACCTCATTGTGACACTAAGGCATACATTTAAGAAACATAAAGTGTAACAGGAAACATATACTTCACCATTTCAGTCACTTTACCTTTTCTGCTCATCTTTGCTCAATATGCCAAATAACTATTGATTTTCACTCATAAAATTTCCAGGTCTGCTGCAGAGGGACGGTCTTTAATTTCTCATTGAAACATCCAATTATTGGGCCTACTTAAACTTGACTTTCCTCCTCCAAAATTGTTTCTCTGGGAAAGAGTCAGGGGTGTGGTGCAAATCTGAAAAGCCACACAACTTGATACACAAGGGGAACATTCTGCTGCAGATTGTAAGGTGGGAACTTACTCTCTGAAGCAGTGAGCTGCAGATACCAGCCAGGTGTTGCTGATGAGTGTGGCACCACAGCGATGGATGTTATTGTACTGCAAACTGGCCTGCCACGGCCAATCGCCGGTCTCTGCAGAAGACAATCCACCAACGATTCTCAACGATGAGGATTTTGCCATTGACTTGACTGATCTATTCTGCCGTAACCCACAGACTGTCAAAAAGGATAAAGACAGTATTAGGAATTCTTCTGTTTAGTAGATATTCCTGCAAATGACTGTGGAAAACATAATGTAAAACTACGCACCACCTATGTCTTCTACACCTATTGAGATCAACAAGAAAACATACCTTCCACCAGCCCCCCAAATCAGAGCTCCTCATGCACAGCCCATGTGTTAGAAGCCTGAATGAGCAACTATCATGGGAAGCCATAATGGTCAAACATTCAGGCTTAGCTATGTGAGCAGTCCAATTCAGGACCTCAAAACCTTTACCACACACCCCAGACAATTCCAAAATACAGGGATTGGCAACTTCAATGTCCCAGGTGATTTGTCATTAGGATAAAAGATGAAAAAGGCAAAACCTAAGGTGGGAATGATCGAAGCCATGGGGTTTTACCATGCATGCACACAGATAACATCAGAAAGATGGAGTTGCCTGGAGACAGACAACTGCAGTCTGCAAGTGGACCTGGAGAGGCACTTCAAGCAAACAGCATCACACTACTCCAACCAGGGATGACAAAGGCATGTATAAATCCAGTATGGTGTGCATCCATGACACAAAATAAGCATTTTCATCCAAACCCAGAGGGAAATTAAAATGTCCATAGTTTCAGCTATTAAACTCAGGATATTCAGGAGCAGCTGAAGCTCCTGCATAGCTTTAGAAACTTCCTCAATGAACAGACCTTCTTCAGCCGTCTTCTCCCATCCAAACAGCATCAAATCCATCCCACCTGGACCAAGACCCACTAGTTTTCATCCAGGTCACAATTTCAGCTAGACATTAGGAAAGCTGACACACAGGACTATCCCAATTCATTGAAAAAGAGACAGAAATGAGAATTATTTGCATAGTGACCACACAATCCAAACCATTGCTGCACGGCTCGTCTCCCAGACAGTGACCCAGGAGGGGGGCCAAAGTGGAACTCAGTAATTCATCACTGAGGAGCTGCCAGACCCAGGGCCCTTGAAGTCCTCAGAAGTGAAACTGGAGCTACACAGAGTGTAACCTCATCCCTTTCCTGCTGTGATCTGCACAACATTATGTTAACAATACTTTATAGTCAAACTACAGCAGTTTCATAAATTTAGAAGAAGAAAGAAAAGTCACACAATATTGAGAAGTTCATAGGCTCAGTGCAGCATCTGCCCTGTTCCGAGATTTAAAACTACAATGAAGGAAATCAGTGAAATCTAAATTTACTTGTCTGAAAGTTTTGTGTGAAAGACAAACTTCAGAATATACCATAGTTCATAAGACTGTCTGAACTAACTATTTTTCCTTCCTGAAAGCTATTTGTAATCCTCAGTAACTGGTCCTCAAACTGCACAATCCTGTCAACAACCCGAGCAGTCAATGTTCAAAACACAGCAAAAAAAACCCTCACAGTTTCATCAGAGCCCCAGAACACCAGCACCTAAATCAGACCCAAAAAATAATGTAATTTAATCTTTCATTGTTTGATAGTTTATTGCCAAAGAACTGATCAAACCTTCTCGGAGTTAAAAGAAACACAAATTTTTGCAAAGACAGCAAAGATATTTATCTCTGTAAGCAAAGAGAGCTTTTATGACTATTTTATCTCCAAGCAAGCTGACTTCTTTCTCTGAAAACCTAAAAACATCTCTAAAACAAGGTATCTCTATCTAACACCTACAGCAATGCATTGAGAAAACCAGTTGCATTTCCATATATTTCCATGAGGAACACTTTTGTGCTGTTAGCCATTCCAAATTCCAGAACATTTTGATTATAATCACAGGGTGATGTAACTTCTATACGTTTCCTTCCGATGCACCCTAAAGAAAATTACATAGTCCCAAGTTCTGAGAGTACAAGGTCACATTCATTAGACAGAAGGGTGAGAAAAGGCTCTTAAGGGCCAGGAGAAGTGCTCAGAGATTCTTAATACTAATTTAAAAAATCAGAGATTTCTGATGTTTAAAAAAAGCCTCACTTACTGTCATTGAAGATAGCTTCTGCTCTTTTTGGCTCCACGTCTGGAACAAACAAACAAACAGTCAGAGTAAACACAGACAAGGTTTCCCATCTGCATGGTCATGGTCACCCTGACAGCTATTTGAGTACAGGGCACACAGCAGGCATGGCTGAGGGGGCTGCCAGAGAAACCAGGGTAGCTCATATGTGATCATGTTCCTATGCTGGCTGTTGCACTCTTTTGAAGTCAGTATTTTCTGAGGACCAGGCACTGCTGGACCCCGGTGTTTCTGGAAGGGGGTACAGACAAAACAAGTCCTGTATTTCTCAAGATCCACAATTTGCTTGGGGAGAAATTTCTATGGTGGAAATTTTTGAAGCTCCTCTTTTTTGCAAAAAAAATTTAACAGGCCACATGTTACACCCAAGTGAGGGCCAGACAAGATCTGGTACTCCGTCTGTGCCCGCTTCAAGATCAGAAGGCACTCAATTCACTGCAGCGATGGAAGCTTACAATAGCAGTGGCTCACTCTTCTTTCTCCTATCTTATTGGTACACTATTAATACTAAAATAGATAGTTAATAGCGATTTATTGCATGGCTCAGCAGGTTCTAGCAATACATTCCCTTCTTTAATGTGCATGTTGTATGTTTACTGACAATATGGTATGCTCATGCTGACAATAACAAGCATTGGCTCAAGGTCTAACTCCTTTCTTCCAGAATGCTGTTTTTTACTGGAGCTACCACTGTAGTTTGCAGCATTCAAAACAATTTTAAAAATAATACTAATTTTAAAAAAATCTCAAGTTCAATGCATTTTTAAAATTATAGTGATTCTATACTAGTGTCAACAACTTCATATTTGGTGTCTGGATAGGCTTTCTCAGCATATCCCTGTCCTTATTCACTTCTTTCATTTCTCTTTGCTGCTACACAGAATAATATCCTAGTTTTGAGCCAAACCCACACCAAGTCAGGAGGAGTCTCTTTTGAATGCAAAGGACTCTGGCTCACGCTCATCACCTGTTGGGTTTGTATCACGTGTGTTTTGCTTGCAGGCTTGACACTCCTTCAGGTATGCAGGGTGAATTGTCTGTGTGCAATCCACCAGCACCAGATGTGTGCTCACTCATTTCTTAATGTGACAGTAAGCAGATTATGGTGGTAAAAAGGAAACAAGCAGAACTCCAGCACACGTACAGCTTGTCTGCGGGGCATGTCACAGACCAAAGGCAGTGCTAGGGCTGCCATGTGTGCATGCAATCACTGCTTTGTTTTGTAAGGATGGGAGATGAGTCAAAATTGGACATTTATATAGCAACACCATCTTTATTCACTATGAACAGGAACTGTTCACGTATTAAAGATAACTAAGTTTCACTGGTGAGCAGGCAACGACTTGCAAGGTCCTCTTTCATGTAAAAATGCTCACTTGTACTTTCTGAATTCATATGAGAGAAGGAGGAAAACACTAAAAGTACAGGTACTTCTGCATTTCAGTAACACTAGTTGTATTCTGTGAATTTTTATGGACGATATGGTTGGTTGTCCCCAAGATCCCTTACATCACAATGGAGTAATACCAGAGAGCAAAAGCTAGGCCAGCAGAGGGATTCAGTGGTGGTGTAAACATTACTGCCTGCTAAGATGTACTATGGATTTGGCCCCTTCCCCTGTATATTTATATTGGTTTTGAAAAATCAGGCCCTACTTGTTTCTTTCAACTTCAATAAGCATCCAGTGTTTTCCTAGAAATTCATACAGCCTTCAGAAATAGTTCATAATTTGAGTTGCACTAACACTTTGTAGCTGGAAACTGGTAAGAAACCAACAAATATAATTCACAATGAAAGAGGACCTTTTGCCTTTAAGTGCAATATTGATAATGATGTTTTTTAGCTTTTCTCTGGGTGGAGAGACATTTACCTCATAATTCATAATTATAAAGCCTGCAGCCAATTATTATCACTTACATTATGTTGCAAAGCTCATTGAGAAGACAAAAGGAGCAACCAGCTTGTTCAAGTGCAGTGCCGGAAGCAATTCTATTGGCATGTTCCTACTGCATTGAGTTTTGCTGTGAGTCACAGGTGTTCTGCAAGGGACCTGTCTGTATCTCTGTTTGCCTTTTTATGAGGCACCTAGAAAAAGTACAAACCTCACATGGGCAAAATTTTACCCATTGCTCCCAGTTGGACCAACTTCCGTGTAGTTGGAGAAACAACCCTTACACACACACACACACACACACACGGCCAGTCTGTACAGCTTTGAATTTCAGCATATTTTACATCACTGCTACGCAGCTACTGAAATCTACCCATCCACTGCTGAAGGAAAAAGGCCAGTGATACCCTGCCAGCAATTTCAGTGCTGTATTCACTAGGGTGGGGTCCCAGATGCAGAGCACATGCATGTGTTTAGAAAACTCATGTAACTGACCCTATTTTCAGATAAGCTGAGCCCACTGTAGATCCCAACAAAAGCAGGCAGCACTTTGGGTTACATGACACTGATGAAAATCAGGTTTCTTACTGATTTACCTTGTTAGGGGCTTGACTTCATTTGTTACCAGCTTCACATTTTGGCCTGGTCAAAAGCACAGATGTTCACATTGTGCCAGCCAATGTGTTGCAAGCCCTGCCTTGAAGCAATCACTTGTAAGGCATGAGAGACAATTTCTCTGCCCTGCTCATTTACTAGATGCCCTAGTTGTTTGCACTACCAAGAAAAAGCATCAATTAGTAACAATTAAAGTGTCGTATCTTGTCCCAACCACATATGGCTGCAAAAGTAGTTGTGCCACATTTAGGAAAACAGTGTTCAAGCTTCTACTGTAAACAAGTACCACTTGAACCTGCATTGACTACCTGTAAAATGGAGCTTGGTATTGAATTCAAGCTTGCTTAACTTTAATGAGAAAACTAATGTTTAAATTAAAATTACAGCAATCTATTGAAGTGCAGCTTAGGGATTCCATCTCTCAGAAGAGGGCTCTGTTCTCCAACTGGACAAGCAATTTTGTTAATACAGTTATTTTGCCTATTTATTAAACAAAATAACTCTAAAACCCACTTAGGTTCTTAATTTCTTATTAATGAGAAAATTGACTTGCATTTACTATTTAAGGTTAATAAATTACCAGTAAATAACTTTTTTACTCCTCAACATACGTGTTTGAGCAAACATGGAAGGAAGTGCTCGTAGTTAACTGCAGAGTGAATGGGTCATCTTATCTGTGTGAGGGGTTCAAAAGTTCCTGTGGAAAAATGTACTCACTTTGCTACATCTCTAAATAATATCAGTGTCACTGTGTCAGAGGAATCAGTCATGTGTTCACTGCCTCATTTCATTTTATCCACAGAGTTCAGTGTTTATGTTTAAAGGAAAAGATCAGACAGAACTCTGTGACATAAGTGTATCGGACATTATATTGACATAGTGAAAGCAAGGCAAGCAAATTAATTATTAGGGGATATTATGCATTTTCAGCATAGAAAGGGCCAGAGATGGCTGCAGAATTAAAGATTATAAATCTGCTTTAAAAATCTGATGCAGCTTTATCCAATTACATAATTTTTCACAGGTGTTGATTCCTAAAAGAAACTGGATTTTCTTTATAGATTTCCACGTGATTTTCCAGATGTGAAAACATAACTTCTAGTCTCAAAGGCAAACTGCATGTTTGTTCTATCCTCTACTATATCAAGTTCTCATATCTTGTTTGCCTAAGATGTTTTTTGCACAGAGAAGGTAAGGTAGAGATTATCTAAAAAGGGATATGAACAGAGGAAAGGATTGTAAACAAAAATAAGACAGAGTATGTGCTTCAATACTCATAACACATTCTTGGACATCCATTTTAAGCACAGCTTTGTGAAATGCACCAGGGAGCAGAAAAAGTTTTTCCCATTGTCCTTTGCCACATTTTAATAACAACTTTCTTGAAAGGAGAGAGTATTTAAAAATTCTCAGCTACATCAGAAACGGGTTCACCCAGTGTTATGTAGGGTAATAACAGTGAATGCAGGCAAAAAGAGGAGCATTGGCAAGTTTCAGTAGGTCACCAAACTGGGCAGCTGAGAGGAATGTCCAGAGTGCATCTGTCCTGCAGTGTAGACAGAGGGGGGGGGGGGGGGAGGGTATAATAGCTCTACTCTACTCTCTTTAATTACAGTAAAGACCACAAAGGTCTGAAGTGCTGGGGAAAATGGGAATGAGAGCAGTGAGCAGCAGATCCAGTCATGTTCCAAAAACTGTACCCAAAAGGAACTGCAAGAATTTCCTTAAAGATGGCAAAACATGCGCTTTGGGTTCAGCAGGAAAGGCATGCTCTTGTGTGGTTACGTAGTGCATACATCCCAAACTGTCTCTCCACTAACATTCCAATATTCTCACTGATCTCTCTACAAGAATTACCTCCCCGCAGTTATGCACCCTTGTAGAAGTAGCAAAACATGGCTTAGATACAGATGGTGCAATTCTCATTCCTTCAATAGAGTAACCTGATAGAGACATGACAACTGCTTTGTGCCTGTAATTGTCCCTGTCACCCAGCTGTTCCCTCCCTGCTGATGTTCACTGCACCTGTCCTCACATCTGTGACTCCCTCCACTGTCCCCCACCAACCACATCTTAGTTCTGTCCATGAAGCAGACTGAGGTCCGTACTGCACAGTTCCTACTCCGTACGGCAGCCTGAGGAGGGATCTGCTATGCACCAGTTGTGTTGCAGGTATCCAAGCAGATACAATTCTTAGCATTACTTTTCTTGCTGACCTACACTCATGCCCCAGCTGCAATTAAGGTCTCACTACAGTAAAGGCAGCCCAAATTGCTCTCAGCGTCTTCAAGCAAGGCAAGTGAAAACTAAGATTTGAGTGGGAAAATCAATTAAATTAATGTATCTGGGTCATGAGAAGTGAGGTCAAGATGACTTTCTGCTTAATTCCTTTATCACAAGCATGTCCTTGCAAAATAATAATTTTAAAATACATTTCAGTCACTCCCCTTTCAATCACTCTAGACTATTACTGAAATGTAAGAGTCTAGAGAGAATGTGCCAAACTAGTGACCTCAAAGTGGAGAAATATCAGACCTCCAGTGTTTCTCAATGTACAGATGCATGTCCAGTTCCACTCCCCCGAGATGTTGTTGTGGCTGATAAAGTGCAAAAATCCAGACTGCTACATGCATTATTTGACCTGGAACATTCCTCATCAACCCTGTCAGACAGAGTCATCTGCATGACTCCCACAGAAGACTCGATAAAGAAGTAAGAATCTGTCTGCCAGGTTCTGTACTTTGTAGTTGTTAGGAGCTTTAGCAAGCCCCAGATTCCAGATAAATAGAAACAATAACAGTTGGCTTGTTGATCAAAACCAATTTATGACTTGTTATTCATGGTCAAAACCTTTGGCTGTGCAACAGGTAGGAATACTTCCTACTCATTTTGAACAGTGCCAGTGATCTTGCAACCAGCTGCTTTCTGACATCAGAAGTACATTCCCAAAAATACATTTTGGGATACTTCCAACCTACCTGACAAAGGGAAATAGTCTGGCAAGCTGCTCTACACTTAATAGGGATCCAGACTGTCAGGTGACTCTACTTCTAACCAAGAAACCCTCAGGAAAATAAATCAGCCTTGTAGGAGAACTCTTTGGTGCCAGAACTATACAGAAGGAAAACTGCAATACCTTCTTTCAGTGCCAGTGGAAGAGCAAGTCCTAACATGGGTGTTTCCAAGTCATCTGACACTTTGATATCTCACTTTGATTGTCCTTGCACTGCTCTTCAGGGAAGGTAGGAAGTAGTTTGCTTAATTCCTCACTGAAAAGTATTTGGGCTTCTAGTGGAGTTTGTACACAGGTGCAGAGAATTCTATAGTTATTGTTTTCTATCTAAATCAGAGGGAATGTCTGGACATAAACTGTCCTTGACCAGAGGACGCTGAAATCTAGCTAAATAAGAAAGCAGGCACTTCAGTAATAATACATTTGAAGGTACCCTGACAAAAAATGTACTTTTGCAGTCCTATGTAAAGATTATCTACAGTTTAGTGAGAGACAAACCAGAGATTATTATGTTGTTTGTTTACAAACCAGACCAATATTATGTTGTTTTCCTTGAACTTTTGCACATTTTTTATTTTCTCACATATGTATGATCAAGCTTCTCTCTCTTTTTGGAAAAAAAAAGTTAACTAATAAAATATTGTCGGTTTAGACTTTATCGCCTCTTTATGCCCAATCCTCAGGAATGCAGAGGCAAAGCAAGTTCTATCCCTGGTCTGGCAGACTCCTTAGTGTTTTAGTGCTGCCCTGAACTGCAGCTGAAGGTCCCAAGTGCAGTACCCAGTTTGGAGGAGTTTGTTGGAGCTGATTCTCAAGGCAAATACTTGTGAGTGAAGCACAAGTTGAGACACGGTATTGAACAACAAGGTTATTATTTCGGGGGAGGAAGACTTAAGGAGGCTCCCTTTATCAGACTCCCCCTAGCATGTGATATAAATAAGTGCCTGACCTGGATTAGTTCAACTAGTGAGCTATGCTTAGCTAAACTGAGCTATATTGTGGCCTCTAAATTAGAATCTTTTCATAAAGATACAAAGAACAGGTTAATGTTTTTTTGCAAGCCTTTATGAAAATGTTCTGAGAAATGCCTCAGGGTAAATAAGGATTCTAGCTGGCAAAAAGGTACAACGAAGCAAGATTTAGAAAGGTGCCTGCAGAGCATGGAAAATGTCTAGGACTTCTTAGGTTTGCATGGTTTAAATACTAATGGTGGACAAGATATTTCAAGAGGGGAAAGAAAAGTAGAAAATGCAAAACCTAGATTCTTCTCTGGACCTCTAGGACCTTCTGAAAACTGTCACTTCTCCCTGGTGTGAGGAATAAGACAATTTTTATAAATTGAGTCCAGCATCTTCTCTAAAAGCACAGGAGTGCTCCATTCTATACTCTTCTCTTGAGTCGACCTGAAGTGGCAGCACCATCCAGGAGCTTACCTAAGCTTCATACCACTGCTGAAATCCTATTAGCAAAGAAAGATAAAATTCTTTTTTTTTTTCACAACCTTTTATTGTTGTCTCTTGGAAATGCCAAGCTACTGTTTATGTTCCTTTGTGTCGCTCACAGCACTTGCACAATGCTAGTCCTGTAATGAGTAGCTGACCTACGTAGTCAGTGTTTTATGGTTAGGCTGGGAGAGCCAAGAGAAGCAAAACAAAGTTTGTCACACAACTTTGATAAATTAACATAGATGCCATCTCTTAGTGAGACTATTTAATGAAAACATTGCAATTCAATTACATTAGCCAATTTTTAAATTAGCTATTAGTGCATTACTGTAACGATCTTGGTGCAGTTCAAGGTCAACTAAAACAGTTTTGAGTCACTTCCCACATTTACCAGACTGAATAGAAGCAGCTAATCAGATAACTTGATAAGATCACAGTCCTTTTTTAACAATAATTTTTGTAACTCTTTCCAATTTTATCCTTTATGTAAAGCATCAAATTAAACTGAAGATTCAAAGTTCACTAACCTATGACTCAACTATCTAAACAAAAAACAAAACTCTCTGAATCTCTCTGATGCCCACACACTATTTTTATCTGGGAGAATTTACATGTGTACTTTGTTGAACAGGAAACACTGACATATAAACAACACTGCAGGGAAATGGTGACTACTTGCCCAGAGGGGTGTTACCTATCATCCTAGGCCATTCCAAAGAGGAAGGCTGGTTGGCCCATCAAGAAACAATGGGTGTGTGACAGCTCATATTTGAGTTTCATTGCATTGCCACAATGCAAATATGTGCCCAGTTCAAGCACCAAGAGGAGGAACAAGATGTTGCTCCTGCTCTTTTTTGAGTGGGAGGAAGTCTGGATCCATCCAGCATGGAATGTGGCCCAGCTTTCTTGTGCTCTAAATACAGCTGTCTAGCCTCTACATATTCCTGCTGGTTCAGGTAGTCTAGTGTGGAATTGCAAGCGGCAAGTACCCACCCTATACTGTACTGTCACCCTTGCACTTAGGAGTAAGCAGTTCTGCAAAAACAAATGGAGCAAGTATCTGTCCCTACCTCTCAACCAGCAACTCATTCTTGAAAAGTCTGACACCCAGAAAAATTGCTGACTATATATGTAACTGAAGCCAAGACAGAGACAAGAGTCTAAGCCTGCACAAAAATTCTGTAGCAGAACTGAAGTGTAGATGATAGTGCAGTAATTTTCATACCCTGCAGATTCAGGCCTGCTTTGCAAAGAAGGGGATAGAATCCCCAGCTGAGAAGTCATGTAGATAAGAACGTTATCCCTTTCTTTCCCTTTCCTCTGAGGAATTTGCAGGGATTTTGATCCTACTACCAATTTTTTTTTTTAATTGGTGCATTGGCTCTTTCCCCTTGTCATCCAAGTATACTTCCTGCATTTTCAGGCTCCATGACAGTAGCATAAAGTTGGTACTGCAGTTTGGAGGAAGGCTGAGGCTGTACTGTGAAACCACAAAGCAACTGCTCCCATTTATCCATATTTAAGATATTTTTTAAAGACTTAGGGTGGTTTGCTGCTGATTTTCTTCTAACTTAAGGAGCAGGGAAGACTGTCATTCGGACACAGTAACTTCAAAAGCTATCACCAAAAGGGAAAAATCAAGTCCCATCAATCAGAAAATGAAAAGAACTACTTTAAAAAGAAATGTAATACACTTACTTGAGATGGTAGAAGATCTGACATTTATTCGCAGAGGGCCTGTGTATTTTTTCAGGCCCCTCCGTAAGATCTTTCCAACTCTTTCCCGCAGTGCTTCTCTAGAATCCATGGAGCAGAACCAGAATGTGAGCAAAGCCTCTGCCGTCACACCGTCAGCATCTGGGCTACAAACCAATGAGAGTCTGGTTACCTTCAGCCCATTTCTGCATTTCTTAGCTTTTATCTTGGCTCTTCTAGAAATGGCAATGTAGCATAAAAGATTAGATACATTTTCAAACATTTATGAGAAGGAATTTCCAAAAGAAATCCAAGGAAATGCTGAACGGTCAAATGCATCATAGGCTAGAAGAAGGCATGATGCCTTCTGTGAACAAATGGCCAGAGGAATTTTATAATGGAGTGCAAAAAGCAGTCACTGACTACATGCCTGAGACACATGAGAGGAAGGAATGAACTTATTTGATTACAATGAAAAGCTATTTAATGAAAATATTGCATTTACAAGGATACACAGCACTACAAAAACATGAGGTATCTACACAGACCTTTCCAGGGTCCTGTACATACACAGAATAAAAATTTCCAATCATCATCAAGAAGGTACTTGTGCAAATGGGAGAAACCATACAACCTAATTCCAGCACTGCAGCCTCTTGGAGAATGTTCCTAATAACCTCATGTTGTGCAACAATAAATGAAACTTGGCAGCATACCCACACTCTATTTATTGAAGTCACAGAGATGGATCACAAAAGGGGCCTTTAACACCTCATTGAAAAGTGCACACAGCACACACATTGAGATACAAAATTCACAGTTTTATTGTAAGATCAGAGGAAAGAAAAGGAAGAAAAATCTTGTAACAGGTTGAATTCACCTGGTAGTAGTATTTCTTTTTCCTTAAAGCATCAGATAGTACGAGATGGAATGATAGACTACAAACATCAAACTGACTAATCTGGGATAGTAAATCTTGTTCTGTGTTCACAGATGGCTTATCCCTGGTCATCACAAAGGGAAGGTAAGACGTGCACCAGGAACCTTGTCTCTTGTGCCTCCTCCCACCTGAACCAAGAAGCAATGAGACCCAAGCCACAACAGATGAAATCACAGTTACTTCATACAGGGAGAGAGCTAAAAGCAGGCTGCTCTGTCTTTAGATAGGAAAGGAAAAGAGAAGATCTTCCAGTTATATCTCACCGTCTTGGAAATTTGTAATTGCATACAGGAAAAATAGAAGATGAGCAGCTTATACAGAACTCATGCAACCAGGCTTTAATCTTTGAAAGGAACGCATACCAAATGGAAACAGCCATTCCTGATATCGCCAGTGAAAGCAAATAAAAGACCATGTGTTTTAAGCACATCAACACATGAGAAGTGATTCATAGGTGAGCAGAAAGACATACCCCTTGCCTCAAGGATCTCATAACTGAGACTGAGTAGTCATATGTGAACTTTTCAACAGACTGTTTTTTCCATTTGTGCCAACTTCAGCCTGATTGCCACTTCGTTTATTTTCCAGATATTATCTGATCCAACTGTGGGTGTTGCTCTGCATTTCTGAGGTGTTCCCTCACCTCTCCCCCCACTCCTCTTCCTGTGCTATGCCACACTGGAATTACCCTATCAACTCTTGCAAGCACACCACACCTCTCGAAACCCTCAGGTAAGTACTGCCCACCTTGATTCACTTATTATATAGCAGAGATCCAGAGCCAAGGACACCTAGTCAAGATTAGTATTGTCTTTCTCAGTGATCAGTGGGTATTATTATTAATGCATTGCTTATACTGAGACAAAAAATATGCACAGTGCTTTCCAAGTAAATTCACAACCACGACCCTGCTCAAAAGAACTTGCAATCTGAGCCCTTGAAGAGGCATAAAGAGTGTATATCTGAAAAAGCAAACAAGCTTTGGTGCATACAAATCTTGCGTCCAACACAGCAAACATCACAAGTACCTCAGTCTGTCCTTGGGAGCAAGAAGTAATGAAAAAGACACTTGTCCCTACATATTGGCCTCTCAGATTCTTAAATCACCCTGTTTACACTTGCAACACTCTAGTCAGTATCAAAAAATATCCTTAAAGCTACATTCAGATAATGACTTGTGTGTGACTGGGGATTACGCTAAGGTAGAGGAAGAGGCAGGATGTCACAAACCATGTAAGAACAAGGAGAAACACATTCACAAGGATTAGATCTTTAGAACTTAGTCTTGCAGCTTTAGTGTATGATTATGAAGGCATAGGTTTATTTGCAAAGTGATGGACACTGTCACTCAGAAACAAGATCTTGGTACTACAATAGACAGATATAAAAAGACCATTTTCAGCTCTTAACAGTGGTTATAAAAAAAACAAATGGAACATTACATATTGTTGGCAGTTGAACAGAGAGTAAAAGAGGAAAAAAAGCTCCAGATTTCTCAGTAATAATCCCAACAATGGGTCTGACCCCTTCATCTCAAAAAGCAGGAACAGCAGACCTGAAAGATACATGGAATAGGATAAGAAACAGTT